>OY744529.1:114700953-114740953 GCA_963556195.1 Sepiola atlantica
CTTGTGTAATTGGCCCCCCGATTTTATAAATCGGGGGACTTATGTTTTGAGGCATGTCCGTCCGTCCGTCCGGATTTTTCTCCGACACCATCCATTGAATTTCTCTGAAATTTTGCATGAAGTTGTAACTGTGGTCAGGTTAGAAAGTGACATTCTCCGATGTTTGAAAAACAATCTGGTTAGCCTCCAGGGCGGTCAAAACGCCCCGAAATGGCAAAAAATGACATTTTTGCCCCATAACTTTTCATCCATCCATTCAATTTCTCTGAAACTTGGCCAAAATATGGAGGCAATTGTTCCTAATAGAGAATAAGTATCGCTGACATTGGAAAACATCTGGTTCGCGCCCCTAGGAGGTAAAAAAAAACCCAAATTGCAAAACCTGACCCATTTCTCCCATAACGTTTGATCCATCCATTCAATTTTTCTGAAACTAGGCCAAAATGTAGAGGCAATTATTCTGGATATAAAATGAGCATCCTTGACCTCAGAAATATTCTGGTTCGCGCTCTCAGGGGGTCAAAGGGGGTCAAAAATGGCCCAAATTGCCCAAATGTATTGCATTTTACACTCGCCACATCGAGTCACATACAGAGGGGGACCATGACGCGCGGCTTGTTTGTATAATTTATGATTCGATTCTTATATTATCTTGATTTACGCAAAAAAGTTAAGTTGTGATTAAAGATGCGTGTATGCTGTCGGATTTGATCGATAAATCAATGACCAATAAAAACAATAGTTTTACACTACACATTTTAATACCTAACACATAAATATACACGTTCAGACATGAATATACCTAACGTTTTGAACGAATAAAAAAACACAAAGATATAACCGATGGTATTTCGAAATGTAAATACATTGCGACCATTGTTTGCAATAGATTGATGGAATCCTTTGCAGCAATACCCACTAACTCAACATGTCACTTAAAATAGCACCATTTTCTCTTTGGAGTTTTCTTCAAATGATCGTGTTTCGAAGTCAAGGTTTCAAGGATTCTCTGCACGAGATCTAAGCTGGTCACCGGTCATTCCACGTCTCTATTAAAACAGATTCTTCGCCACGGACATATGTTAAAACGAAACAAAAACGTGTTAATTTTGAAACTTTAGCATAAATATTGATATATATATATATATATACATATATATATATATATATATATATATATATATATAACCCAATATCTTTTTACACGAACTTTTTTCACCCAACTATTGTCAACTTATCTATCTGTATAATTCCTCTGATGATAAGATCTCGATCTTTGAAAAGTTTTGGCTTATGGAAAGAATAATAAACATACTTTTATTACAGAATATACCTTGTATTAAACAATCGAAGTTTGATATACATTTGGACATTCGTGCATGTTTATCACTCTTCGTCCATCCATATTTATAATTGCTCTATCTCGTATATTGAGCTTTTACCATTTCACTATAGGTTCTTTCTACTAAAAGTTTACTTTTAGTTTCATATTTATTTATTCTCTCTCTCTCTCTCCATATATATATATATATATATATATATATATATATTCATACATTATTATATATATATATATATATATATATATATATATATATATATATATATATATATATAATATAGAATCATATAATCACCGGTGCGATAATTTATTTTGACCCTCCGACCTTTTCAAATATCCAAACGAGGAGATTACATGTTTGAAAATGAAAAAAGAGAAATTCACACTCACTATTCAATACACATATAGAGGGAGTGATAAATTGTGCGATTTACAACGGAATTCATATAGTGAGAGGGAAAGAGAGTGATACCATATTTAATACATATAGAGAGAGGGGGGAATTAAACGATTTATAACGGAAGGCGTATATTGAGGAGGAAAAAGGGTGATAACATATTTAATACATATATCGAGAGAAGGGGGGATTGTACGATTAGTGCATTCCGTTTTAAATCGCACGATTTCACCTTCTCTATATATGTGTATTTAATAGTGAGTGTGAATTTCTTTTTTTTCTATCTTCAAAAATGTAATCTCTTCGTTTGGGTGCTTGAAAAGGCCGGAGGGTCGAAATAAATTATCGGACCGGTGATTATGTGATTCCGTGTTACTTTATTTTATTTTTGCTCTGTTTATTACATTGAGCTCTCATACTCGGATTTCCTATGGAATTTATTACACTCTAACACACTATATATTTATCTGGTCAGCTTGTGTCCATTTGTAACATGACATAATGCATAATCATCGAGGATGGTCACCTGTAATAGTGTATCATCATTCCGAACACGCGATGCTATTAATCGCATCGGGAATTTGTAAGATTGTCTCACTTAAACCATACAAAGGTGCTTGTATTGTTTCTCGCATGATTAAGAGCCGGGATTGAACTAATAAGATTCGCATGTGGCTTGCAATTTGTCAATCCGATTTCATCAAATGAATATAATAAGCTTTGAAATCCTCGTTATTGCACTTATATTGGTGTGCTACTAGAGGTACTCCTCTAATTACTAGAACTACCGCTACTAATAATCAGTATTATTAGTATTATTACTACTATTATTTTATTATTATGTGTTACTTATTGGGTGTTGTCACACCTGTGATAACTTATTGGTAAAAGTCTTTCCCTATCTCTCGTAGTCGCCGCTAATTGAGGTCACTGTTTTTAATCTTTTGCGTTTTCACAGCAGTCGCTTAGCTTCATCTTTTTGCAGATAACGTTAAGTTAGTTTTCTCTTGAATTTAAGGGACAATAAGTCTGCTCAGGACTCCAGACGTCGTTGTCTCCTTCAACTAGGGGTCTGGGAGGTGTTCTTCCTTTCTTATTCTTATTATTCACTACAATCCTTCATTACCAGTTTCCGTGGCACATACCGATACTTGTTCCACCACTTTTTTCTTCTTCCTCCTCTTCTTTTTTTTCTTCTTCTTTTTCTTCTTTGTTTTCTTCTTATTATTGTTATAATTTGTACTCTCTAAGAGATCTCACACAATTCATCATCAGTGGTGTTCCCTGGAGTCTGAGTGAAAATAAGTCTCCCTAGATTTCCAGTACTCTCCACCTCTTTTGATAACTATTGCAAATCACTTTGCATTATCACAACATCCGCTTACCATTGATTACTCGTTTGCGACGACCATTTGTCTTCAGTGTAATTCCGGTTAGAAAAACCTCCCCCTGGTCCAAGTATTCATCACAATCCTCCAGTGGATGTCTGGTTATTGCTCTCCCTCCTCGGTCTTACCATTTTCCCTGACTCTTCACGACTTCTTGTGGAGGGTCCATTTAATAAAAGTTTTTGCATTTTAAATTTCCCTGAATTCATGTGGTTTTCCTTCTATCTATTTTTTTTTTAAACTTCTGTTGTACTTTCCATGGGTCAGGTTGGTTTCATAGTTTATGTGGGTTGGTTTCCGCATTTGAGGAATTTCCTTAAGATTTCATCTATTTCATCATTTCCGTCAGTTGTATAGTCTCAGTATTTCACTTGATTCCTAATTTATCCTAGTTTTTCTAGATACTGTTCCTAGTGTTCCTACAATTATTGGTATTATATTGACTTTCTTCGTGTTCCATATTCCTTTACCAATTTTCTCACAAGCTCCGTGTATTTCCTTTGTTTGTCCGTCTCTTTGATTTGCACCATGTGATTGCTGGAACAGCAAAATCTACAATTTCGCAGTTTCTGTTCTTTCTTATTAATTATTATGACGTCCGGTTTCCTTGTTTGGATATGTTTATCTGTTTGTACCTCCACGTGTCAAATAATTTTGTGGTCTTCGTTTTCCAGTACTGTCTTCGGCTTGTGTTTGTACCATTTATCTGTACCATTTGCCTGCATTCCCAGAATAAAGTCGTTTGCATAGTTCTAAGTGAATTGCTTTCCCCACGCAGTCGTGTCCGTTCTTGTATTCCTTTTGGTCTAGTTTGCTGCATTTACATATTATGTGGTTTACCGTTTTATCTCTTTGTTCACAGAATTTAAATTTAATGTTTTCCTGGGTTTTATCTATTTTAGCTTTAATGTGGTTAGTTCTAATCGCATTGTTTGTGCAGCTGTCAATAGTGATACCGTTTCTCTGTTCAAGTGTCCTTTTCTAAGCCATATCCACTTGATTCTCTTCTCTTGTCATATTCGTGTCTATGTGGCTGTTTCTCCTCCCACTTGTCTATTTGTTACTGGTTATGTTGTTTCCTGTATTGTTCATTTTAACGGTGCCTCATGCTACAGTGATCAGTCTTTACGTGTTTTATGTATTTCTCCAGTTCTTTTTGTGTCTTATACACAGTCTTCTATACTTACCAGTCCCTTCCCCCCTTCGTTCCTTTTCATGTATAGTCGGCTAATATCATCTTTCGGGGGTAGTGCATTGTCCATGATCATTAATTTCCTCCTCTGCTGGTCAAGATGCCTATGTTCTTCTTTGGTTCAGCTTATGAATGGTCCAGAGTATTTTATTAGTGATATTGCCCTGGTATTTACTCATTTAATTAGATTTCTACTATATAGTTTTTTTTACTAAATGTATCTTTGTTTTTTCAAATATTTTTTCCCAATCTTTTCTTCAATTTCTGTATATTTCATAAAATCTGCTTCCAGAACTCCCAATTATTTATAAGTACCATATTCAACAAGTGGCATCATATTCTCTAAGTTGGGCAGTTTTATGCCGTCCAATGTCTCAATTCTCACCCTTTTTATCTCTAGCAGTGGACACTTTTACATTCTGAATTCCATTTCAATGTCCTCGCTGACTTTTCTGGTTCTTATTTTAATTTTGCAAATAACTTCAGCTTGTCTATATACATCAGTAGGTTTATTGTTTGTTCTGTGTCTATAAACGGCATCACTTTTCTTAAGAATGTAGTTGAGTTACATCATGTCTATTATAAACAGTAGTGGTGATAGAGAGTCTCCTTGGAAGATACCTATCTGTATTCTTATCTTAGTCAAGTGTTCTCTTGTAGCTGGCAGTTCCAGTCTCCAGGTTCTTATTGCTTTCTTAAAAAGATTAATAATATTCTCAGATATCTTGTACATCCGTAAGCATACAATTACCCATGCTGGAGGGGTTCAGTCGTAGTCACCTGTCTTTCTTTTCCATTTTCAGCACTATTTGTGTTTATCAGGAAGTTATCCACGATTGTCAAAGGAGTTTTCACAGTTGTCTCGTTAGAATTTTCCACACAGTTACGAAAAGGTTATTGCTTTATAATTTTATCAGCTTATCCCAAAGTTTAATTGCTTTTTAAAATAGTCACGATGTTATCACGATGTTAGCGGATTTAGTACTGAGTCGTGGGAACCATTGAAATGATAATTTTAACCTTATTTTAAGTCTCTTGTACAATAACTATTTTACCCGATTTTTGTTACGTATATTTTGTTACGTATATTTATAGAATGTTTATATATACACATATGCCGCAAACCAAGTTGTTAAAGCTAAAAGAAAAACACACCATATATATGTTTTAAAGATCGGGTTATATTTGCTGAATTCAAAATACATTTTTACAAGCGAAATATTCTACTGAAAAATGATGTCCTATTTTAGGATTTAGGTTTGGGAGTCTGGGTTGTAAAAAACACCGATTTTCATAAATGAAGATGACACAAATCTTACGTGGACCGGATTTACCATACTTCGAATCTGACCTTACGAAAATCTTCTTGTACCCTCAACGTTAGAATCTTTATCGTCTACATTTTCTTATTTTACTTTTTTTATTTTTATACTTTTTCAATTATTTATATGATGGTAACTTTTCTTATACCAACTTATCTGTCTAATCATCTCTGACGGTAATATTTCATCTTTGAAAAGCCATGGTTTAAGGAGGGAAAATAAAATAATTCTCCCATATAAAACCTATTGTTTTGAACAGTTAATTAGTTAATAGATATTGTATCTTACACCATTTTTATTCTCATCACTTACTTATTTATATAATTGCACAAACTATGTTAAGCATCAACTTTTCATGAAAGGTTATGATTTAAAAGTACATTTCATATCTTTATTATCTTTTTACCCTATATATATACATATATATATATATATATATATATATATATATATATATATATATATATATATACGTGTGCTTTCCAAGAAGAAAATTTAAAAGACAATTTTATACAAACAGTAAAATGAACATTTTCCTGTGCACAAAACTCAAGTTTTTCATTGAGGAATTTACACAATTTTAATTGAACCACGTTGAATAAATTGTTATTTTTATATGTATATTTGAGTGTTGGCTTTCTTACTTTTCGTGTTGGTTATTGGCGTATTTTTACTTGTTCTTTCCTGTTTAACGTTAAGAAGTCGTCAGTACCCCCACAAATTTGGTGACCCCGCTGAACATTTTATTCATTAGAATTCCAGTTACTCAAACAACAATGGCTTCAAACGAACCGACAGAATGTACGTTGACTATTAACCTGCCTACGTACAATCCTACAAATGTGCAAACATGGTTTTCCCAGCTAAATGCAATATTCACGGCGAAAAAAATAACTTCACAAGATTCAAAATACGTATATGTAGTAGAAAAGCTACCTGCAGACGTAGCCACAGAAGTCGTCGATCTTTTGGACCACATGCCAGTGGAAAAACTCTACGACATTTTGAAGGATGCCATAATAAGGAGGACCGGAAATTGAGACGAAAGACGACTCCATGATCTCTTCAACAATTTAAATTTAGGCGACATGAAGCCATTTCAACTTTTGAGGAAGATGCGGACATTGTAGGGGCAAATTCAATGTCCGATACAGTATTAAAACAGTTATGGACGGATAAACTCCATACTCATACAACGCAAATTCTGGCATCACTCCCGGACGACCTTAGTTTAGACAAGCTAGCAGATATAGCTGATAAAATTCACGAGAGCAACAACCCTAACCAAGAAAAAATGTCTATACATCTTCAACGCCACCACCTCAAACAGGCACACCCGACATCGTAGTAAGGCTGGTAAAAAACATAACGGAACTAACACTCAAGGTACAGAGTCTCATCAACAACCAGGACCATCAATTTTACCGGCCTCGGGGACGTTTCCGAGACAACTCATATTCTCCACATAGGAATAGCCGGATACGTTCAAATTCTTTCTCCAGAGAGAGACACACAGGCAACACCTGCTGGTATCATTCAAGATTTGGAAAAAAAGCCCGAAAATGTATAAAACCATGCAACTTCGATGTGGAACAGATACAGGCGGGAAACGGACCTTCCAGCAGCAAGTAAATACAACATTAACTGCTGGAATAAAACAAATGAGTCGTCTATTTTACATCCGGGATAGCAATACCGAATATCTTTTTTTAGTCGAAACTGGTGCACAAATCAGTGTAATACCACCAGAACCTAACAGCAAGTCTATACCATCAGCATACACTCTACAAGCAGCAAACGGATCCAAAATCCAAACTTTTGGAGAAAAATCACTGACACTGAATTTTGGATTGCGACGACCATTCTCATGGATTTTACACAAGCCCAAGTAAAAACACCCATTCTTCGGGCAGACTTTCTATCACATTTTCGTTTGTCAGTGGATATGTCTACACACTGCCTCATCGACAGCGAAACACAGTTGTCGATGAAAGGAATAACCTCAGTGTACACATCAACGGGAATCAGCACTGATTTACCAACCAACAGTGGTTTACAAGAACTTTTCAAAAAATTCCCATCAATAACCTCTCCTTTAAAGCACACCGATGAAATTCGCCATTCTGCTAAACACCAGATAAAGACTATGGGACCACCAATCCATGCATCTCCACGTAGATTACGCCCGGATAAGTGCAAAATAGCAAAAAACGAATTTCAACACATGTTAAAATTAGGCATCATCCGCCCTTCAAGTAGCCCATACTCCTCGCCACTATACATGGTACCGAAACCAGATTCAGGGGCTTGGCGGCCCTGTGGAGACTTTCGAAACCTTAATGCTAAAAGAGTTCCTGACAAATATCCAATTCCCCATATTCACGATTTTGCCATAGGACTGCAAGGAACTAACAAATTTTCAAAACTTGATTTAGTCAAGGCTTATTACCAAATTCCAGTAGCAGAAGAAGACATAGAAAAAACAGCAATGAGTACTCCTTTTGGCCTATATGAATTTACAAGAATGCCTTTTGGATAACGCAACGCAGCTCACAGTTTTCAGAGACTGATAGACGAGGTTCTGAGAGGACTACCATTTGCCTTTTGCATACATCGATGACGTACTAATCGGTAGTCGAAATATTCAGGAACATCACGAACATCTGGAACAGGTTTTTGAGAGACTGGCACATTTTTGTCTAAAAATCAACGTAAGCAAATGTGTTTTCACAGTCCCCTAACTGACATTCTTGGGTCACGTAATCGATGACCAAGGTATTGCGCCCGTGCCAGAAAAAGTGGCAGCAATCCAGGAATTTCCTCAACCAACATCATTGTAACAATTGAGAAGATACCTTGGTCTGATCAATTACTACCGCAGATTCATTCCAGGTTGTGCAAACATTTTAACTCCTCTCACAAATTTGCTGCGCAACCAAAAAAAGAAAAATGCAACGATTACAGTAGAAGGGGAAGCATTGATCGCATTCAACAACTCAAAGAAAGCATTGCCAGATTTCACAAAACTGTCTTACATCCATGATGAGGATAATTCAGTACTAACACTGACTACAGACGCTTCTTCATTTTCGATAGGATCAGTTCTACACCAAACTCAAAACGGTATAGAAAAACCCATCTCTTTCTTCTCAGTGAAACTAAATAATGCACAACAAAAATACAGCGCTTTCTCGAGAGAATTACTTTCGATCTATCTGTCAATAAAACATTTCCGGAATCTTCTCGATGGCCGAGACTTTACTGTTTACACAGACCACAAACCCCTCACATATGCTTTACACACAAATAAGGACAAATATACGCCCAGAGATACCCGACGACTGGACTACATATCCCAATTTACATCGGACATTCGTTACATCAAGGGCACAGACAACATTGTAGCGGATACCTTGTCACGCTCCACAATTCACGCCATACATTCTGAAGCTCTTAACTTCGAGTTAATCGCAGATGAACAGAAAATGACGAAACATTAGACAAGGTAAAAAAAGGACACTTCTTTAGAATTAAAGAAACATCCAATCCCTTTTGGAACTAAGCCATTCCTATGCGACACATGTACAGGTTATTCCAGGCCTTATATACCACCTTCACTCAGAAAAAAATGTGTTTGAACATTTCCATAACTTGTCACACCCAGGCCGACGAGCTACTATCAAATTAATTAGTAATCGTTTTGTCTGGCCTAAAATGCTTAGAGACATAAGGGATTGGACTAAAGTGTGTCTAAAATGTGAAACAAGCAAGGTGGGTAGACATACAAAATCTTCACCTGGCCAATTTATCCACCCAGATGGTAGATTCACCAACTTGCACATCGACATAGTTGGACCACTGCCAGAAGCAAATGGCCATGCATACTTATTAACAATCATCGACAGATTTACCAGATGGCCTGTCATAACTCCTTTACGAGATACATCTGAACAATCCGTCGCGAAAGCAATATTGCATGATTGGATAGCTAATTTCGGTTGTCCATCAGTAATAACGACTGATCGTGGCGCTCAATTTAAATCAACACTTTTCGATGATTTTACAAAACTTTTGGGAGTAAAGCACATAACCACAACGGGTTATCATCCTTGTGCCAACGGAATCGTCGAGCGTTTCCATCGGCAATTAAAGTCAGCTCTGACAGCCGACAACCATTCCGGAACATGGTTAGAAAACATTCCTCTAGTTTTGTTGTGTATCAGGAATGTGATAAAACAGGATTTAGGATGCACATCATCCGAAATGGTTTTCGGGACATCACTGACATTGCTCGGCCAGTTCTGCGAAAAAACGAATCATTTTAAACCATCTACAAACTTTGCCCAGAACTTAAAACAAAGAATGAATGATTTGATTTTCACGCCTACAAGGACACACACAAAAGAAATTTACATCCCAAAGGACCTCCACAACTACGAATATGTTTTCGTACGCATTGATGCAGTAAAGAAACCACTTTGTGCTACATATTCAGGACCTTTCCAAGTAGTGGTGAGGAAGGCAAAATATTTCACCATAATTAAAAATGGAAAACAAGATACGGTTTCAATAGATAGGATAAAACCGGCATACTTAGATTTATCAAAGAACAGCATGTCGAAAAACCTTACACCTTCACAGGATACCGAGTTGTGCAAACAAGGTCCTACAATAACCAGCACACCACATAAACCTGAACTGGTGACAAAATCCGGTAGGAAAGTAAATTGGCCTGCCAACCTGAAACAGTATGTTACATATTGAAAATATTTTTTTTTCAATATTTTTCAATCTGAGGTTTTTTTTTATCGGATTGACATCTTAATAACTAAGGGGAGACAAGTACGACCTTTCCTTCAATTTGACTCAGCCCTTTTTTCGTCTCTAAGAAAGAGAGCCTGCGGGGCCTTTGATCTCGGCAAATCACGTTGACAGAGGTTTCCGACCAATCACAGACCAGAGATCATGCGTGACCACGCGTGATTTGAGTGATATAAAAGAAGATACGCCTTTCTTCTCCTCCTCTTTTTTCCCCTTTCCCAGCAAGTAACAGGTCCTGTCAACGAAGTCTTTCTCTCCCTACGACCAGCGATTAAAACAATCCCATCAGAATGACTCGAAAATCATGTGGGCGAGAAAACACTACTGTTACTGTCTTACAGTTTACTACCAGCCGTTCCCCCTTTCCTCTCCATCGGACGCAGGACAAATAGTAAGCCTAACCCTTTTTTCCTTTCTCTGTTCGTTCGAACGCCAAATTCCTACCCTTTCGTACCCGGCAAAAAAAGGAGTACAGAGACGGCTCATTTTCCTTAAATTACGCGCACACCAAAACACGTGTACTTTCCAAGAATAAACTTTAAAACACAATTTTATACAAACAGTAAAATGCTCATTTTCCTTAAATTACGCGCAGACCAAAACACGTGTGCTTTCCAAGAAGAAACACTAAAAGACAATTTTATACAAACAGTAAACTGCTCATTTTCCTTAAATTACGCGCACACCAAAACACGTGTGCTTTCCAAGAAGAAACACTAAAAGACAATTTTATACAAACAGTAAAATGAACATTTTCCTTTGCACAAAACTCAAGTTTTTCATTGAGGAATTCACACAATTTAATTGAACCACGTTGAATAAATTGTTATGTTTATATGTATATTTGAGTGCTGGCTTTCTTTCTTTTTGTGTTGGTTATTGGCGTATTTTTACTCGTTTTTTCATGTTTTACGTTAAGAAGTCGTCAGTACCCCCCACACACATATATATATATATATATAGAGAGAGAGAGAGAGAGAGAGAGAGTGAGAGGTAGATAGATAGATAGATAGATATATAGATAGATAGATAGATAGATAGATAGATAGATAGATAGATAGATAGATAGATAGATAGATAGATAGATGCCATTGTATAGCACGGAATATTTTTGTTAAATTTTATTTTTTTAAATTCTACGTATTAACTTTTAAATATTGTAAATTGTTATTTAAAAAAGTTAAATATTGTAATTTTTCCATAGCCACGCGACTAATACGTTATCATGTTCTAAATATGGTATCCTATGTCCATACCTACTTTTAAAAGCTACAAATTTCCACACAGTTTGAACTGCACAGACATCAATAAACAAGTCCAACCCGTCCGCCTGAAGACGAGTGAGAGAGTCAGTCGAAATTACTCAAAAAAAAAAAAACTGGAACAAAACAATTACTACGGACCTACATTCGACAATTCGACAGACATACGAGAAGAATTATCCGAAATATCGAGAAGCTGAAAAAACTAATTAAATAATAAAAAAAAAACATTCCGTGCTATAAATTCTGCTATCGGCCTCAATCATGATCCAAAATCAGTAACCAATCTTTTAAAATTCTCTCCATTTAAAATTTCAACTATTTTCTTTGACAGTAACTTCATTTGATCGCACATTAATTGATTCTATTTCGAATAAAAATGTATTTAATTAGGCATGTTGTCCTCAAACTGTTTATAGTTCCATACATAATGCCAACAATCTCTTGAGATACCAAATATGATTTCATAAATGTCACAGAGATTTTTGCCGAAGAAATTAAACTTAAACTTGAGAGAAAATCGTATTCTTTCGATATTAACGACTATCAATATTCCATTTATTATGAATCAATATTTTACTTTTTTCCTTGTTCTTTTTTGTCTTATTTCGCCAATAAATGTTATTCTAAGAATGTAGACACCGATATTGGCCTTTTGGCTTGTCTACATGAACATATTTCAATGAAATCAGAATTAATGAAATCGACATTCCCGACAAAATAAACAATACATTAAATTACTTATATGATTAAAGAAAAACAAAAATATTGATTGTTTAACAGCAGTCATTATTCCATCGTCTTCTTTATCCGTTTAAGACTAACTATATACACGCAGATAAAGAACCCATAATTAGAATCCGTTTACAATAGTCTTATATTTGAGTATTATGTTAACATATGTCTTATATTTAAGTATGTATTGTGACATATGTCTAATATTTTAGCATGTATTGCAACACATGTCTTAGATTCGAGTATGTATTGTAACATATGTCTTACATTTGAGTATGTATTTGAATATATGTCTTATATGTATGTATTGTAACATGTATGTATTGTAACATGTGTCTTACATTTAAGTATGTTTTGTAACATATGTTTTATACTTAAGTATGTATTGTGACATATGTCTTATATTTGAGTATGTATTGTGACATACGTCTTATATTTAAGTATGTATTGTAACATATATCTTACATTTTAGTATGTATTGTAACACGTGTCTTATATTTTAGTACGCATTGTGAGACATGTCTTAGATTTGAGTATATATTTTAACATATGTTTTATATTTTAGTATGTATTGTAACATATGTAACTAAAGTATGTATCGTAAGATATGTCTTATATTTGAGTATGTCTCGTAGGACATGTCTGAGATTTGAGTATGTATTGTAACATATGTCTTATTCTTCAGTATGTATTGTAGGCCATGTCTTAGATTTGAGTATGTATTGTAAACTATGTCTTAGATTTGAGTATGTATTGTAAACTATGTCTTAGATTTGAGTATGTATTGTAACATATGTCTCATTCTTCAGTATGTATTGTAGGCCATGTCTTAGATTTGAGTATGTATTGTAAACTATGTCTTGAATTTGAGTATGTATTGTAAACTATGTCTTAGATTTGAGTATGTATTGTAACATATTTTTAATATTTGAGTACGTGTTCTAACATATGTTTGCGCCAAATCTACGCAACCGAATTACGAAATTTCGTATAAAGCCTTCCTGAGATATCAGGTGTCCTTACGTGGGAAAACCTTGTTTATACTACTACTACTACTAGTACTACTGCTAATACAGAATACAAATTCATAAGCTCAGAAACTATCGGATATTTTTGTTTATTGGCATGGGTAATTAGTTGAATACCGATTAACTAACAAGAGATAAGAATATTGGTACAACTCTTATTAGTCTGTATCATACTTCCCCCCCCCTCTTTCCTCTACTACTACTACTACTACTACTACTACTACTACTACTACTAATACTACTAATAATAATGATGATAATTAAGACAAGAACAGCTGTTGGGTAGAACAGCACTACATTTACCATAAGCACCACGTAAGCAACACAATAGAAGGGCGATAGAAATAGAACACACGAAATACTACGATGCTACTGACATTGAACATAGTATGTCACTCTTAAATACCAACTAGCTTTCTCTGACAAGCATGTTAATATCTCAAAATAGTTGAGGAAATAAAATGCGAAAAAGGCGCTCAACGACCCGAACTATTGATAAGACGAAGACAAATATTGCGTACGCCAAAGACATGATCATGGCTGCGAAAGGACGATTAAAACGCAATGTAGAAACAAGCAAATTTATATCCTGCAGAAAAGTGATTTAAATGCCACCTACATCATAAGTGAATGCAGCAAGATAACCCTTGAGAAAATCTAGAAATTGATATGACTGTGTTGAAAAAGTGATCATCTGGATATGTTCCGATTCAGACACATAATATAAACACAAACTCGAGCCAGTACTGTAAACAAGAAAAGCACGAGATTCTCGAAAATACAAACAGATAACCCAATTGAAGTAAAAAGCCACGACCGAATATTAGTAAACAAGAAATGAGGAATTTTTTTAAATGGCAGATTTACTTTCATATCAATGAAAAGAAGTGAAAATTTTAATAAATATAAGAATTATATTCTGTATATCTTGTAGCTATGTACTCAGTCACAAAGTACTTTTTAAGACGTGCTTGATTAAGATCAAACAAGGCGCAAGCACCAACAAGTATTCCACTAATTAAGCGTAAAATGATAATTAAAATAGCTTTCTTTAGTAACATGTTTGTTGTATCTGAAATACAATAGCTAAAAGCATCCAAAAAAATGAGGAAATTATTTAAATTATGTAAAACAAAAATATGAATGTTTTTCTCTCAAAAGATTAAAGCTAAAAGTTAACAATAATATAAACACTTAAAAATTGATTATGTGTGTTTGTTTTAAATATATTTGGTCAATTTTACGTTTCATAGCGATAGGTTTTATGAAGGTTTAGGAGTTTTATTCTTTATTAAAATTCAGTTTAAATAATGTTGTTACCAAATGTTAGGGTTTCGACTGTATAAAATGGTAAACAGAATTCAAAGACATGAATAATATGACGTAATTACGTTGAAACACTGTTTCTCGGTAGATCTTTTGAGTTAAGCGGAGTTGAGCTTAGTCATTTTCAGATGGGTAACCTTTTTGGAATACTATGCGCTGTATGTGGGGTGGACAGCGACCCCCCCTGCAATAAAAATCTACAAACATATAACGTAGGGAATATAATCCTTCCTAGCCAGGATATAATATTCGACCTGAGGGGGGGGGGCGTTTATGAATTTCATATTTCCTAGGAGCGTTCTCATTCGAATACATACGATATAATTCTCCCATTGTGAATAATGCACCAGAGAGGACACCTCTTGTTCATTTCGGAATATTATGAATTTCATTACTTGTTTACTTTGATTTTATGCAATGTATTTCTAACATTGATGAACTAATTTAGGAATGTATCGCCATTATTCGTGGAAACGCCTTGAGTCTGCTCTCGGTCTGCCAAGCCAGCCGGACATTCGAAAAAAACTATGGACTGTGATACAATTATATATAAGGAATCAGGATTTCTCAATATTGAACTAAACAGTGTCCGAGTGACGAATTAGGGGTTTATTAATTATTTATTGAATTATTAATCTAATAGTTTACTTTTTCACCAAATGGATCAGTTGAATATATTTCTTGTTTTTATTTTTAAAAAAAATTATTTTATACGTAGGTAGAATGAAGAATTTCCCATAAACATAGATCCGGAAACGTTTTTTTCGTGTTAGAAATCATTGAAATAAATACTGGCCAATATTCTTAATTCCTAATATCTAAATGTTCAATGTTTTTAGACACTATTACTTGAGCCTGGTGTTGCCACATACACTATAAAAAAAAAGAAAATATGACTGAGAACAAATATGAAATTGTGAGGCTCAGCAGAAATATCTGACCATCATAATCGGTAGGGGTTAAGATTAGGGTTAGGGTTAGAGTTAGTGTTTAGGTTAGGGTTAGGGTTATGGTTTAAGTCAGGGTTAGGGTTTGATTTCCTACATGGGAAAGGAAGTGGGTATCTTTAGTATGTTTGCCCTTCTTATTTCTTCTACCAGAATAAAACATACAAAATGCAAGTAAATAATTATGATTAAAATAAACCAAATAAAAAGAAATGGACCACAAAGAAATTGAGACTAGTATTGGAGTTCTATTACAAAAGAAAATCTTAAAGAAAGAGTCCTATCTGCATATATAAAGCATGATTCGGAAATGACACCATCAATTTTCTAAACAGCGTTTATTGCAAAAGAATATTTAAAAAATAATACTGAATTAATACTTTTACTTAAGTATTAACTTTATTTACTATTTTTGAAATTAGTCATTCAGTATCATCAACTAATTTGTTCAAATGCTAAGAGGTGTTTGCCAAAAGATATGATTACAAATTGAAGATTTACTGAATTGATAGTTTTTCTTTATCTAGGGTGACATCTACACATGAAAGAGGGAATAAATTCATTCAAATTCTCTTTTCTAATAGTTGACAATAACCTGTACCAATCACCTGCAAAATTAAATAAAATTATTTTAAAATAAAAGTAGACCCTATCCTAAGATTTAACACTACATGTTTTCATTATTCACTTACATCTCTTATATGTTTAAACGTCAATCTTAAAGACAATGAAATAAAATCATCTCAAAATCAAACTCTATTCTATACTGTTCACGGCATTATACTTGCCACTTTTTAAAAAGCTTTTCAATCAAAACTCTTATTTTTACACGGTGTGTGGTAAGAAACTGTATTATATGGTGCTTGTCATGTATTACTGAAATATAATTCTAACAAGTAATAATACCTTGAAAAAGTGTATAGCATAGGGTTTTACTTAAAAAAGAACTATTTTATTAATAAGTTACCACATGTCAAGTTAAGAATACTCGACGAAAAGGATTGTGAGTTAAAAACGGTAATTCATTCGGCTTTGTCAAAAATATCGGTCGCGGAATATGAGGACTTGCAGTTTTGTGGATCGGTTGTTGTTTTAAATAATTTGCATGTGGGGATTCTCATTCCTTTAATAGTATTGATCACCATTCGACAAGTAAAAAAAAGAGTTATTCGAGAAATCAGTTGATGCGGTTTCCAGGCGGCTTGTGATTGTGCCGGCGTTCATATGAATTTTTATTAGCGCTTAATAACAGAAACTTACATTTACACCTGGTAGTTTTTTTTCTCATCAGTTATGAATGATAATTCTGTATTACGTTTAATAATAAAAAGGCAAATATCTAGAAAATATTATTGAGTTTTGATTTTCTTTACGAAGTGAGAGTCGATATTTACATTGACCATATAAATATTCAAATTAATTATAACTTTGATAATATTTAGAAGCATGTTTTGTAAAACAGAAAAATAACCACGAATTGCGGCAATTTTGTTAGACATTACGAGCGCAATTAAGAACATTCATAGATATATGTCGGTCTGTATGTTGGGTTACGTCGGCTTAATTGCAGTATAAAAATAACATATATGTCACCGTCAAATTTTAAATGGAGATAGGTCGATTGAAAAAGGTTGCGTATCATATATTATAATTTAACACCTGTCATTCTAGCCATTAAGGAGTTTCTTACAGTAAAAAGGGTTATTCTTAATTCTAGATCATTATATGGTTTATTATTATAATACCTTAATGTCGGATTATTATTTGTGTGTTTGGTGTTGTGAAGGTTGAAGCTGGTGGTTTCGTTGGTGAAAATAGTTTGGTGTTTTCCTTGTTACTTACAAACCTTTCTATTTATTACTGACAAAGACAACATAATAACGTAGACAGACTTGTGGTCTTTAGATAAGTCAAGATGAGAAACGTATGGTCCGGTCAGTACTAGAACGGTGAGAATTTGGGAATAACAGGCGATCTATGTTGGGAACGTTGACCCCTCGCTTCAAAACCTAAGTCATAAAAATAATTTCGCCTGAGCTGGATGCATACCAAACTGGGGACGACTTATACATTTTTATATTATTTAGAAACATCATCCTCCGGACAAAGCCGGTTCAACCTGTCCAGGTTGTATGTCGCATCAGATGTGGACAGGAGGTCTGCTTCAAATGCAACTTTGCACCAAGGCGCTTTTAAGCCACCGTTTCAATTGACTAAGTAATCTATATTAGATTTGTTGCTTAAACATCATTTGCATGTTAAATTGACGAAAGTGATGTGCTGATCTATAGCATTGTTAGGACTCAACGACGTAGCTCTACGGTGTAACAAGCACTCGGATGATATTTTAGTTCACAAAACAGGAACTGTTTTCCAAAGCGAACTATACACTCGACAACCTTTTTGTTCTCCTTCATCTCCTATAATTGGATTATAATATTTTCGATAATTCGCGATTCAATCGCAATTTACACTCGAATAATTTTCCAGAAGTTTTCTAAAAAAATGAATACAATGAATAATACGTACATTTATTTCTCTAGAATTGCTGGTAATTTGATTCGAATCTGACGATTCTCTTATTCATCTGAGAAAGAATGTTAAAATGCGACGTATGATGTTTCGCTGGTCTAAAAAAGCGCGCATCGATTTTGGCAAGACCTAGGAAGAAACTTTTCGGAATACATGTAGAATTAATCAGCTTTTCTGGCGGGAAATAATGTGTATATTTTTTGGGTAACAGCTTTAAATGTTTACGAATGTAACGGTGGGTTTTGACCAGAAAGTTTCGGGGTGTGTATTTCTTTATTTTTCAACGTTTTCTTTGCATTTTATTTTATGTTTTACAGAAGTTTTCAAATCGATGTGTCAAGATGGATGTCATCATGTGATGCTGGCATTTGCTTACGTTTCGGTACGGATGAATAATGATATTTTATAGGAAACAATTCACAGCTGCCACCACAGATTTAGACACCGGTCTTCACTTGGCACATCTACACAAACGTTGGATCAATGTATTGAAGATATATCGACGGACGTAGATCTGCGTAATTGTAGATATATACGAATGTCGATAAAGAGAAAGGACACTTGATCTTTTTTCTCTAAAAGCAACATTTAATTGCACATGCAAATTGTTTTGGGGTAAAACTTCACGTATGATATTTTGTTTCTGTTTTTAGATGAATACGGCTGTAGGGTTAGGGTTAGGGCGATGTAAGTAGATACGATTATGTATGATAACATTCTCTTGTTTTCGTGGCTCGAAACAATTAATCATTGTGAAAAGTTTTCCCCCGTTTTGAACAGATATAACATTATAGGAAACAACACAACTGTCAAAAGAAGACAAAACTTATTGGTTTGCGAAATTACGTGAAAATAGAAGTTTGAGAAACGACAATGATTTTAAGTGATTAAAACAACTATACTGTGATAAAAACACTTAACTTTAAATACGTGTCAGAGTGTTCAACTATTTTAGTATGAGCCATCTGAATGATTTTATTAGGACAATTCATTGTCGAAATAGCTGCGTTTTTAATTTGACATAATCTGTATTCTAATCACATACACACACATAAACATATATATATATATATATATATATATATATATATATATATATATATATATATATATATAATAATGATATAATCCATGTAAAACATCCACAGGGTAGTAATCCAAAGAATTTCAACTGGGTTTATAAAAAGTGCTCAATATCAAATAGAGCTTTTATATATGATTATTTTTATTTACACAGATGTACAAAATCTGCGACACTGGAATGTCGATGTTATCGATCAACAGCTATTATGAACTGAGATCTCATCAGGGAGAGTTAGAATCCGATCTTTACCTTAGATCATATTTCAAATATGATCTAAGGTTAAGATCGGATTTGAACTCTGCCTGATGAGATCTCAGTTTATAATAGATGTTGATCGATAACACCGACATGCGAATTTCGCAGATTTTGTACATGTCTGTGTAAATAAAAATAATCATATATATATATATATATATATATATATATATATATATATATATATATATATATATATATATATATATATATATATATATATAAATATATATATGGAAAATGAAAAAGGAAAACCAAAAGAATATTTATGCATTCATCAACGTTTTGTCTTTATTGTCAGACCTTCTCAGGATGATATGTTTGAAGAAAAAATCATACACGTACAAACATTTTTTGCCAGTAAGCTCAGAGCTTACAGACGATATTAGCAAGATAATAAAAATATGGGAAACAATTAGATGGTGGTAGTGGTAGCAATGAGGGTGTAAGATTATTAGGAAGTGAAAGAGGTAAATATAGTGAAAATGGAAAAAAGTAGGAAGCAAGCCGTGGTTTAACCGGAATTCAGTTAAATTTTGAAGGGGTGGGGGAATGCTATTTGAGCCAGCCTATTAATTTATATTTTAAGGAGAACACAACAATGTCAGGGTCAAAGTTCGTCTGGGTTATGTGCTAGGAAAGTGTAGAAGGTGAAGAGGGTCTAGGGCGGAGGGGGAGAATGAGCAAACATGGTCAGAGCTCGGTAGGGTGTTCACATATAACAAACCTATATATATGAGCACCAAAACACATATTCACGTAAACATATAGATGCATAAACATACACACGTGAATTTGCCACATTATGTAACCCGAAAAGGAAAAACAGTGGATATTATATCTTTGCGACGTATACGGGTGAGTAGTTAAAAACAAAAAGCTATGAGAAGAAACAAAGTATGGCTCTGTTTATATTTTAAGATGGGTCTAAATCCCCAGATGGTTGGAAAAATGTAAGGCTTGAACGATAAAAGGGAGAACACTGAAATATTATCTATTTATTTATATATTTATGTGTGGATGTATTTATTTATCATTTAAATAATTATTAATTCATAATTGACTATGTGTTGCACACCCTTTAATTGCTCGTACCTTTTCTTCTTCCTCGCGGAGGGGGGGGGGAAGAAGGAATCTCATGCCTGTATTCTCTTAGGAAACTTTATTCCCATAATCATTTGAAGACTACATAGAAAAATCGTCTGTTCGGCTCGCTTCCAAAACCCAGACTGACAAAACTTGTTTCCCAGACAAAAGCCCGTGACGTCACAGAGCATCTATGCGCAAGTGCACCTGGACCCTTGACCTGAGGTCTCGTCAATGTGGTGGCCCTGTCAACGTATGTGAGCTCCAACTGTGAGCACCAGTTTATTTTGCACTCGACCGTACGGGTCCCCCGCACTAAATCGCGCAAGCCAAACCAAACGACCTCCCACAGCTACGTCCACTTCAACATGCGTCCGGCCTCACAGGGCCATTATCCAACATATTTATAAATTATTAGAATATTTATAAGCGTATAAGCGGTTGACATGAAGATGAGGGATCTGTTTCGCTCAGCCAAAATAAAAGCTGATACCACGAAAATACAATCATGTTGGCGACACTGCATTAATGTTCCATCTTAGAAAATAATTTGTCTTTCTACAACACTAAAGATTCGGGTATCAAATTCGTGAGTGTACATATCTGGAGATTTGAAAATATGTAAAAGCTTGTTTGTTTGGGGGAAAACCTACGATTTCATGTCAAGGAAAAGTTATCAGATCAATTAATCCTATTGTTGTGTCTACAGGCAACTTGTAAATTTACCCTTGCCGATCCGTCGAATTAAATAAGCTGATAATTACTTTGAATTGAAACAAGCACATATTTCTTTATACCAATAAACGTATTTCATTTGAAATTTATTCTGAATAGGTATTATTTGTTTTGAAATCGTAGACAAAACCGTCGCTCAGGTTTTACATTGTAAATTGAGCCGGCTACTCATTTTACATTTTAACATTGTATTCATAGATCGCTTCAAAGATTCCTACATGGTTCAAGTGGCACTCCATAAAAAGATGCTGATACGTGCTTTTACATTAATTATTGTAATGAAACATGTTTTCCTAGCTCCAGCATAATAATTAGTATTCGTCATCTAAATATTTTCGGAAACAAAAATACGCTTGGAATAGAATTTGTTGAAGTCCTTGAATCAGTGAATTAATTAATTGTGATATTCTATGGAACATTATGCACAGGGTTCTGTCTATATGGTGGGATTCTTACTAATTTGTTGAGCTTATAAGTTTATTTAACCATTAGTAGTTTTTACACAAGTCATTATCAGTGACAATAACAAGTGGTGTTTCATGGACTCCAAATGACAGTCTGATCCCCAGATTTCCGACCTTTTCGACCTTTTTCGATAATCACTGCAACTCATCTTGTGTTATCGCAATAGCCGTTTTCCTTTGACATCTTGCTATCAACGGGTGTTCGTTCCAGGGGAGTTCTTGTTGGTGCTCTTTCTCGTTGGCCTTTTACATTTTATTAGTATTATTATTATTAGTATTATGATTACTAGTAATAGTGTTAGTAGAATAGAATTGGGGTATTCTTATAGATGACACACCGTATTCCGTGACTTCGCGTCACCAACGTTCGGGCAGTTCTCGGAAGCACCCGACAGTTGACGAAACTATTAACCAGTCTGTCAACTTGTTCAAAACAAAAAAATAATTTGCTTATTTGGTGTTTATGTTAACCAGAAAAAAAATTGACAAAATATGAAAAAAAAATGATATTAAAAAAAAACAAAAAAACAATAGAATATTTGCTTAATAAATCAAACAAAATCATCTCATGCAACTTTCCGGTGCCCCCCCCCCCCAAAAAAAAACATATGCAAAAACATTTGATTAACAATGATTCCTTTGAACACCCCAAAACAACATCTAATTAATAGCAGTTGTTTAACTAATATTTGTTCGTTCTTTATTTTTATATATATATATTTTAGTTTTATTTTCTTCGTCGCAATTTATTGGCTGATAGTCTTCAACCGATCCATCCACTGCCGGAAACACCCCTGGAAGCCTTCCTTTGGAATGGTGTTCATCTCCGCCGTCGCGTTCCGCATCATCTCTTTTTTTCGCACCCTCTTAAACAACAGCTACACTCCGATCAGTTTAGGGACTGCAAGAATAATGGTTACTGTTTGCTGATGTGCGCCCACATTTTAATCGTTTGAACCACTCCTTAATTTGTGTTACACATCGTAACTTCTACAAACATCTGCTGAACCTAACGCGTCGACGGAGATGAACACCATTTCAAAAGAAGACTTTCAGGGGTGTTTCCGGCAGTGGATGGATCGGTGGGCTAAGTGTGTGAAAGCAGGGGATAAGGGTCCCAACCCAGTCATGTGTTTGAAATATTTTTTCTGGCCTAAGGTCGGATAAGGTTTAGACATCCCTCGTATATATATATATATATATATATATATATATATATATATACATTCGGAATTCCGAAAACTTAGTAGAAAATACCAAATTCTTAGAATTTAGTACTAACAAACGAAAACTCCATATATTAGAAGCCCTATATATAAAAATCAAAAACCCCTAATTAATAGACTTAACTTTAATATCAGTAATAATATTCTAAAACTCCAAATATAGTTTCATACTAAGTACATAATTCCCGCCAAAAATCTTCTATAAATACTAACACATGGTCTGTACCTGATTAACCTCATTCCCTCGAAGATGGACCCAGATGGGTCCGAAAGTACTTGGGAGACAAATCCAAACTATGGCAAATTCATCAGAATTTTCCCCTCCGAAACTAGCATCCTGATCCGGACTATTGAAAGGATCTACCAAAGAATATATAGACATGAGTTGTCTCTGTATGCAGCAATATTTTCTTGCAAGATAATATGCTGCCTATATATATATATATATATATATATATATATATATATATATATATATATATATATACATATTTTTAATTGTTTTTTACACAATATCGAGAAATCCTCATTTCTTATATATAATTGTGTCACAGTCGATAGCTTTCCTCGAATTTCCGGCTGGTTTGGCAGGCCGAGAGCAGACTCAAGGCGTTTCCACGATTTGGCGATTATTTATTTATATAGTTTTTAGATTTTCAGTATGCTGTATTTTATGGCTACTCTTTATGGTGTGATAGTGAAATTGAATACACGTGCTAATTAAATAATTTTCAGTTATAATATATTTCTAGGACGTTTGAAACGTAAAGAAATTTATATATATATATATATATATATATATATATATATATATATATATATATGTGTGTGTGTGTGTGTGTGTAAAAAATGACAAACGGAAAACAGGTTGAAGTGCAGGAGAAAAACAAAAACAAGAGATTCGACCAGTTTCGTTCGTGTTTGCAAACGTCTTCAGAAACAGTGAAGATTTGGAAATAATTTTATTTTGAAGGCACACACATGGGGGAGGAAAAATGATCCGATTGGACCATATGAGTAGACATTAAGTGACGTTGTAATTTGTCATATTTCAACGTCACTTAATGCCTTGTTTTTGTTATTCTCCTGCACTTTAACCGGTTTTCCGTTTATCATCTTTCTCACATTTTGTCCACCACGGCATTTCATGTTCATGAATTATCGTGTACCTTACCCCATATATATATATAAACATCGGCGAAAATAATTCCATGCATTTTAGCCTGAAGATCCCCCCCCCCGGATGAAACGCGGAAGCCTCTGTGTAGCTTAATAGCCATAACATATTTTCATAGCTTACTACCTAGCTCTACTTACGTATCGGGCACTGTTGAAGTAAATACTGAAAATTGATACACAAAGAATTATATATCCCTATAAAATAGTAATTATATATACTAGCAAATATATGCTCCCTCCGGTCGCATATTTTTGCTAGGACGCCGCGTCAGAAATTAACGCTAATGTGTAAACTGATGTAGCCCCAGTCATATTTCTTGGGTGGTTATACGTCGATATTCTTTATTTATGACCAAACATAGTTGTAGATGTAAATAATGAAAAAAGAAATTTCGACCCACCCCGATTTTTGTATTAACCTTCTCCATAAATAGAAATATTTTTAATAATTTTTAAATCAATATTTATTTTAATTAAACAATTTGATTAAGTAAAATCGTTAAAATCAACAATTTAAAGAACTGAATACAGCAAACAGTATTTTTTGAATCGGAAGAAAGGCGTACATAAAATAAAACAATAAAAAAATCTGTATTATTTTACCGTAGGATCTATGTTGACTTTGACGATGATCCAAACACTAACCCTAACACCCACTTTGACTCTGACCCTAACCCTAACGATGGAGTCAAAGTTAGCGCGGGTCCTAAAGTGTAAAAGCACCAAAAAATCGAATATAGTAAACATGGTTACTTATGTAAATGGTCTCGGAAAGAAATTTTACCTAATTAAATGTGTTAGAATGTGTGTGTGTTTGTGTGTGTGTGTGTGTGTGTGTGTGTCTTAGTAGTAATTTTTAAATCGATTTTTATTTAAATTAAACAATTTGATTCAATAAAATTGTTAAAATCAACAATTAACACAAAACTAAATACAGCGAACAGTATTTTTCGAATCAGAAGAAAAGTGTTCATAAAATGAAACAATGTAAAAAATCCGTACTCTTTTATGTGTGTGTGTGCGCGTGCGCGCGTGTGTGTGTTTTTAATAACTGTTTTTAATTAAACAATATGTTTCTAAAATCAGTTATATTATTTTTGTTGTTGACAGAAAATAAATAAAATCACATCTTTTATTTTAATAAATAAAACATGGAATAATAACAGTTTGTGAATTAAAGCTTAACAGCGTAAGTTAAAGTAACACGGTAAATGCCAGCGTTTGTTTACAAATTACGCGCTTGTATTGCGTCCGAACTAGATTGACGGAGGGAGATTGTTTCAATGGATTTACGTTCCGCATGCTGTTTAATCAATTGGACGTAGATAAAATAACTACGTAACTGATTAATTTTTAAATCAATTATTATTCTAATTAAACAATTTGATTCATTAATCATAATTTATAAGTAAGATTAGTAGCGAGCAAAATTACGTAAATACATGATGAAATTTGAATGAAACGATCCTGAGTGTATATTTGAGAATACTAATTTATTAGAAGTTCAAAAGCAATTGCTTATGTAAATTGAGAAATGCCCATAGTGTTTATGCCGGTTTTTTTCATAGTATATAATGAAGCTAGGGGACTTAGTAAATAGTTATACAACTTTGATGGAGTTTCGGCTTCAGACAGACAGACAGATACATAAACTCCATTATTAATATATATATATATATATATATATATATACATTAAGTTCCATGATTTTCTTTCCCTTTTCGCGAGTACTTTCGATTTGATTCGTCGAATCAGCTTCAGACTGTGTTAGTCTTGGTTGCTTATAAAAATATGCCTTTACTGTTGAGTTTTTATTTTAACGGTCAGTAATTTACAACTTAAAAAGGAGCGTCTATAATATTGAGATGTTATATAAGACTGTGATTATATATATTGTATAGCCCCCCCTTTACTAAGGCTGGCCACACTGAGAGAAATTAATAACAAGCAGTACTACTAGCTTCATTGCGAGTTCCAGCACGATTTGTTGTTTTTAGATCATACTTCACCGCTTGCTGTCAATAGTCGCCGACTTGGTATTTGCAAAGTTAAATTCCTCCTTAATTCTGAGCTGATTTCTGGTGGCCAACTGGTAACTCTACTGACTTGCGAATCAGTGGCGATTTGTAGTCGGAGTTCGCGCCCGTCGACCGTCGGAAATTAGGTTCTTGCACTGAAGATTACGTAAGTATGAAACATTGATGTCTGTAGGTAATAAATAATTATTTATGTATAAATATTATTATATAAATATATACATGATATATATTTACCCACACATATATATACACACACATATATATATATATATATATATATATATATATATATATATATATATATATATGTGTATGCATGTGTTACAGGTAAAACACTGTCATCTTTTCAATTTAATTTTACTAATTTCTGTGCTGTAAAATTATAAATGTATCTATATTTTCTTATAGTTGTATGTGATGTCGAACTAACGTATTGTATTTGCTTAAATTATATAGTTATATATATATGTGAGTGTATGTATGTCTATTAGTTCATCTATATGTATGTATGTATGTATTAGCGTCGTTCACACCGTATTTTTTATACCTAGCTGTCTTTCAAATATATATTAATTATATACGTGGATTCGTACATGTTTCTATGTATATCTGCATATGTATATCCTCACACACACACACGTGTTACAATACTGTAGGGCCCCATTATGCAAGGCACAGTAGGTTAACTAGTATCAAATAGCTAATTTTGTTATTGAAAAATAAGTTTTGTTTCGGGACTCAGAAGTGAGTCAGAGAAGAGTTTGATCCAAGAATAGTCATAATAAATTTAGACACTTGACGTGACCTTTGAGTCAGAGATCAGAGTGAGTCGTTTTTGTCCCCATATCGTGCGTGGGAATGATGATTACGTCACCACGGAAAACAAAAACTTAGCTTTTTAGAATCAGTCTGAGCTTAGAGGCGATACCGTTCAGACCGGGTGCGAGCATGTAGCCGGCAAACTGGTAAGGCCCCGTTCTGGGAGGGCAGAAGATATCCCGAAAGGAAAGAAGATAGCCGAAGTATGAGAGAGTCGAGACCGGAATCCCCCTGACAGCAAACGAACCAAGAAATAAGAATTGTGTGAGAATAAAGAAACTTGTGTGAAATTTCCCTTCAAAAAAATTCGTGTCTCGTGTATTCATTCTGTCTGAGACAGACCTCTTCCTTCGATCAAGACGACACAGCCAGCGAAGACTAGACGAATCACAGGCCAAAGAAGAGAACAGAAGATAAGGTAAACTTTGAGATTTATTTGAGAACTTTTTAGAGACTTTAAGATACGTATAAATGAACAGAGGCCGTAATTGAAAAAGGCTTGAGATGCCGTGAACAGATTCGTGGTTTTAAAAAGGCCTGAAGGGCCGTAAATTGATACGTGAAGATTTAAGACTGTGGTTACAAAATGATATGAGTAGACATGTAGCGTGTATCGTAACACACGCACACACGCACACACACACACACACACACACATATATATATATATATATATATATATATATATATATATATAATGTACTTACATAATACGTGCACATGTATATGTATACACGTGTTTATCTCTCAGTCTGGCTTTGTACGTGACTAGTTGCAATTTCCACGTTTTAAATAAGTGTTGGCAACGAGGAGACGCGGATTTAAGGCGTATCGTTTGTATTTCTGAAAAACAACAAATACGTATTTAATGATATTAAATTTCCATTTGAAGTTATCTCCAATCGAATGTTATTTTTGTTTTCCTCTGGAGCGCACCTGCGGATAAGAACCACAAAAAACTTCATGTAAACAAATGAAATCGATTAGTTAAGTGAATTAATTATATTATTAAATGCTTTCTTGTCTTGGGGCTTTACTTATTCCGAGAAAAGAATTCTTCTTGGAGTTTTTGCTATCTCTTTTTTATTTTAATTATTATTTCATCCTAATGCAATTTTATACAATTTCGTCTTTCCCAACATGAAATTATATTTTATTTCCAATTATTTCTTGTTTTCTTAACTGTCTACTTTTATATAATTCTAAATATAAATCAGATGTGCTTTTTTCTTGTTCTCCGCTCTCTATACGTATTATTTAGAATATTGAAACGACACTTCAAGTTATTACCATCTAAATAATTCCGAGTTGTGATACAAAAAACATAGAGTGCTCGATAATGGTGAAAAATGGTATTATCTTATTACTTATCAATATACAGGCGTAGTGCATTAAAAAGTGCTCTATACCTCTCCATCTCAAAATTATTATATTTTCAGTATTAAACTTTCAATCAGTCTGAACCATTACACGTGTATACATTCTTTAACTACTCTATTTTCTTTTCTGGGAAACCCTGCAACGGCGGGTAACACCGCTAGTATATTTATAAAACGATATATCCTTCTGGTTTCAAGTGGCAGTCCGTAGAGTATGTCACCGATTGGTTTTAATTTGGTCATTTTTTTTTTCATTTATTTACTCGAGCGCTTTCGACTTTCTTAGTCGTCTTTAAGAGTAGGTTTTTATAAACTAGGAATACTTGAGTTAATGTTTTATAAGTATCGTTAAGGGGGAATGAAAGAAAAGAGACGGTGTGTGGTTGAGTTGATTTTATTCTATCTGTTTGTGTATCTGGTTTCATTGTTTATTTATTTATTTTATTAATTCTTATTATTACTATTTATTTATTTATTGATATTTATTCTTATTACTATTATTTATTTATATTTTCACATTACTTTATTTTCATTCGTCTTCCTAGTTTTAAAAAAATACTCCTGAAGACGACTAAGAAAGTCGAAAGCGCTCGAAAAAGTGGCCGAATTAAGAACAATCGGTGAGATACTCTACGCACTGCCACCTGAAATCAGAAGGATAGCTCGACGGTTTGAGAACCTCACGAAGAAGATTTACAAACGAGTAAAGTTCCGTGATGTTAAACAACGCTTGCTACCAAAGTATATATATATATATATATATATATATATATATATATATATATATATATATATATATATATAGTGTGTCAGGTTGTAAGGTTGTATATGAAAAGAAATCTAATAAAGTGCTGGATCATATAAGAGAGCTAACATACTTTATTTAGATACTGTATATTACATATTTACGCAATGTACCGCGGTTTCACCCAAAAGGGCAGATTTAGACATCTTTAGTAAATCTCCGTGCCCAGTGGAATCATCGGCAAGCTCAAATGATTGTAGTCCCGTCCCGATAGGGAATCTTTCTGTCATTGCTGACGCCATTCTCTATCGGGACGGGACTACAATCATTTCAGCTTGCCGATGATTCCACTGGGCACGGAGATTTACTAAAGATGTCTAAATTTGCCCTTTTGGAAGAAACCGCGGTACATTGCTGAAATATGTAATATACAGTATCTAAATAAATTATATATATATATATATATATATATATATATATATATATATATATATATATATATATATATATATATATTAACAAAATATCGTCTTATACGGCCGGTATAATTCAAAATGTATGCTAGTTTACAAATATGCTGAATTAAATAGATGCAATGTTAATTAATTAATTAAAAAAAAACTATTTAGCATTTGCAGTATCTAGTTAGACTAATTAAAATAATCTAATAAATAATCTATAAATGGATTAATAATTATGATCGAAATTGCAGTCTTACACATTACATTCTTTATTGATGTTCTAACGAATAAATATTAATTATTGTCAATTTCTGACTATTTCTTCACATAAGTAGAATGCTAATAACGAAATTATTATTCCCACACTGTAGAAATTAGGTCTTTTAACATTTACTTATTTGACTAATTTGTCATGTGTTTTTTCTCCCTTGAAATCAAACAATGATAGAAAACCTGAAAATATCCGACCATGGAAGGAAAGTGCGATCTGTCTTAACACTACACGAATTACTCACCACCAGTCTTGTAGCGTTTCTACTTGGAATTATTATTTGTACTCACTAGGGGTTCTCACACAGGTCCTCATCAGAGATAGCTCACTGATAATAGCCGGTGGTGTCCCCTGGAGTCTGGGTGCGTACAAGTCTTCCCACATTTCCAGTACTCTCCACCTGTTTCGATAATCTTTGCAAATGACGTTACGTTATCACAACAGACGCTTACCACTGATTTCTCGCTGGCAAAGATCCTTGGTTCTCACTAGAGTTTGGGTGGCAATACGCCGCCCCCAAATCCCAGTACTCTTCGCACTCATCCAGTGGGGGTCTTTGGTAGTGTTCTCCAACCTCGGCCCGTCCATCATCCTCGACTATTCACAACTATTTTGTGTCGTATCAACCGAGGTTGATGCTTTTTATTTTTTATTTTCATTATTATTATTAATATTATTATTGGTATAATTTTTATATGTTGTAGTTGTAGTAATTACTATGTATTATTAGAATTGTAATATTGGTTTTACCCGATTGCATATGTTTTATACGCCTTAAAGAGACACACTTCACTCTGAACATTGATTTTTGATGGAATGGTTTAATATATATTGCGTTATATGCTGTCTAATACATGACCACCAATACACTTCTTCCCGTAACGTACATAAAATACATCGATATTAATGTTATTATCTACGATATTATGAATCATTCTCTCTCTCTCGCTCTCTCTCTCTCAATGAGAGCTGGCGCAAGAACAAGACCCTGGGCTCCCTGCTGTGCAGCACTACAGACGTCACAGCCCGCTGTATACATGGCAATGTAGCGTTTCATTCATTACATAAACTCTGGAGCCGACGAACAAGATCCCGTTGAAGACTAGACTCCGTCTCTATAACGCGTACTGCGTGTCCATCATGCTCTACAATAGCAACAGATGAGCAATAACAAAAGCCATGCTTGACAAGCTGAGTGCGTGCCACCGCAGACACCTCCGTTCCATCACAGGTCACTGTTGGCCGAAAAAATATATCAGCAACAAGGCATTATACGAGCTGTGCAACGAAAAAAAACCCTTCTCCACAAAGGTCGCTGAACAAAGATGGTCTATGTTCGGCCATGTCCTATGAATGGACCTTGACACTCCTGCACAAAGGGCACGACTTTGCCGTTACTGGTTTGCAAGCCTACCAACCGCGACTAGGACGGCACTGCAACAATCTGCTGGGAACACTACGTGCTGACCTCAAGCAGGCGGGACTACGACCACTACGTACAGCGAAACACCTCCATTGCCTACGACAACTTGCGTATGACAAGGCCAGAGTGCCTGGGACTAGCCTGGAGGACTGATTGCAGCTATGGGATGTCATTTGACTACCGTAGCTGCACAACACAGTTTTAAGAAGAAGAAGATATATATATATATATATATATATATATATATATATATATATATATATATATATATATATATATATATTGGCTTGAACTAATTCGAGCTCTCGGCACTTGACAATGTTTACATTGAGATATCACTTACATTCAGTCAGCGTCGTATGATAGCGCAGGGGTAGAGGAGTCGACTGTAAGCTCAGCCGGTTGAGTTTTAATCCCGGCTTGAGGCACTAACTGATCTAGCCGCACTGAAGAGCTGTGATACAGCGAAACAGTCTGCATGTGGATGACTATATAAAGCTCCTTTTCTTGGGTAGAGCTTATTTGTAAGGATATCCACAGTCCATTCAGCTTCTTCTTCCCGTTGCAATTAAATCTCTCTCGATTGTTTGCTTCCAGTTAATTTTTGTCTTCCTTGTCTTCTTTTCCCATCAGGGTTCCACTGAAGCACTTGATTTGAAAGTCTCTCGGGACCAATCTTAGGGAATGCCCGAGCCCGCATAGACGTCGTTAGCATATTATTAGCATATTATTGACGGTGCAACCTGTTGGTTAGTGCGATCTTCTTCGTTGGTAATTCTGTCCCTCCATTTGATCCCTAGAATCTTTTTAAGACATTTGGAATCAAACGCGTCAAATTCCCTCTCTTGGCTGATTCTGAGATGCCAATTTTTACTTCTGTCTAGCATTGTTGACAAAACATTGCTTTTATAAAATCTTAATTTAGATCTGAGGGTGATTTTTTTTATTTTCTAGAACTTGCAGAGTTGATTAAACGCTGCCGAGGCTTTTCCTATCTTGCACTGCAACTCGTGGTCAATATTGCCTTACTTGTGGGAGTAAGATAAAAACTGGCCTTGTGCCTAACTCCTGGAGAGGAGTAAATCAATATCCACTAGGTAAGATTTTGTTTCTGCTTTGCTGCATACGTACCGACCTACTTTTGTTCAATGCCGGCACTTACTAGTTCAATGTATACGATTAACTGAAGACTAGTTGCTATTCCATGAAAAATGCCAGTAACTGAAATCATATGCACTTAATAGGTTAAGATGAAAATTTATATACACTAAATGTACAAAAGCAAGAAATTCCCAAATGTTTACACTTTTATTGTCATTAAGGGTATGACTACATATCAACCAAACCATTTCATTATCACATCACTACATTATAAATCTCTATGCATGAGCGAATGAAGTGTGTGAGGTGCGCTGAAGAAAAATTCCTACCAGAAAAACACATAGCCCTGTTGTGCTCGCATACCCTTAATGACAAAAAAAGTGTAAACATTTTGGAATTTCCTTGCTTTTGTGCATTTAGTGTATATGAATTTTCATATTAACCCTATTAAGGGCATATGATTTCAGTATACTGGCATTTATCATGGAATGTCACTACTTTTGTAAAGGCTATGCCTCAATACAATGGTCAATTTCAAGATTTTTTTGAATTTTCTGGAAAACTAAGGTATATGGTTAACATAAATTAAAATGCCATCAACTAAACCCTAGAACCTATATCTCTGCCAAAAATCAGCTGAATCCATCAAATAGTTGATGAGATACAGGGTGGCACACACGTACGTACGTACACGCGGATAACACAAAATCCCTCCTGAACTTTCTGGATCTCTGGGTTGACTTGACTAATGATGCTGAAATACTACACTCTTATAGAACATATCAACAAAAAAAGTGATTTTTTTACAACATAAAAAAAATACAAGACTGATTTGTTTTTGGGTAACAATTAACAATTTCTTTTTTATTATTATATGAAGTAAAAAAAATTTAAATAAAAAACCCTAACCCTAACCCTAACCCTAAACCCTAACCCTAAACCATTACCCTAAACCCTTACCCTAAACCCAAACCCTAACCCTAACCCTAACCCTAACCCTAACCCTAAACCCTAACCCTAACCCTTACCCTAAAACCAAACCCTAACCCTAAACCCTAACCCTAACCCTAACCCTAAACCATAACCCTAACCCTAACCCTAAGAAATCAGGCGGTGTGCCTGTAAAAAATCTATTGTTTTTTGCGGCTGGTTCATTAAATTACCAATGTCTCGAAGATTAATCTCATTTAACTCCATTTTCTAAATACTAAATTCAACTTCCGGTGAATTCTGAATGAATGGTACTTGGAGAAAAAAAACGTAACTCTTCAATTTCGATTTCTTAATCGGCAGCTGCTTCATATATACTACAGAAGTGCCGCCGGTTTTGAGTCTATCAAGTGATAGAACGCTCACGCGCCTTCCTTGATTTTGCCAATAACTGTGACAAAATTGTGTATTCATACGTTTACCATGTCAGTAACACGTAATCTGATTAGAATATATTCTATAGTATTTCAAATCAGAGCAGACAATTAAAAAGAGTCTGGCGGTTTCCAGCAGGTCAACGTCTCCATAATATCTAGCGCCTGACTTTAATTATGGGTCCATACAATTTCAAATGTAGTCGTGCGTAAGTAACTTACAGTGAATCCAATAAACAACGTCTGCGTCAGCATGAATTATATCAGTCAACCACCCACGAGACACAAACAAACGTTCACCTCGTTGAGATTGGAAAGCGTTGAGATTGGAAAGAATTTAGGTTGAAACAAAAACAATTATGTTAAAACAATAGGAAATAGAATATAAGGACATTTTATTATAGAAAAAGAAAAGGATAGAAAATTAATTATTGATGGGAGTTTTAAAATGTAAAATTAAAAGAGACAGGGGAAAAACGATAAGGAAAAAAAGAGAGGGAAGGGAAAAATGATAGACATGAGTAGAAGGTGAATAAAATAGAGAGAGGGGGGACATGAATTAAATAGAGAGAGGGGGAAACATGAATAAAATAGAGAGAGGGGGAAACATGAATAAAATAGAGAGAGGGGGAAACATGAATAAAATAGAGAGAGGGGGAAACATGAATAAAAGAGAGAGAGGGGGAAACATGAATAAAATAGAGAGAGGGGGAAACATGAATAAAATAGAGAGAGGGGGAAACATGAATAAAATAGAGAGAGGAGGAAACATGAATAAAATAGAGAGAGGGGGAAACATGAATAAAATAGAGAGAGGGGGAAACATGAATAAAATAGAGAGAGGGGGAAACATGAATAAAATAGAGAGAGGGGAAACATGAATAAAATAGAGAGAGGGGGAAACATGAATAAAATAGAGAGAGGGCGAAACATGAATAAAATAGAGAGAGGGGGAAACATGAATAAAAGAGAGAGAGGGGGAAACATGAATAAAATAGAGAGAGGGGGAAACATGAATAAAATAGAGAGAGGGGGAAGCATGAATAAAATAGAGAGAGGGGGAAACATGAATAAAATAGAGAGAGGGGGAAACATGAATAAAATAGAGAGAGGGGGAAACATGAATAAAATAGAGAGAGGGGGAAACATGAATAAAATAGAGAGAGGGGGAAACATGAATAAAATAGAGAGAGGGGGAAACATGAATAAAATAGAGAGAGGGGGAAACATGAATAAAATAGAGAGAGGGGGAAACATGAATAAAATAGAGAGAGGGGGAAACATGAATAAAATAGAGAGAGGGGGAAACATTAATTAAATAGAGAGAGGGGAAACATGAATAAAATAGAGAGAGGGGGAAACATGAATAAAATAGAGAGAGGGGGAAACATGAATAAAATAGAGAGAGGGGGAAACATGAATAAAATAGAGAGAGGGGGAAACATGAATAAAATAGAGAGAGGGGGAAACATGAATAAAATAGAGAGAGGGGGAAACATGAATAAAATAGAGAGAGGGGGAAACATGAATAAAATAGAGAGAGGGGAAAACATGAATAAAATAGAGAGAGGGGGAAACATTAATTAAATAGAGAGAGGGGAAACATGAATAAAATAGAGGGGAACAAAGTTGGAAGCCTACAGAAAGGGGTGGGAGAATGGTAAGGAAGAACTACGGGTCATACAAACAATAAGGACCCCGGAAATTAAAAGACGAAAAGAGACGAAATTCGGTCTACCCCGGTTGCTCTTATAGGTTGACCCTGATAATAAAGCTGTGTTCGTCGGGTTTCCTCCATATTTCTGAAAATAAATATTTTCCTATATTATATAGGGAATATTAATTTTAAGAAATATTTATCAAACATTTATTTTTAATGTAGGATGCGTTTTTTTTATTTTCAAAACTTTTTAATAATCAAACGTAACATTGCAGAATTCTCATTCTAAAATGTTTTCGTGTCACTATTTACCTGCCTCATGTATATATTTTGTTTATTTATAAAAAAGTTTTGTAAATAAATAAAAACGCACCCTACATGAAAAATATAAATATTCAATATATCTTAACCGCCCCTTTTCTTAAACAACTCGAAAAATAGACTCTTCTGTCTTTATTAAAACGTGTTGAAAGAAATAAAATGACGCACCCTATAATATTTTATTTCATTATGCATTCTGCCCTCGTGGGGAGGCAAGTAAATAGTGACACGAAAACATTTTAGAACTCTGCAATGTTTCGTTTGATAATTAAACAGTTTTGTGAATAAAAAAAACGCATGCTAGATTAAAACTAACTATGTAATAAATATTTAAAAAAATAAATATTTCCATATATATATAGGGTGAAATATTTACTTTTAGAAATATTAAAGAAAACCGACGAACACAGCTTTATTATCAAGGTCAATCTGTAAGGTCAACCGGTGTAGACCGAATTTCGTCTCTTTTTCGTGTTTTAATTTCTAGGGTCCCTATTCTTTGTATGGTCCATAACTACGATAAAGAAATAAGGCAGAAAGAAGAAAGAAAGCATAAAGAAAAGAAGAGAGAGAGAGAGAGAGAGAGAGAGTGAAATAGAGAAAGAGAGAAAGGGAGATGAGAGGAGGGGGAGTAATACAATAAAGAAAATGGATGGAGATAAAAAGGCAGGAGTATAAAGAAGAAAAAAACAGAGGTAAAAGAAATAGAGGGGAACACGATAAGGAAAATGGGGGAAGAGAGAGAGAGAGAGGGGAAGATGACAATAAAGAGGTGGGAAACGATTAATAAAATAGAGAGAGGGGAGGGAAGCACAATAACGAAACGGGAGAGAGTGAGAGAGACGACAGCATAAAGCAAATAGTGAGAGAGAAAGGGCAAAGATAGAGATAGGATGAGACATTTACTAAAGGAAAGAGAGATGAGGTAGCGTTAGGGTTAGGGTTAAGTTTAAGGTTAAGGTTAGGGTTTATAGATAGGGTTATGGTTTAGGATTAGGGTAAGGTTAGGTTAGGGTTAGCGTTAGGGTTCAGGTTAAGGTTAGGGTTAAGGTTAGGGTTTATAGTTAGGTTTAAGGTTTGGGATTAGGGTTACGGTTAGGGTTAGGGTTCAAGTTAAGGTAAGGGTTAAGGTTAGGGTTGGGGTTCAGGTTAGGGTTAAGGTTAAGGTTAAGGTTAGGGTTAGGGTTTTGGGTTTAGGGTTTAGGGTTAAGGTTTAGGTTTAGGTTACGGTTAAGGTTAAGGTTTGAGTTTATGGTTAGGGTTAGGGTTTAGGATTAGGGTTAAGGTTACGGTTAATGTTAGGGTTTAGGGTAAGGTTATGGTTTAGTGGTAGGGTTACGGTTAAGGTTTAATTGAGGGTTTAGGATTAAGGTTTAGGTTAGCCTTAAGGTTAGGGTTAGGGTTAGGGTTAGGGTTAGGGTTAAGGTTAAGGTTAAGATTAAGCTTAGGGTTAGGGTTAGGGTTAGGGTTAGGGTTAAGGTAAAGGTTAGGGTTAGGGTTTAGTGTTTAGGTTAAGGTTAGGGTTTGCGTTAGGGTTCGCGTTAGGGTTAAGGTAAAGGTTAGGGTTAGGGTTAGAGAGAGGAGGTAAGATGCGATAAAGAATGGACAAAGAGCGAAAGAAAGAGGAGACACCATCAAGAAACGAAAAAGAGATGGAGGGAGAAACATATAAATAAAATAAAAAGAGTTAGAGGAGAAGACGCTAAAGAACAGGGGCAAACAGAGAAAGAGGAGAGAAAAGGTATACGTTACGAAAAAAAAAAGAGTAAAGGGAAAATTATAGAGCTAGGGGACACGACGAATCAAATAGAGAAAAGAGGAAGACCGCGAAAAAGAGGGTGATGGTGTTTTGGGATAGCACGTTACAAGTTGTTAACGACGCGGACTGAGGACCTAGGTATGCCGGGTTCGAATCCAGTTTGTTCCACAGAAAAAATTTCATTAAAACCAACACCTGAACTTGCGTCTAACCTCTTAGGGAGGAGGTAAATAAAAATGAAATAATAAAAAAGTGAGATTGGGTGAAAACGATACGGAAGAGAAGAGAGAGTTAATTGACATGAAAAATGATGAAGTGTTTATTGTTACACCGGCCGTTCTTACACAGGAGAAACTAGACCGGTTGTCACTATAAATAGTGCGAGTCACCAGAGACACAGAAGACAAAGCACAGTCTTGTAACTGTCGTTCAGTCACTTTCTTGGCCTTTTGGCCAAGATCAAAGTGTAGTATCTGTTCCGATGGATACTGCACGAGACTGGTCCTGTGCAGTTCTTGGAGGTCCACCCTCCCAGGCTTTGCCTCCCCTCTTTGGGGAGGAGTAAGTTTATTGCTTGCTGTTTGAGGCGCCCCTACCGGGGAATGCCGACGGGGCTGGCCAGGCAATTTTTAAAGGTAATAGGTGCTCTTCCTCTAGAGTGCTGACTTATCAAAACCCTACTTTCCGACCTTGTGTCACATTTTACTCTGTGGGAGTAGATAAATACCCAGTCTTGTAACTGTCTAGCCAAGAGCTAGTCAGTTTCTTACTTTGTTAATACACTTGTTAAACCAACCCTCGACTTGACTTCCTTTATTTATTATTTACTGTTGGACAACTTCACAACATTTATAAAACTCAGAAAGGGAACAAAAAAACTTATAAAATGAAAGAAATGAAAAAGAGTTAAAAAATAATAAAGTTAAACAAAAGCAAAACAAAGAGACAATATGATAAAAGAGAGGGAAACAGAAACAACTTTAAACAGAAAACGGAGCTAGAGAAAAAAAAGCTAAAAGAGAGAAAAGTAAGCGCGAAAACGATGTAGACGAAGAGAGATGAAAGGATAAACAATGATGAGGAGCAAAATGAAGCGACAAAAATGATGAAGAAGGAAATAGAAGAACATCAGATGGAGAAAAAGTGCAAACAAAAATAAAAGAAACAAAGGAACACGTTTTGAAAATAAACTAAAAAAATCAAATAAATTAAATAAAGACAATGAACCAAGAAAGTAAAATGGAAAAAGAAATCAAATCACGAACATAAATTATAAACAGTGACACATTAAAAGGAAGCATAAAGTAGGATAAAAGACGTCCGAAATGAAATTAGGGAAACTAATTATTTTGCCTTCAATCAAGTCTTCTTAAAAATATCTTTACCAATAAATGACAACAAGTATCCCTAATCAAAATAAATTGCGTTTTTAACACCTGGCAATTCCTAATTACGCTATAATCAGATTTGAAATTAAAAGCAAAAACAAAACGAATACTTGACAAATCATCAAGTGAATACAGAATCCACTAATTTCCAAGACCCCCAATCCAACCCAAACCCTTACCCTAATTTCCAATACCCCCACCAAAGAATAAATTAATCACGTAACCTTAATTTGTTTGCAAAAAGAGATAATTGATTTTTAAAAGTCGACCTTCTAAGATCTTGTTTTTTTTTCTCGCAAATATTTGTCCAGTTTCGCCTTAAAACGTTTGCAAACTGTAAATCTTAATAATGTAAACGGAGAGAAAGAGAGAGAGAGAGAAAGAGAGAGAAATGAATATGAGAGAGAAAGAGAGAAAGAGAGAGAGAAGAGAGAGAGAGAAGAGAGAGAGAAGAGAGAGAGAGAAAAAGAAAGAGAGAGAGAGAAAGACAGAGAGAGAGAGAGAGAGATAAAGAGAAAGAGAGAGGGGAGGAGAGAGAGTGAGAGAGACAGAGAAATCTATATAGGGAGAGAAATAGAGAGAGAAAAAGAGAAAGAGAGAGAGATAAAGAAAAAGAGAAAGAGAAAGAGAGAGAGAGAGAGAGAGAGAAGAAATATACAGAGTGATGAGAAATTGAAAAAGAGGTTGAGAGATTTCCCACTTAAGTATTGAATAAATTAAAAGACTTCAATCAAAAAAAGTCCATACGGAATTTTAACTGACAAATTGTAAGTGTGTGTAATTCAGTCAATTTAAATATTATTTTTAGTGTTTTATACAATAACATGTGCAGCAGTGGTAAGTATTTGTCATGATGTAGTACAGTTTTTTCCAATTCAAATTCATAATTGGTCCCCCGATTTTATAAATTGGGGACTTATGTTTTGAAGCATGTCCGTCCGTCCGTCCG
>OY744529.1:114743453-114758453 GCA_963556195.1 Sepiola atlantica
AAAAGAAAATTACGGCAGAATCAACAGCCAATTCTCATCCGAGATTAGGACTTTAAGCCGGAAAATGGAAGGGATTCATACAAAAATATCCAGACACGAGTTGTCGGTTATTTTTAATAATAATAATAATAATAATAATAATAATATATATATATATATATATATATATATATATATATATATATATATATATATATATATATATATATTCGCCAAGAAATACGTGTAGGTTTACGAATAGATTAATATAGAAAACTGATGTTTATTTATGTAAGACGAAAATGTAAATGATGATTTTCCACTGAAGTGCGGAAATAAAGAATTGAAGGAAATGTTCTGTTTTCTTTAAAGATCCAGGTATATCATGGTACTTAAACAATAAAACCATCTTTTAATTTTTGATTCTTAGGGGTTATCCCGCGGTAATATCTCAAATCTGCAAATTATATTATAACACTGATATACATTTGTTATGAAAACAAACAAGTAATTCTTAAAATCAGTGAGAAGCTCGAAAACAAGTCTTATGTTAAACGTGACAGAGCTACAACTGTCATATGATAATTTAAACTTTAGTGGTTATAATGCTATTTTAAACAGAAACATGGCAAAATCTATTATCAACTTAAAGATTAAATCTTAAAGAAGGTAGTGTCTTAAAAATATTATTTTAAACTATATCGCGACATACTAAAACAAATTTCAATCGTCAGCATGATAGACCAAGACATTACTATTTTTTAACATAAGTAAACTTTTAATGTAAGTTCAAATTCCAAACGTTATTGTCGCCGTGGTTACTGTAATAATTACTAACGTGTATGATACCTAAATCGAAAAACAAAACCAATTGTTTAATTTTTATGGCTGTTAATTCTTACGAATAATTTTATTTTTTCAAAGTTGTATTTTAAAATAATTAATAAGAAGAAACTGTATATAAAAAAAAAGTTCTCGTCGGCCTTTTGACCAAGATCAAAGTGTAGTATCTGTTCCGATGGATACTACACTTTATAGATCGGTACTGTCTTGGCCTTCAGGTCTGGATTCCGCCAGTCTGTGGGTTTGTCCTGTGCAGTTCTAAGAGGTCCACCCTCCCAGGCTTTGCTTCCCCTCTTTGGGGTGGAGCAAGTTTATCGCTTACTGCCTGAGGTGTCCTTACCGAGGAATGCCGGCGGTGCTGCCCAGGCATTTTTTGTAGGCTAGAGTGCTTATCCTCTCGGGCGCTGGCTTTTCAAACCCCACTTCCTGACTTTGTGTCACATCTTACCGCTGTGGGAGGAAGATAAATACAAAAAAAAGAGAAAAAAAAAAAGAAAAACTAAGACCACGCACGCACACATATTATAAATAAGGTTTCTAAAAACTTTTCATTACATAAGTAATAATAAATAGTTAGTAATAAAAATGATCCGTCGTATAGGAAAAACTAATATTGTTGGTGTGATGCGATGTTTGTCAGTGATTGAAGATAGTTATTTTGTTGTAGCATCTGTATTCATCTGATGAAGAAGACAAGAATACTTTTTAAACTTAAGTAAATCCAATTCAAAACTTAAGCTTTGAAGATTAAAATATGCTATTTCAAATTAATCGTCATCATTCATTGTATCGAGTTATTTCCCTTGGACATGGGTCTGGCGTTTTTTTTTGCGTTTTCTGCAATAACAGTCTCCAAGCTTGACGATATTGATGAGTTCAAAGTCCACTACCAAAGAATCTTTGTTGATGGTTTCCTTAGGAAGGAGAACTTTCCGCATGCTCATCACCTCAAGGTCTCTACATTTTCTGTCGTGATATAATCAACGTATCTGTCTGATCGCATATCAGATCAAATCATATTTTACACTAGCAGTACCCGTGTCCCGGCGTTGCCGGGTGAAAATATATAATTACAAAATTTAATAGAAGAGTATCAAATGTGACAAAAAATCAGTAAATAATCAATTTTATAGTGTTGATTAAAATGAAGTCATGTGTCGTGGTTACTCAGGTAACCTATGAAATACTGATCTAAAATACTAAAATATGTTATTAAATTTCTAAATCTAAAAATATTTCTCGTTCACTGACCGAGAACAGAAAAGATAAAGTTTACTATACAACAGGTAAACGTTAATTCTATTTTGGAAATAAAAGAAGAATGAAGATAAATGAAAACGAGAAAAAAAAACATTCGAAATCGGCATATATTTTAATCAAGTTTGAAATATCATTTTATTTTGGTTCGCCATTAAGTTTGAAATATCATTTTCTTTTGGTCCGCCATTAAGTTTGAAATATCATTTTCTTTTGGTCCGTCATAAAGTTTGACATATCATTTTATTTGGTCCGCCATTAAGTTTGAAATATCATTTTCCTTTGGTCCGCCATTAAGTTTGAAATATCATTTTCTTTTGGTCCGCCATTAAGTTTGAAATATCATTTTCTTTTGGTCCGCCATTAAGTTTGAAATATCATTTTCTTTTGGTCCGCCATTAAGTTTGAAATATCATTTTCTTTTGGTCTGCCATTAAGTTTGAAATATCATTTCAAAATAGGCGTGCATAGAAATTTCTTCGGGTTATTATCAATATAGTATTACATATAACATCTGCAGAAAAACACTTTTCAAATGAGTAAATATGTTACTGTTATCGGCCTATTTCCTAGATAACGACATATTCATTTAATGAGATTCGCTGTACATAAATACATTGTTTTAGTGACTAATGGAAAAGCAATATAAATAAAAATATGTATGAATAAAAATAAAACATTTGAAAGTTTCAAATATTTCTTTCACATTTTAATATCCCAGAAACAAAGAATTTTATAAATCTTTTAATTTTTTAAATAAAATATGTGTATAACCAACACCAACTCTTTTAACTCGAGATTAAATATATATGACGACAGTGTAATATCCTATTTTAGTCACGGAAACATAGATATGACTTAAACAATGACCCAGTATTGTTTAAAAACATCATTAATCTATGTTCTTATACTACTATTCAGTTCTCCGTCATGGAAAGATAAATACTTCCAGACTGAGGCAATTTCTAATAGGTAGTTTGTTCGAAATATTTTAAATACATTTTAAAATATGTTCGACGAAGAAAAGAAAAGTGGAAGCATTGCTATGCTCACTCCGAAGAACGGCCCGTGTAATTGACATCAAATCCGATATTTCTTTCATCCTGCAAATAGTCATGTCCCAGTATTGTGCGGAAAATATTTAAAAAATTATATTGAGTTAATGAAAAAATTAATAAATAAATATCGGAGTATCAATTATGTTGACAACAAACCAGAAAACAACATATATGTTTATGAATAAAAAGTGAAAGTTAATTGTCAAAGTTTGGAAAGGGGTCTAATATCTCTGCTCTATAGGTGTAAATAGTTTTTCTATAACCTTACCGGCTGTATTACAAAATAAACAGTTTTAATTAAGTATTTATTTGTTAGTAAAATAAGTAACTGTAACAAAAATAATCATAAAAGCGGAGGTTCCATTATTATACCATGAAAAATAAGCACACAGTGAATCTGGTGACGGGGGAGTTGATAAAAGTTGTGAGTAAAAATGACAGCCACCTCCTCTTTGGAATTCGTATTTGAAATAACTTTCTAATCCGGATGAAATGTAAGATTATTTAAATGAAGAAGAAATGAAAGCATATTTTTTGGAAACAGGTATGGAGTTTAGGCACATTTGATGGCGGAACAGATGAGCATTTGAACGCCTTGGGTGTTTACCTTTTATCTCTATATGCGGGGACGGAATGAAATCGATTCTACATTATTATATAGATAGAAGCGTAAGAATAGTAAGTAAAACTTAAACATGAGACAGAATGAAAAAAATGTTTAAAACCTAAGCCCGGCAGATAATAAAAGTTGTTTTAAACATACGCGTGGCTTATTAAAGAAAATAGTGCATTTTAAACCCAAATGTAAGTATTTCCAAATTAGAACTCACAAAAAGCTATTTCTAGCTTAAACGTGACCAACTCAGTAAATGATATTTCAAAACTAAGCGTGACGTAGCAACACAGACGTAAGTGTAAATTTAGTCTGACGTACAGACGAAGCACATCGTACAATTGAGAAGACGTATGAAGACAAATCAGGAGAGAAAGACCCAGCGGCTCCGACGTGCTAACATTTCCCACCCAAGACCGACATTGAATATTTCCAGCTAATCACCACTCTGTCCGCCTTTCAAATATCCCATGGAAATCACCTCCTTCCTCTCTCCTCCAAAAAATGTCCGATGCTTTAAAAATCTTCCAGATTTATTGCCTTCGGTTTAAATAGAAAAAAAAAAAAAAGAATCTGCGGAAATAAATAAAAAAGGAATTGTTGGTTGATCGAGATGTTTTACTGTTTTCTTTCATCTTTTCTTCATTTTACTTTTTCTTTTCCGCATTCCCAGTTTATTCTGTCATTTTTTATGGGCGCCAGCCTTCGAGTCAGGTAGCAAGGAAATCTCGCAGTGCGATTGAAGAACTGCTATTATAATGAACATTTGGTGTATGTGACATAAAATGTCGCATTTCTCAAATATATGAAATTTTGTACTCAGATGTCATATATATATATATATATATATATATATATATATATATATATATATATATATATATATGTGTGTGTGTGTGTGTGTGTGTGTGTGTGTGTGTGAAAAAGACAACAAAAAACAAGTTAAAATACAGGAGAAAAACAAAAACAAGAGATTTTAGAAGGAAAGGATTATCCTTCTCCCATGTGTGTGCCTTTAAAATAAAATAGTTTCCAAATCTTCACTTTTGCTGAAGACGTTCGTTAATACGAACGAAACCGGTCAAATCTCTTGTTTTTGTTTTTCACCTTCATATATATATATATATATATATATATATATATATGTATATATATATTAACAGTTCGTCGTATAAAGGACGCCACTGTAGACGTAGAGGCTTCTGAGAATTAGGGTGAAAGTTTGGGAGGTCTTTCAAAGTTGGGAGCTGTGCAACGAGATTAGGGAGCAGGGAAGGGAGTTCTATTGGCTGGCAGCCCGGGAAAAGAAGCTATTGCAGTAGAATACTCTTCAGCATCTAGTAACCTCCACAGTGAATGGATGGGATTTAGTTTACTGTCGGGTTGGTCGAGTTTATTGAAGTACTTGTATAACAAGCACAAGGATGCAACATTGCGGCGATGGGACATTGCTGGAGCCTGGTGAATAGTGAGGGACCTATTAAGTTGGCGACTTTTGGGGGGCAATGTCTAAGAGGGAGAGACTGGTCGATGGTGCATCAGCACAGATGTGGCAACAATACTCTATGCATGGGCGGATAGTGGCTTTGTAGAGATATAAGATTATTTCAAGTGTGAGAAGTTTACTAGCACGGTCGAGGGAGCCCACCTTCTATTCAGCAGCCTTGGCATATATTTATATGGGAAATGAAAAAAATAAAGCCAAAGATGTATATATATGCCATCTAAAAAAGATACAAAAATATGACATATTCATCTTTATTATACAAGTAAAAACAATCGACATGAACAAATTTATAGTGCACGTATTTTTTATAAGAATGAAAGGCATCAACTTTTTGCTGATAATTCAGTCACAAATTGAACTCTTAATTGGACAACAGAATTCATATCAATATTAGAATAGCAAATAAATTAATATATTTCATTATTTCTGTATGAATAACTGAAAAAAAATATATAAATCTTTAAAATAAGGAGAATATTTTTAAAAATATTTTGAAAACCTGGACAACGCAAATTTTAAACTTGAGTACTTTCGGTGTAAACACCCTTGTCAGAAGTATAAGCATATTTTTTTCTCTTCTTTTTTCTCCCTGACTGAGACATATCTATCGCAGTCAAGTTGAAATCTGTCTTGCTGTTATCGACGACCAATATTGATATGCCGCTGTGTGTATCACGCGGTTACGTGGATGAGGTAGTTTGAAAAGTCACACATTGAAAACGTTGCTGAAATGGCAATAATAAAGAGAATATTTTTTTTAATATTTTGAAAATCTGGGCAACGCAAATTATTTTTTTTTAAAATAAATTATTTATTTACTTTAAAAACTTTTATTTTTTTTAAACTTCAGTACTTTCCGTGATAAGCATTTTTAAAATTTCTCTCTTCTTTTTTCTCCCTGACTGAGACATATCTATCGCAGTCAAGTTGAAATTCGTCTTGTTGTTATCGACAACCAATGTTGATAGACCGCTGTGTGTAACATGTCGTTACGTAAATAAAGTAGTTTGAAAAGTCACACATTGAACACGTATCTGCATCTAGTAATACCGTGTAAAAACTATGAACCAACAACTCCTCATCAGCTGATTGTAAAATAACAATTTTCATTCAATAAATATGAAAAACGGATCAATCACATAAGATATATCATTTAACGCTTTTAAATAATCTCTAACAAATTGATACAACGTATAAAAAACAAATAAAACCGTACCAAACGAACAAGACCATCGATTTTCGCCTTTTGTCCTGATGTTTGATCTTCTAAATGAAATAGAGAAGAACTGAATCAGTTCAATAATTGATAGATTAAATATCTACAAATTGTTATATAGTAAGTTTAGACTGTAAAATGTGAAACTCTGATTGGAAGAAAATTGACATTATAGGTTGAAGAGAGTGTATTCTTAGTGTTGTGAAGTTGTCCAACAGTAAATAATAAATAAAGGAAGTCAAGTCGAGGGTTGGTTTAACAAGTGTATTAACAAAGTAAAAAAGTGACTAGCTCTTGGCTAGACAGTTACAAGACTGTGCTTTGTCTTCTGGTGACTCGCACTATTTATAGTGACAACCGGTGTAGTTTCTCCTGTGTAAGAATGGCCGGTGTAACAGTTAGATAGCGAGTTTAGTTTGGAAAATCGAAGAGATATATTGCCTTTCTATTGGATAAATGTATGACAGCTAACCTTATATAAACTATCGACTAAACTCTGAAGTCGGTGATGATGATGGTCGATTCATAAATTAATATTTTAAATATCCAACGTCGTTTATGTGAATCGATTCATCCGATGAATTTAGTTACTACGAACAGCGAAATCCAAGATGGCGACTCAGGGACGGCTTACAGGTAACATTCCAATTAAAGCAACTAAGAGGATCACGGGAAGAAAGTCAAACATACACAAAAGCTGAAGTTGCTAAGGCACCGTTCCTGTCGATTATTTTTATATAATTTATAGGTGTTCAAAATCTTGTCAAACAATCTGTAATATCATATCCAGACCAGAATTCAAATCAAGACTTTATAAACCAGGTCTGTAACAACCAGGAACCCAAACAATATTTTGACATTTAAGCATTAAAAAGCTGATGCTAACAAAGATACGAGAACAACTATTTAATATAATTCAAAAATATTATGGATCCTCTAAAAAGATTAACCATACGATCAATAAGGTGCAGAGTGGGATATATACTCGTGTAACACGTAGACATGATTCTATTTGAACATGATTAAATAGTATGAAATTGTCGTTGTATTGATTGAATCATCGAATCGTAATTGTAAAACTAGTTCAGTTACATTGTGTTTATGTAGAGGATTTATTCAGGCATTATATTTTTCATTCTGTAGTTTATTAAACACGTTTAATGAAAGATTAATGTCTGACAGATTGTCTGCAATTCTAACCAATTGTTGCTTAAAATTATTTGTACTTCGACTATTACTGCCAGTACTACTACTAATAATAATAGTAATAGTAATAATAATAAATCACACGTTGTTCCTCTAGACTCGGCATGTACCCCACAACATGATCATAACAGGTCAAGGAAGATCGAACAAATGAGGAAGGAAACAACGACTAGAAAGTACTTGGACTTTGGAGAAGCTTTTACCACTGAAATTCAGGAAATGATCAATGGTCGATGGAAGCGAGAAATCAATGGTAAGTTGCTGTTGCGATAAAATGCAAGTGCTTTGCAAAGGGTATCGGACAGATCTGGATGATACTGTAAATCATGTGAGACTTATTGTAACTCAGACTCCACTGGTTATCATCAGTGAATCGTCACTGATACTAACTGGTGTGAAAACTCCCATTGAGTAAAGTAAAATCTGTTATATTTACAAGTAGTATCATTTCAATGTTTCAATACATTTGAAACAAAATGTATCCCAAGGTATCCCCATGTTAGATTAAGCTCGATGGAATACAAAATTGATTGCTCAATATAGTAGACGCTGCTCTCTTCTCTTCTCGACGGCCTCTTTTGAACACAATATACCTTGTTATACTTTCTCTACATTATCAGTTTATTTCATTGTAGGTGCTCGACTTAGCTCAAATCACCTTGCCTGTCAATAGAAGAGCTCTTAGATTTTCCAAACATAACTCGCTATTTAAGAATATGCTCTTTCCAACCTATAATGTTCATTTTCTGCCGATCAGAGTTTCATATTTTACAGTTTAAACTTACTATAAAACAATTCGTAGATATAAACGTCTGGCGGTTGTTGAACTGATTGAGTTCGTCTGTATTTCATTTAGACGATCGAACAGAAAAACCAAAGGCGAAAATCGATGTTACTGTTTGTTTGGTACGGTTTTATTTGTCTTGACGACAAGCATTCGTCTCTCTACCGTCCATGTAAAAATCTTCCTTTGCCTCTTCTGTGCACATAACAAAACATCCCCAAACAAAGTTACTTTCCAAAAACCCCATCAGTGGAACTCAATACTTATTTGACTAATTTCATGCTGACTTTGAAGTTTTCATTATTATTATTATTATTATTATTATTATTGATAGTTGCAGTAGTAGTAGACTCTAGATAACTGATAACACAATCACAATCCGAAACCATAAAGTTTAAGTACAATCCTAGCCCATAATGTTGCAACTTCTTCTTTCGATCAAATAATTATGCTGTTGTCATTAGTTTCCCCGCTAGTAAGAAATCTTGGAAATACATCGGGTACTTACCGGAAGGGCCACGAGAAGGTTGTAAACATCCCTAAGTGAAAGTTATACTGTGGAACCGACTGGATTCGAACTTGGAACACCCAGGTCTTCAGTCCGTGTCGATATCCATTTAACCACCGGCATCTCCCATGTTGGAACTCAAACGTGTTTATTGTATTTGTTTTTATATTAGCATTTAATGTAGCAATAAAATATGAGTAGTATTGATGATATATACATTCAATTGCACACAGGACAGCACAATATCCGAGAAATCCTTTCCTGCTAAATTTAGAGCCAATGTGTCGCTTACTTCAGTCACCTATGTAAACAATATATAAACAAAATGCTCAATTTTTACGAATATTTTATATCATTCATTAACTTCATGATTGTCAGTTTCCGTTCGAATGACTGAAATGTATAACAACATTTCCCTAAACAGGTCCAAATGATCTTTTTCATGTGTTCATGTTTACGGGTACAGAAATGCCATTGACAGGAAGTCCATTTTGTGTTGCTGAATACTCACCCACGGTCAAACAGTTTTCAAAAGAGAAACCAACGTTAATGCGAACGAAATCAAACGAGAACAGTTGTCTCTCAAGTAAAAAGAATCTAGAACGACTTATTGCATCGAAAGAAGATATAGTACCTAAGGGGATGCAAATATTCAACATTTGTGAAATTGTTCTTGGAATCTACGTACTTTTTAACTTTTTATTCAAACATGGAGAAATACACATTATCTTATTAAGCATTAAGTCTGTTTGGTTTAATTAATTTTTACTTTGTTAAAAAACTTAGTTCACCCCAAACAAGGCAGGCCGCTACTGTAGACGTAAGGGGCTACTGAAAATTAGAGTGTAGGTTTTGGGTGTCATCCTAAGTTGGGAGCGGTGCAGCGAAATATTTGTTTACATTAGTTTTAAATTTCTGCATGTCAGTATAGTCTGGGAGACAGGGAGCAGGGAGGGAGTTCCAGAAGCCGGCAGCACGAGGAAATAACCTATTGGAGTAGAAGGCTCTCCAGCATCTGGGTCCCTCAACAGTGAATGGATGGGATTTAGCTGATTGTCGAGTCGATTTAGTTAATTTACGCCAAGGGGGTACTAGTGCATCAAGTTCATCCGATAACAAACAATGGAAGTATCTTTAAAACATGCACAAAGATTCAGCGATGGGACAGGGGATGGAGCTTGGTGGATAATGAGAGACGTATTTAGTTAGCGACATTTTTTGGACTTTGTATAAAAGTGAGAGACTAGTGGATGATGCACCAGCCCAGATGTGGCAACAATACTCTATGCATAGACGGATGGTGGCTTTGTAGGATAATGTCAGCTGGGAGAAGTTTACTAGCACAGTAGAGAGAGCCTACCTTCTTTGCAGCAGCCTTAGCAATGTCTTCTATGTATTCATTCTAATTAATTTTACATGTGGAGGATACGCCGATGAGTTTGAATGTTGAACTCTTAGGTAGGGTGGTTTTTGCCATTTCTGTGTAATAGTCGTATGTCAAAATACTACCAAAATCTTTCGATATTATTTATATATTCACTAGAATCTTGTTAACGGCTTAAACGATTATATCTTGACAAAGTTTGATATTGAATAAATCTTCCTCGCACATTGCAACGAAATGTATGTTTCCGTTTTGTAGTTCGGAATTCATAATTTTGTAAATAAAGAAAATCACATAAAATTTGATTAGGTTTTAATAATGTCCTTTTACTGAAATAGATTATTGCAGATTTATGAATTATAAATTGTTTAGCAAATGGATTTTATGCTTCTCAATTTCATTCGAAAATGAATTAATAATAACACATCTTAAGATACAGCTGTTATACTTCCATTATCTTAGGAAAATAACAAAAAAGAAGATAAATAAATCTTTAAACAGGTGAAAGCCTATGTTACATTCGTATCACGTTTTATCAATATTTTCTTCCAATTTTGATACAACAGAATCACAATTAAAGACTTCTAGTTATGGCTGACTGTAGATTTGATTTATACTATTTTATTCAAGATTATTGTTACCAAAGTTAATATTTCACTTTTTACTACGTTTCAGCCGTTGTGCTCTTCGTTTTTTTTGTGTCTAGTTTCTAACATTAACCACTTCCCCTTCTTCTGATCTCAAACTGCGAAAACTGTTTAGTGACGCATGCTCCTTCCCGAAACATGAATATTCGAAATAATAAAAGTTTTTCATTGCTTACATGTTATTCTGATTGATTGTCTGCATTCTTTAGACACGCACAGCTTTAAATATGAAAACAAAACTCCAACCCGTGATTTCAAGACTAGTCCTGTAGTTTCCCCCGCTTCTTTCTCGATCAATGACCGTAATAAATATAGATATTTATATTTTCCTTTTCGCTTCAATCTTAAAATTATCAAAACAATCGCAGTCGAATCGCAAACGCTACGTCTACCAACACACGCATCGTGATCTTTATCTCATTACCATCTCGTTTATAGTATCTATGCACAATCCTGCTTCTCACTTATAATATAACGAGCAGGTTCTCTGTCTGTCTTTCTGTCTGTCTGTCTGTCTGTCTGTCTGTCCGTCGGCGAGAATTTTGGTAAACGTAAGAGAGGGGGCGCGGGGAGAGGCTTGTAGTTACTATTTAATTGATTAATTTTTTCAAGTCAGCGTTCAAAATATTTGTATACCTTTAGAATTAGGAAACGGTTACTTACTTAATTTAGATTAGATAACATTAAACAACATTAAACAGCATAAATATATTTCCGCACATATAGTTCATTTATAGTGATACTTTTCTGTATATGAATATTGCAATAATTTGTAAATACTTATTTGTTTATATTGATATTAATTACGTACTTAAATCTAATGGGCATATGCAGTAGAACATCTATAATTGATAGAGAGCCACACTGGGTGATTATGTGTTTGAAATAATTCACACTTATAAAATAGGCGGCTACAATATTATCCGCCTACACAATCACGAATTCAATATGGAAACTATCAACCAAACAAGACAAAATACGAATAAGTTAATTTTACGTTGACGTCATTTAGTTTAATTTGTGCATACGGATCAAACAGAAAATTCGCATTTGATCGGGTTGACCTACGATGGCCTTTTGGTGGTCTAGTGTGTGAGTTGACCTTTTCGAACTTATTATCTTCCAGTCATCGAATTATTATATCATAATTTAATCCACGTGTTCAACATAGTTTAATACGTACGAAAAAAACAACTTTAAAATAGTTTATAAACTTTCTTATTTACATATTTAAACACAAGAAAGATATTACCACATACGAACAATACACCGCGTTATGGCGATATTTATCTACCTCCCACAGCAGTAAGATGTGACACAAGGTCGGGGAGGTGGCATTAAAAAGCCAGCGCCCGAGACGATGGGCACTCTGGGCTACAAAAATGCCTGAACAGCCATGCCTGTATTCCCCGGTAAGAGCGCCTCAAGCGATAAACAATAAACTAATCCCTTCTCAAAGGGTGAGAAGGTAAAGCCTGGGAGGGTGGACCTCCCAGAGTTGAAAAGAACCATACCTCAGTCCGACACAAAAAGGTCAACTAGATGACATAGACTCTTTCAGACTGATGTCGGGGACGTATCCTCGACTTAAGATGGCTAAAGGATACATCAGACAAAAAAGAAGAAGACAGAAATGTAAATGCTAAGAACGATAACTCTGAAACAACCTAAGGACTGATAAGTGCTAATCTAGAATCATAAAATTGTTTATTTCTGTATGATTGTCATTGTTGATATTTTTACTTCATCTGCGTTTGTTTGTATTATCACGTGATGAGGTGATATTGAATAACTTTTATGGCTCTGTTTAGGGGCCGGAATGAAAGCACGGACACGGGGTTAAGTATAAGAACTATATTTAGAGAAAAATTATATACAACAGAGACACAAGATAAGTGGACCGTCTGCACTGACTGTCAGTGTAGAATGGGGTTTGTATTCAACGGTATTTAATTGCTTCCAACTGCAGCAATGTGTGACACAAGATCGGTAGGTGGGGGAAAATCAAACCAGCGGCCTTAAAGGAGGCCTAGCAAAATAGCTTGAGCAGCCCCGTAAGCATTCCCCAATCAGGGCGCATCAAGCAGTAAGAAATAAACTTACTTCACCTTAAAGAGGGGAGGCAATGCCTGGGAAGGTGCACCTCCTAGGACTACCCAGGACTCAACCCCTCAGCCTGACAAATAAAAGACCACCGAAATTGCCCTTTCTATGCTGGACTGTCGAGAACAAATCCTCGACAGGTGCACCCCTAGTCCGAAGACTAGGGTTCGTATTCAACAACTAAGAAGCGTAAGTCTTCCAGTATATATTGAGAATGGAAGAGTCCAAATGTTCCTCATAGGTACGGCACCATAACAATAATGAAGGCGTTAAAACACACGTTAACCAACAGAACGCATTGAACTCAACCTTGCATGCGGGCATGATCTTTGTAAAGTAAAGTATTTATTTTTGTGTTTTTCTTTCGTATATTTAAAAAGTAACCAGACATATATTTCAAGTAATTTTCTGTAAATGCGGTGTGAATTTCCCACGATAGTTCTTACCGCAATAGACCAACAATCTCGACCACAAATGGATAACACAGTGAACATTTCGTCTCACATATAATCTAAGTACATTATTTAATGTACGTTTACTTAAATTGAACCGTATAACAGCGTGCTATTATGAATACATCTTAAAATAGATGTATTCATAATAACACGCTGTTATACGGTTCAATTTCAGTAAACGTACATTAAATAATGTACTTAGATTATATGTGAGACGAAATGTTCACTGTGTTATCCATTTGTGGTCGAGATAAACTATGATTCAATTTCTGACTGGTAGAGGTTTTAACTAACAGTCCTCAATTCTCGTTCGCTTTTGAATATTTTTTTAATAAGATTAAATTGAAAATAAAAATATGAAAAATATGTTTATTGGATTTTACCGAAACTCTCAGTACGTATGTAATTACATGAATATTTTCGATGTTTTTGTAAGGAGGGTTTAATAGCAATGTACATGTTTTTTTAGAGGTTTTTAACAAAACTGAAATCAAATATAATTTGAAAATGATTTTGATTTGTTGTACATTTTATTCTGTTCTGCAGCGAAACAAAACTATTTCGATTTTGAGTTTAGGAAAATCTAATTTTTAGTAAAATCAACAATAAAAATAAATACATTTGTATTAGCTTGACTACTGTTTTCATCGCGTATTTTTTTTCACAATGTTTCGATCGATGTAACCACCGACTTTCTTTGTGTCGAACTCGGGAATCTTGTCTTTTTGTCGAACACGGGGATCTGTACGGAATTGCGTGATAATCCATCGGATCGATTATTTCTTACGTTCACACGAAGTAATTCTTAATAATATTCTTAATATCAACGACTCAAAATTCAACCTTCAGAGACCCTAACTTATAAATTTGTTTAAACACATTTCACTCCAAACAAGACAGGCCGCCACTGTAGACGTAAAGGGCTACTGAGAATAAGGATGTAAGCTTTGGGTGTCATCCTAAGTTGGGAACTGTGTAGCGAGATGCCTGTTTACATTAGTTTTAAACTTCTGCATGTAGGTATAGTCGATAAAGCAGTAGAAGTAGAAGGCTCTCCGGCATCTGGAGACCTTCACAGTGAATGGATGGGAATTACCTGATTGTCGACTAGGTCTAGTGTATTTACGTTGAGAGGGCACCAGAGCACCCAGTTCATCGGAGCACAATCCATTGAAGTATTTGTAAAATAAGTACAATGATGTAAGATTAGACAGATGCTGGATCTTGGTTGATAGTGAGGAACCTATTATTTTGGCGACTTTTTTTTTGGACTTTGTCTAACAGGAAGAGACTAGTGGATGATGCACCAGCCCAGATGTGGCAACAATACTCCATAAATAAGCGGATGGTTGCTGATTTTTACGTAACCGATTATCCATTGCCACATAAGTCTGAATAATCACAAACATACAACATATCAATCTTCATTCCAAATTCTGG
>OY744529.1:114763453-114845953 GCA_963556195.1 Sepiola atlantica
GCACGGCGACATCAAAGAAAATCACTTAATCAATTATTAAAAATAGTATAAAATTTTTTTAAAAAAGAAAGAAATCTTCGTGTATATAAAAAGTGAATACAAATCTAACGGTAACTTGAAACAAACAAAAAAACATTGTGAATCAAAGCGGAACGCTGAATGTTTTAGCAAACCAATTTCACGTGAGATTTCTTGCGAGATTAAACTTTGCCGGTTTTACAGTTTTGTTTTTGGCGATCACCTGCCATATATATTTTATAAAAGTCAACACAGAAGTAAGTTTAGTATTAATAACTTTTAAAAAATCACATTTTAGTATTATAGATGATTATTTTGGCACCATAAATTTAGTTTTGTCTGAATTTGAATTCTCTGATATTTTATAGTAAAAAAAGACCATTTCAAACATTTTGTTTTCATATGAAAATCGCTCCAGACAAGGCATGTAGCCACTTGATGTAAGGAGCTAAAAATACTACTTCAAAGTAAAAAAGAACTAGCCAACGATAAATGTTAGATGGATAGATTTCGACCCCCGAAAACAGCAATTTTTCCCCTTTGTCAGAATAATCGCTCATGGAATATGAAAACAAAAGGACAAAATAAGGGAAGCGAGGGTTACGGGGCTGCCGAAAGTAAACCCAAGGTTCACTTTATACTCTACGATATATATTCGCTGCATCTGTTTCTGGACAAAAAGCACGTTGTAGTGGTCGTCGTCATCATCATCATCATCATCATCATCATCATCATCATTAGTTTAATGTCTATTTTATATGTTAACATGTGTTTAGCGGCTTTGAAGATTGGATTTAGTAAATGAACTTATCCTCTTCCTCTCAAGTCCATCCTTATCACTTACTCCCATGTTCTACTTTCTCTTCTTGTGTGGCTAACACTGCTACATCATCTGTTCTTCATTAACTAACGCAAGCACTCTACTCCATTCCTTCAACGTGGCTATCCAATGGGTGTCTACTCTTCTGCACACATCTCCATGTTCTATCCAGGTTTAAGTCTTATATTAACTAGCAGTACCTACCCGGCATTGCCTAGGTGCATTCATTTTCATTCTTAGATAAACAAAATACAATAAAATAGCCTTCTCAGATATGTATTACTTGGTTATAAATAAACCAATTACAATAAAATAGCCTTCTTATATTTGTATTACTTGGTTATAAATAAACCAATTACAATAAAATAGCCTTCTTAGATCTGTATTACTTGATTATAAATAAACTAATTACAATAAAATAGGCTTTTTATATTTGTATTACTTGGTAAAACATAAACCAATTACAGTAAAATAGCCTTCTTATATTTGTATTACTTGGTTATAAATAAACCAATTGCAGTAAAATAGTCTTTTATATTTGTATTACTTGGTTATAAATGAAACAATTACAATAAAATAGCCTTCTAATATTTGTATTACTTGGTTATAAATAAACCAATTACAATAAAATAGTCTTCTTATATTTGTATTACTTGGTTATAAATAAACCAATTGCAATAAAATAGTCTTCTTTATATTTGTATTACTTGGTTATAAATAAACCAATTACAAAAAAATAGCCTTCTTATATTTGTATTATTTGGTTATAAATAAACCAATTACAATAAAAGAGGCTTTTTATATTTGTATTACTTGGTTATAAATAAACCAATTACAATAAAATAGGCTTCTTATATTTGTATTACTTGGTTATAAATAAACCAATTACAAAAAAATAGCCTTCTTATATTTGTATTATTTGGTTATAAATAAACCAATTACAATAAAAGAGGCTTTTTATATTTGTATTACTTGGTAATAAATAAACCAATTACAATAAAATAGGCTTCTTATATTTGTATTACTTGGTAATAAATAAACCAATTACAATAAAAGAGGCTTTTTATATTTGTATTACTTGGTTATAAATAAACCAATTACAATAAAATAGGCTTCTTATATTTGTATTACTTGGTAATAATTAAACCAATTACAATAAAATAGCTTGCTTATATCTGTATTACTTGGTTATAAATAAACCAATTACAATAAAATAGCCTTCTTATATTTGTATTACTTGGTTATAAATAAACCAATTACAATAAAATAGCCTTCTTATATTTGTATTATTTAGTTATAAATAAACCAATTACAATAAAATAGGCTTCTTATATTTGTATTACTTGGTTATAAATGAACCAATTACAATAAAATAGGCTTCTTATATCTGTATTACTTGGTTATAAATAAACAAATTACAATAAAATAGCCTTCTTATATTTGTATTATTGGGTAATAAATAAACCAATTACAATAAAATTGTCTTCTTATGTATGTATTACTTGATTATAAATAAAACAATTACAATAAAATAGTCTTCTTATATATGTATTACTTGGTTATAAATAAACCAATTACAATAAAATTGTCTTCTTATATTTGTATTATTTGATTATAAATAAAACAATTACAATAAAATAGCCTTCTTATATATGTATTACTTGGTTATAAATAAACCAATTACAATAAAATTGTCTTCTTATATTTGTATTATTTGATTATAAATAAAACAATTACAATAAAATAGTCTTCTTATATATGTATTACTTGGTTATAAATAAACCAATTACAATAAAATTGTCTTCTTATATTTGTATTATTTGATTATAAATAAAACAATTACAATAAAATAGTCTTCTTATATATGTATTACTTGGTTATAAATAAACCAATTACAAGAAAATTGTCTTCTTATATTTGTATTATTTGATTATAAATAAAACAATTACAATAAAATAGCCTTCTTATATTTGTATTATTTGGTTATAAATAAACCAATTACAATAAAATAGCCTTCTTATATCTGTATTACTTGGTCATAGATAAACCAATTACAATAAAATAACCTTTTTATATTTGTATTATTGGTTATAAATAAACCAATTACATTAAAACAGGCTTCTTATATTTGTATTACTTAGTTATAAATAAACCAATTACAATAAAATAGGCTTCTTATATCTATATTACTTGGTTATAAATAAACCAATTACAATAAAATAGCCTTCTTATATATGTATTACTTGGTTAGAAATAAACAAATTACAATAAAATAGGCTTTTTATATTTGTATTACTTAATTATAAATAAACCAATTACAATAAAATAGTCTTCTTATATATGTATTACTTGGGTATAAATAAACCAATTACAATAAAATATGGTTTCTTATATTTTTATTACTTGGTTATAAATAAACCAATTACAATAAAATAGCCTTTTCGAATCTGTATTACTTGGTTATCAATAAACCAATTACAATAAAATAGCCTACTTATATTTGTATTACTTGGTTATAAATAAACCAATTACAATAAAATAGGCTGCTTATATTTGTATTACTTGGTTATAAATAAACCAATTACAATAAAATAGCCTTCATAGATCTGTATTACTTGATTATAAATAAACCAATTTCAATAAAATTACTTTCTTATATTTGTATTACTTGGTTATTGTTGTGGTTGCAAGGTTGAACAATAATTAGTGAGGAATACAATGAAGACGCAAACAACAAGGAGAATTCAATAATAAGTGTATTAAAGAAAAGGTATAGTTACAGTATGTACAAATGAAGGTGTCGAGTCAGAGAGTCTTGGTGGGAGGACATGTACGCTCTTCGGCGTCACTTCCGGTGGCATTTAGGTAACACACACTAAGGCCAACCTAGGCTTGCCATTTATAGTGTAACGTTATTCGTATATGCAAATGAGTGGTTGCCACCACAACACCCCCCTCCCAAGATTTGAAGTAACACAGATTTCAATATCTTTTTCTTTTTGGGTTTACCATCAATGGTTCATTAAATTTTCTTTTCCTACCTGATCTTCGGGGTCTAGGTGTATATTGAGGCGGTTCCAAATTAAAGGATTCGTATAAGATATCTATGGTTTCCTCGTCTTCGACTGTTGTCGTATAATCATCATCTTGGATATGACGTTTTTTTATCTGATTTAGGTGCCTTTTATGTATACTCTGTGGACCTTTAATCATATATGTACAATCACCAATGCGTTTATCCACTACTCCACATTCCCAGTTAGATGTGTTATTCTTGTAGCACTTAAAATATACTCGATCTCCCGAGTTATATTTCTTTCTTCTCGTGTGTGTAGTGTTTCGGATAATTGCCTGTCTTGGCAACAATTTATCAAACGCTGATTTTACCTTTCTGGCAAACATTAGATCAGCTGGTGATATGTTTGATGGTGTACTAGGATGTGGTCTGATCCTATAAACTTGCAAGAATTGTTGCAAAGCTTTTTCTGTTGGTGTTCCAATGGATTTCTTTAACGCTCGTTTTAGCGTGTCCACGAACCTTTCCGCAAGGCCGTTCGACCTTGGATGATACGGCGGAGTCGTGATGTGCTTCACTCGGAACGTGTCGCAAAATTCCTTAAACTCTGCGGATGTGAACTGCGTTCCGTTGTCAGTGACCAGTGTGTCTGGTACACCGAATCTTGCAAACAACTCGTGTAGGAACCCTATTGAGTTGTTCGTTGTTGGATTCCTGCAACGCATTACCTCCGGCCATTTTGTGTAACTATCCACTACAATTAAATAATAGTTTTCTCCTACTGGACCAGCGAAGTCCATGTGGATTCTCGACCATGGTTGGTCGGTTTTCGGCCAAGGTTTGTGTACTATAGGTGGGGATTTTGCTGCTAACTGGCATCCTTTACATTTATTTATTGTTGCTGCTATGTCAGTGTCCATGTTACGCCAGTACACGTAGCTTCTCATTAACGACTTCATTCGATTTATCCCCGGATGTCTCGTATGGAAATCTCTTAACATCCTATTCTGCAATGTTTTGCGTATTACCACTCTCTCACTGTACAGTAACACATCGTTACATATGGAGAAAACTTCCTGCACCTTTGTGTCCGTTATAATTTTCTCTTTTATGTCCTTTATTTATTCGTCTTTCTCGGCTTCCCTTTTAATGTCCGACAAAGTTACGGGTAGTTCCTTAATGATGTTTGCTACCATATTTTTTACTTCAACATTTGTCCGAATTGCTGCAATGACTGATTCTTCCAGATTGTGTTTCTGTGGTATCAGTCTTGACAGTCCATCCGCATGGCAAATCTTTTTTGATGCTAGATGTTGTAGCTGGAAATCGTAATTAAGTAAGATTGTACCCCAGCGCAGCAATCTATTTGCGGTGTATACCGGCAATCCTTTTTTTGATCCATAGATCGTGACTAACGGTTTATGGTCGGTTTCAAGTAAGAATTTTCTACCATATAAATATCGGTGAAATTTAGTTACGGAAAAGATTATGTTCAATGCTTCTTTTTCGATTTGTGAATATGCCCTCTCGGCTGGTATCAGCGTTCTCGAAGCGTGCGCTATTGGTTTTCTAGACCCATCCGGCATAATATGTTGAATGCATGCTCCTAAACCGTAGGAACTAGCGTCACTAGCGACGACTATTTTTAATTTTGTGTCAAAGTGCGTTAAGAATAATTCGGATGTTAGTGCGCTCTTTATTTTGTCAAAAGCGGTTTGACATTCTTGCGTCCAGTTCCAAGGTGTATCCTTTTTAAGCAGATTATTTAAGGGGGCTCGCAAGTTATGCATTCCTTCAATAAAAGATTGATAATAATTTGCGAGTCCTAAGAAACTCTGCAAGGTTGTTACGTTATCAGGTGCTGGCATATTTTTTATTGTCGCAGATCTGTCTGGGTCTGGACGTCGTCCATGTTTGTTTATTATGTGTCCAAAATACTTAATCTCGCTCATACAAAAGTCACATTTACTCTCTTTTACTTTAAAGCCGAATTCTTGTATTCGAGTAAATAGTTGTTTCAAATGTTCCTTATGTTCTTGTAGGGATTTGCTCCTGACAACAATGTCGTCCAGGTATGCACATGCGCACTCAATACCACTTAGCATGGTGTCCATCGCTTGCTGAAAAATGGCAGGCGCTACTTTGATACCAAAGGGCAATCGGTTGTATTTGTATAATCCCTTATGCGTATTGATGCATAGTATTTTTGAGCAATTTTCCTCGACCGGTATTTGCAAATATGCATCGCTCAAGTCTATCTTGGAGAAGATATTACCACCATTTAACTTCGTGAATATTTCCTCTGGGCTTGGTAGAGGGTAATGGTGATCTTTTAATAGGGAGTTGACCCCGGTCGAAAAATCTGCGCACACTCTAACTTCGTCATTCTTTTTCTTTACGTATACGGTGGGGGCTGCCCACTCGCTGTGTTCTATTTTTGATAGAATTCCTGTCTGTTCCAATCTATCTAATTCTTTATTAATCTTTTCCAACCAAGCGAACGGAACGTTTCGCTTTTTTCTAAAAATTGGGCTGGCGTTTTCTTTAAGTTCAAACGAGGCCTTGAATTTATTACAGCGACCTAAGTTAGTCGTGAATTCTTCAGGAAATAATTCTTTTAAATCGTCTTTTATATTTACTGTTGTTGGAGAAGAACATTCTATTTTTTCACAGAATGTATTGATTGGCTTATCCCATAGTCCAAATTTCTCAATTAAATCTATTCCAAACAGATTTTGACTATTTTTCATTACGAATATTTTTAATTTCTTCGTAATCCCTTTTAATTTTATCGGAAGGACAACTTCTCCTTCAAATTTTATACCACCACCAGTTACCGTCCGGGCTGATTTACTCGTTTTCATCATGGTTGGTTTTTTGTATTCAGGTTTATAATAGAAATATCGGAGCCGGAGTCGAGTTGTAACTTTATTAATGTTTTAAATATTTCCACTTTTACGTATTTTCGCCGATCTTTGTCTAATTTTGTATTTGATTTTGTTTGCTGTACTCTTTTCTGGTGTAATCTTTATATCTGCAGCAATCGCTTTTGTGTCCCACCTTCTTACAAATGTAGCATTTTTTCTTCTTATAAGGACAATCTGATTCCTAATGCTTTTCTGCACATCTCTTACAGTTATATCTAGGAAGAGGCTTGTTATATTCTGTCCTATATTTATGGTTATTAGGATTGTAATATCCCGTTCCATTTCGATTGCTTTTCTTTGTAAAGTTCTTGGTTGGTGTGTATGGTTTTCTAACTTTTCTTACATATGCCACTCCGGATTCTTCTATATTTTTTGAATCCTTTTTTAGTGTAATGGCCCTTTCACAGTCCTCTGCTAGTTTCTGGAGGGTTAAATCTTGCTCAGATTCCAGCTTAGACAACACTCGTCTGCGTATTTCTGCATTTTTCGTGGAAACTAACCCTTGTGCGAAGATTAGATATTTAAAATCTTCTACCGTTAGTTCCGCAAGCTTAACATTATCGCAGTGTTTATTGACAACTGATGCGTATGTCAAATAATCTTGGTTGTCCATCTTTCTTAGATTCATGCACAGCCATCTTTTATGAAAAAGAGATATATTTGGATTAAATAATTCTTTTAGTAATTTCACAGCTTCCATGAACTCTAATTCCGCAGTTTTTTTAGGTAATATGTAATCTATGAATTTGCTGTGTTCTGATGTACCCAATTTCCTGAGTAAGAGGCTCACTTTCTGGCTATTTGGCCAATTTTTGCAGTCCAGTTGAAATACATCCTCGTATCTTGTATAGTATGCTTCAAAAGTCTTTCCTTCCTCCGGCACATAATTAAATGTGTCCATACTATTAAAGATAGTTGTATGGGAGAAATTAACACTGTCGACATTTTCTCGATTACTCTTTAGTAGTTCCAGTGTTTTAGCAAAACGTTCATTTTGTCTTTCCTCGCGGTCAGCTTGTGCCTGTAAAAATTGCATGAACATTTTTGATAAGTCTTCCATTTTTTTTTTTAAATTTTTTTTTTTACGTGACGTTTTATAGTATTATCCGTTATCCAGTGACAACTTTTAAAAAAAATCCTTTCCTTGAGCTTTAATTTCTAGCTATGGTATTTCCTTTTAGTACCGCCGCCAAACAAATTATTAATTAAAAGATTCCTTTAGTTGTTGTTTTGCTAACGGGGAGCAGTAATTAGAATCCACTGGTGAACTTTTTTTTTTTCGTAGGTTACTTCCTTGCTTTTCGTAATACGAGTCTGACCTGTCGTTTTGCGACAGAACAAAATCCGCTTTTCGTTTGCAAGTTGGTCCTTTAGTAATACAAAACAGATTTGTCGTTTAGCGACAAAACAAAAATTCACTTTTACATTCGTTTGCAAGTCGGATTCCCAGAAAACGGCGTAAATTGTCGCTTTTGCCACGTTCGAGTTTTTTTTTTTTTCACTTAAGTTGAAACTTTTCTTTAGCGTAAAATCCGTTTGCTCGTAAACACTTTGCATTGTACTTTTTAATAGTTCTTCGTCAAACTGTTATATTTGACGCTTCATATCTCGTCGCCAACTGTTGTGGTTGCAAGGTTGAACAATAATTAGTTAGGAATACAATGAAGACGCAAACAACAGGGAGAATGCAATAATAAGTGTATTAAAGAAAAGGTATAGTTACAGTATGTACAAATGAAGGTGTCGAGTCAGAGAGTCTAAGTGGGAGGACATGTACGCTCTTTGGTGTCACTTCCGGTGGCATTTAGGTAACACACACTAAGGCCAACCTAGGCTTGCCATTTATAGTGTAACGTTATTCGTATATGAAAATGAGTGGTTGCCACCACAACAGTCATAAATAAACTAATTACAATAAAATAGGCTTCTTATATTTGTATTACTTGGTTATAAATAAACCAATTACAATAAAATAGCCTTCTTAGATCTGTATAACTTGATTATAAATAAACTAATTACAATGAAATAAGCTTCTTTAATTGTTATTATTTGGTTATCAATAAACAAATTACAATAAAATAGCCATCTTATATTTGTATCACTTGGTTATAAATAAACCAATTACAATGAAATAGCCTGCTTATATCTGTATTACTTGGTTATAAATGAACCAATTACAATAAAATAGGCTGCTTATATCTGTAGTACTTGGTTATGAATAAACCAATTACAATCAAATAGCCTTGTTATATTTGTATTACTTGATCATAAATACACCAATTACAAGAAAATAGCCTTGTTATATTTGTATTACTTGGTTATAAATAAACCAATTACAATAAAATAGGCTGCTTATATCTGTATTACTTGGTCATAAATAAACCAATTACAATAAAATAGGCTTCTTATATCTGTATTACTTTGTTATAAATAAACCAATTACAATAAAATAGGCTTCTTATATTTGTATTACTTGGTAATAAATAAACTAATTACAATAAAATAGCCTTCTTATATGTGTATTACTTGTCTATAAATAAACCAATTACAATAAAATAGCCTTCTTATATTTGTATTATTTGGTTATAAATAAACCAATAACAATAAAAAAGCCTTCTTATATCTGTATTACTTGGTTATAAATAAACCAATTACAATAAAATAGCCTTTACGAATCTGTATTACTTGGTTATGAATAAACCATGTACAATAAAATAGCTTTCTTATATTTGTATTACTTGGTTATAAATAAACCAATTACAATAAAAAAGGGTACTTATACTTGTATTACTAGGTTATGAATAAACCAATTACAATAAAATAGCCTTCTTATATTTGTATTATTTGGTTATAAATAAACCAATTACAAGAAAATAGCCTTCTTGTATCTGTATTACTTGATCATAAATAAACCAATTACAAGAAAATAGCCCTTTATATTTGTATTACTTGATTATAAATAAATCAATAACAATAAAATAGTCTTCCTATATCTATATTATTTGTTATAAATAAACCAATTACAATAAAATAGGCTTCTTATATTTGTATTACTTGGTAATAAATAAACCAATTACAATAAAATAGCCTTCTTATATTTGTATTATTGGGTTATAAATGAACCAATTACAATAAAATTGTCTTCTTATATATGTATTACTTGATTATAAATAAACCAATTACAATAAAATAGTCTTTTTATATATGTATTACTTTGTTATAAATAAACCAATTACAATAAAATTGTCTTCTTATATATGTATTACTTGATTATAAATAAACCAATTACATTAAAATAGTCTTTTTATATATGTATTACTAGGGTATAAATAACCAATTACCATAAAATAGCCTTCTCGAATCTGTATTACTTCATTATAAATAAACAAATTACAATAAAATAGCCTTCTTATATTTGTATTACTTGGTTATAAATAAACCAATTACAATAAAACAGGCTTCTTATATTGGTATTACTTGGTTATAAATAAACCAATTACAATAAAATAGCTTTCTTAGATCTGTATTACTTGATTATAAATAAACCAATTACAATGAAATAGCCTTCCTATATTTGTATTACTTGGTTATAAATAAACCAATTACAATAAAATAGGCTTCTTATATTTGTATTACTTGGTTAGAAATAAACAAATTACAATATAATAGCCTTCTTGTATTTGTATTACTTGATTATAAATAAACCAATTACAATAAAATAGGCTTTTTATATTTGTATTACTTGGTTATAAATAAAACAATTACAATAAAATAGCCTTTTCAGATCTGTATTACTTGGTTATCAATAAACCAATTACAATAAAACAGGCTTCTTAGATCTGTATTACTTTATTATAAATAAACTAATTACAATAAAATAACCTTCTTATATTTTTATGAGTTGGTTATAAATAAACCAATTACAATAAAATAGGCTGCTTATATTTGTATTACTTGATTATAAATAAACCAATTACAATAAAATAGTCTTCTTATATCTGTATTACTTGGTTATAAATAAACCAATTACAATAAAATTGTCTTCTTATATCTATATTACTTGATTATAAATAAACCAATTACCATAAAATAGGCTTCTTATATTTGTATTACTTGGTTATAAATAAACCAATTACAATAAAATAGCCTTGTTATATTTGTATTACTCGGTTATAAATAAACCAATTACAATAAAATAGCCTTCTTATATTTGTATTATTGGGTTATGAATAAACCAATTACAATAAAATAGCCTTCTTAGATCTGTATTACTTGATTATCAATAAATCAATTACAATAAAATAATCTTCTTATATCTGTATTACTTGGTTATAAATAAACCAATTACAATAAAATAGGCTTCTTATATTTGTATTACTTGGGTATAAATAAACCAATCACAATAAAATATGTTTCTTATATTTGTATTACTTGGCTATAAACAAACGAATTACAATTAAATAGCATTTTCAAATCTGTATTCATTGGTTATCAATAAACCAATTACTATAAAATAGCCTTCTTATGTCTGTATTACTTGGTTATAAATAAACCAATTACAATAAAATAGTCTTTTATATTTGTAGTACTTAGTTATAAATAAACCAATTACAATAAAATAGCCTTCTTATAACTTTATTTCTTGGTTATAAATAAACCAATTACAATAAAATAGGCTACTTATACTTTTATTACTTGGTTATGAATAAACTAATTACAATAAAATAGCCTTCTTATATTTGTATTATTTAGTTATAAATAAACCAATTACAATAAAATAGCCTTCTTAGATCTGTATTACTTGATTATGAATAAATCAATAACAATAAAATAGTCTTCTTATATCTGTATTAATTTGTTATAAATAAACCAATTACAATAAAATAAGCTTCTTATATGTGTATTACTTGGTAATAAATAAACCAATTACAATAAAATAGCCTTCTTATATTTGTATTACTTGATTATAAATAAACTAATTACAATAAAATAGGCTTTTTATACATGTATTACTTGGTTAAACATAAACCAATTACAGTAAAATAGCCTTCTAATATTTGTATTACTTGGTTATAAATAAACATATTACAATAAAATAAGCTTTTTATATTTGTATTATTTGGTTATAAATAAACCAATTACAATAAAATAGCTTGCTTATATCTGTATTACTTGGTTATAAATAAACCAATTACAATAAAATAGCCTTCTTATATTTGTATTACTTTGTTATGAATAAACCGATTACAATAAAATAGGCTTCTTATATTTGTATTATTTGGTTATAAATAAACCAATTACAAGATAATAGCCTTCTTATATCTGTATTACTTGTTAATAAATAAACCAATTACAATAAAATAGCCTTCTTATATTTGTATTACTTGGTTATAAATAAACCAATTACAATAAAATAGCCTTCTTATATTTGTATTATTGGGTTATAAATAAACCAATTACAATAAAATTGTCTTCTTATATATGTATTACTTGATTATAAATATACCTATTACAATAAAATATTCTTCTTACATACGTATTACGTGGTTATAAATAAATTAATTACAATAAAATGGTCTTCTTATATATGTATTACTTGATTATAAATAAACCAATTACATTAAAATAGTCTTCTTATATATGTATTACTTGGGTATACATAAACCAATTACAATAAAATAGCCTTCTCGAATCTGTATTACTATATTATAAATAAACCAATTACAATATAATAGTATTCTTATATTTGTATTATTTGGTTAAAAAAAAAAAAATACAATAAAACATGGTTCTTATATTGGTATTACTTTGTTATAAATAAACCAATTACAATAAAATAGCCTTCTTAGATCTGTATTACTTGATTATAAATAAACCAATTACAATAAAATAGCCTTCTCATATTAGTATTACTTGGTTATAAATAAACCAATTACAATAAAATAGTCTTCTTATATTTGTATTACTTGGTAATAAATAAACCAATTCCAATAAAATAGCCTTTTATATTTGTATTACTTGATTATAAATAAACCGATTACAATAAAATAGCATTCTAATATGTGTATTACTTGGTTATAAATAAACTAATTACAATAAAATAGGCTTCTTATATCTATATTACTTGGTTATAAATAAACCAATTACAATAACATAGCCTTCTTATATCTGTATTACTTGGTTAGAAATAAACAAATTACAATATAATAGCCTTCTTGTATTTGTATTACTTGATTATTAATAAACCAATTACAATAAAATAGGTTTCTTATATTTGTATTACTTGGTTATAAATAAATCAATTACAATAAAATAGGCTTCTTATATTTGTATTACTTGGTTATAAATAAACCAATTACAATAAAATAGCCTTCTTAGATTTGTATTACTTGATTATAAATAAACCAATTACAATAAAATAGCTTTCTTATATTTGTATTATTTGGTAATAAATAAACCAATTACAATAAAATAGCCATCTTATATTTGTTTCACTTGGTTATAAATAAACCAATTACAATGAAATAGCCTGCTTATATCTGTATTACTTGGTTATAAATAAACAAATTACAATAAAATAGCCTTCTTATATTTGTATTACTTGGTTATAATCAAACATATTACAATAAAATAGGCTGCTTATATCTGTATTACTTGATTATGAATAAACCAATTACAATAAGATAGCTTTCTTATATTTGTATTATTTGGTTATAAATAAACAAATTACAATAAAATAGCCTTCTTATATTTGTATTACTTGGTTATAAATAAACCAATTACAATAAAATAGGCTGCTTATATCTGTATTACTTGGTTATGAATAAACCAATTACAATAAAATAGCCTTCTTATATTTGTATTATTTGGTTATAAATAAACCAATTACAATAAAATAGCCTTCTTATATTTGTATTACTTGGTTATAAATAAACAAATTGCAATAAAATAGCCTTCTTATAAGTGTATTTCTTGGTTATAATCAAACCAATTACAATAAAATAGCCTTCTTAGATTTGTATTACTTGATTATAAATAAACCAATTACAATAAAATAGCTTTCTTATATTTGTATAATTTGGTTATAAATAAACCAATTACAATAAAATAGCCATCTTATATTTGTATCACTTGGTTATAAATAAACCAATTACAATGAAATAGCCTGCTTATATCTGTATTACTTTGTTATGAATAAACAAATTACAATAAAATAGCCTTCTTATATTTGTATTACTTGGTTATAAATAAACATATTACAATAAAATAGGGTGCTTATATCTGTATTACTCGGTTATGAATAAACCAATTACAATAAGATAGCCTTCTTATATTTGTATTATTTGGTAATAAATAAAAAAATTACAATAAAATAGCTTTCTTATATTTGTATTACTTGGTTATAAATAAACAAATTACAATAAAATAGCCTTCTTATATTTGTATTACTTGGTTATAAATAAACCAATTACAATAAAATAGCCTTCTTATATTTGTATTATTGGGTTATAAATAAACCAATTACAATAAAATTGTCTTCTTATATATGTATTACTCGATTATAAATAAACCTATTACAATAAAATATTCTTCTTATATATGTATTACTTGGTTATAAATAAACCAATTACAATAAAATTGTTTTCTTATATATGTATTACTTGATTATAAATAAACCAATTACATTAAAATAGTCTTCTTATATATGTATTACTTGGGTATTAATAAACAAATTACAATAAAATAGCCTTCTCGAATCTGTATTACTATACTATAAATAAACCAATTACAATAAAAGAGCATTCTTATATTTGTATTACTTGGTTATAAATAAACCAAGTACAATAAAACATGGTTCTTATATTGGTATTACTTGGTTATAAATAAACCAATTACAATAAAATAGCCTTCTTATATCTGTATTACTTGATTATAAATAAACCAATTACAATAAAATAGCCTTCTTATATTTGTATTACTTGGTTATAAATAAACCAATTACAATAAAATAGGCTTCTTATATTTGATATCACTTGGTAATAAATAAACCAATTCCAATAAAATAGCCTTTTATATTTGTATTACTTGATTATAAATAAACCGATTACAATAAAATAGCATTCTTATATGTGTATTACTTGGTTATAAATAAACTAATTACAATAAAATAGGCTTGTTATATATATATTACTTTGTTATAAATAAACCAATTACAATAACATAGCCTTCTTATATCTGTATTACTTGGTTAGAAATAAACAAATTACAATATAATAGCCTTCTTGTATTTGTATTACTTGATTATAAATAAACCAATTACAATAAAATAGCCTTTTCGAATCTGTATTACTTGGTTATTAATAAATCAATTACAATAAAATAGGCTTCTTATATTTGTATCACTTGGTTATAAATAAACCAATTACAATGAAATAGCCGGCTTATATCTGTATTACTTGATTATAAATAAATCAATTACAATAAAATAGTCTTCTTATATCTGTAGTACTTGGTTATAAATAAACCAATTACAATAAAATAGGCTTCTTATATTTGTATTACTTGGGTATAAATAAACCAATCACAATAGAATATGTTTCTTATATTTGTATTACTTGGCTATAAACAAACGAATTACAATTAAATAGCATTTTCGAATCTGTATTCATTGGTTATCAATAAACCAATTACTATAAAATAGCCTTCTTATATCTGTATTCCTTGGTTATAAATAAACCAATTACAATAAAATAGTATTTTATATTTGTAGTACTTGGTTATAAATAAACCTATTACAATAAAATAGCCTTCTTATAACTTTATTTCTTGGTTATAAATAAACCAATTACAATAAAATAGGCTACTTATACTTTTATTACTTGGTTATGAATAAACCAATTACAATAAAATAGCCTTCTTATATTTGTATTATTTAGTTATAAATAAACCAATTACAAGAAAATAGCCTTATATCTATATTACTTGGTAATAAATACACCAATTACAATAAAATAGCCTTCTTATATTTGTATTACTTGGTTATAAATAAACCAATTACAATAAAATGCGCTTCTTATACTTGTACTACTTGATTATAAATAAACCAATTACAATAAAATAGTCTTCTTATATCTGTATTACTTGGTTATAAATAAACCAATTACAATAAAATAGGCTTCTTATATTTGTATTACTTAATTATAAATGAACCAATTACAATAAAATAGCCTTCTTATATTTGTATTACTTGGTTATAAATAAACCAATTGCAATAAAATATTCTTCTTATATTTGTATTATTTGGTTATAAATAAACCAATTACAAGAAAATAGCCTTCTAGTATCTGTATTACTTTGTTATAAATAAACCAATTGCAATAAAGTAGTCTTTTATATTTGTATTACCTGGTTATAAATAAACCAATTACAATAAAATAGCCTTCTTATATCTGTATTTCCTGGTTATAAATACACCAATTACAATAAAATAGGCTTCTTATATTTGTATTACTTGGTTATAAATAAACCAATTACAATAAAATAGCCTTTTTATTTTTGTATTATTTGGTTATAAGGAGTTAGTAAAAGTTCTATAATACAAGGGAAAAAAGTAAAAGAAAAAAGCAATACGAGTTTATAGAACAGAAATGGAGTTACTTCCACATATGAAGTCCACATCCGGTTATTCATGAATAGAAAGCGGATGTTCGAATAACGTATGTAGATATTTAATTAATGGAAACGTAAGATCAGATGACTTCCGCTGAACATGTCGTGAAACACTAATCTGGTATATCGTTGTTAGCAGGTCAGTGCCGAGTATATGCGATGATTAATGGCCCGATAAGTGGGTTCTATTTGAATCTTATTTCTTTTATCTTGCTTGCGTTAATGATCAGAGAACTGGCTCGTCAAATTGGAACGGCTTAACTGACTTTAATTATTTTATACGTCCACTTCTCGCTTTGTCGCCATTTCTTTCAACCATACTGGGCCGATTTGCATTGATATTTATGGGGCTGTTTCCATTGTTGGATCATTTCCGCTCTTCCATTTTGATCTGTACGTCGTGGTCACCAGTATAGAATATGACGAAGTCCATTTCTAATATATATAAAAAAACACTTTATGGATTCTTCTTCTGAGCGAGATACTAGATATTATTAAGTTTATATATATATATATATATGTTTATATATATATATATATATATATATATATATATTATATATATATATATATATATATATATATATATATATATATATATATATATATAAACGACGAATGCAATTGATATAAACTTTACACGTGGAATAATATTTACGTTAGGGGTCATTCATAAAAATTGAGCTGGATGATATAAGAGAAAGTGAGTTAAAAGCTGGGAATGTTGGCAACAGGAAAACATGCGTGTTTTATAGATGCGAATATAAATATTAGTTTCATGTTAAACTATACAAACTAAAAAGTGTTGATAAATATGTTTTAAACACACCATATTAATTAATAGATTCAAATAGTAAGAGCAGTAACTATAATAGTTGTCGCTATAAATATGATAGACATTTCTAATTTCGCAGTTAGATTGAATAATTACTTTGATAGAATTAAAGAGAAATATATCTGTGTAGCTCAATTACGACTACAAACCTCTACTCATGTGTTTAGTACTGTTTTTGTAGACACCGGACCAACCATTTAATGTACGGAGCTAACAAAACGAAATATGATTACCGCAACGACAGGAGATGCCTATTGATTTAAGTGTTGAAAAGACCAAGGCATTAGCTAAGATGTAAATAGTCAGCACAGTTCTACAGGCCCGCGGTACTTGGGAAAAAGCTACTAGAATAAGAAGCTGTATTATATCTAGATATCAAAACAGCGAATTTGTGAAGACAGTTAGACCCACTTGTCAAACGATCTAGAACAAATCATTTTGTATATATATATTAGATAGAACACGAGTATTTTTCATTCCTCTTTATTTAATGTGTATGAAAAAATAATTATTGTTTGATTGTCTGTAATTAAAGAAAGTTTTATTCGGAGACGAAATCGATATGAAAGTACTGCCATGTAAAACCCGTACCTCCTAGTACCATTAAAATACTGAACTTACAGCCGGGCTCTAATTGTTTAATGAAATATGGTTTTTATTATTGTATACACAGATTATATCCGTGGTTAATGAAATATGACTTTAAACTATTTTACATCTATTTCATGATGACAGTTTTGTGGAATTACATTTTATACTTATGCGATCAATTTTGTTAACTATAGAAACAAATAAAAATAAATCTGCTTTTTAATGTTCTTTTCAAAATTATGTAAAATTGTTTAAAGTCATATTTCATTAAACATGTCGTTGTTATCAGGCTTCGAACCATAGAATCGGTTTTTCTGCTCGAACTTTTGTTAAAATCCGAACACAAGGATGTTCTCTCACCCCAACATATCAGTAACATTATTTATTCATTAAAATGTCGGTGCGATGCCGTATACGTGGGACGAACAATGTAATGGTTTGAATCCAGAATAAAACAACATCTCACCCTGAAATACGCTAGGGTCGACTAAATAATTTAAATAATTTACCCAACACACCCGGGTCAGCTATTGCTCAACATCTTATAAATAGCGCTGAATGTGACAGGTTTTCTGTCATAATTAGATCACATTTGTTATTCCACTTTAAAGTCCTGGAAGCAATATATATCAAGTCATTAAAACCCTCTCTTTGTAAACAAAACGAATGGCTTCTAGGACTTAATGTGATCCACTTGTGACCCTCCTCTATTTTTCTTTGTTACCCCTTAACTTGTCACTGTTTTTCATTTCACTATTTTAAGTTTTTAATCGTAGTGCATGGATTATTCCACGTATTTACTCTGATGAGTGTGGACGAAAGCCGGCTTAGTAGATTTATGTATTGATTTTTTTCCTCTCGTTTTTACACTTTTCAATTTCATTCCAACCAAAAAAAAATGTCACAAACATCTATATTCCTTGCATTAATAAAATTCTGTTCCACTAGAAATTTATTTAAATATTATATAAATAGTTAGACTAGAAACATCACGTACGTGAGAAATGTCTGCACAGAAAAAGAAAGAGAAGGACCAATTAAGTTACAGATAAGCTTTTAAACATTATCAAAAACTTTCAACGGGATTCATTAGCTTGAATATTATAACAGTACTCAATACAAGGTCTAATAGTAGATTTGTAGAGATAGTGAATAGCATCAGGCGTGAAAATGTGTTTGGAACAAAAGGGAAAACATACTTAATGAGATGCAGAAAGAGCAATGAGTCTAATACATATGTATATGAAAGATTTGATAAGGAGGAAAGATCAAAAAGTTCCAGAGTCAATTTCTTCTGAAAAACAGAGCCTTCCTCAAGAAAGGGAACACGCCTACAATTGAAAGACACAATATGAATCATAGCGTGATAAAAGGAAAAAGCTATTTTCTACCCCAATCTACAGGCGAACCTAAGTCAACTTTTAAATATGCTGCATATTTCAGTGATCCTAGGAGATGAGAGAGAGAGAGAGAGGAAACACCAGAATAGAGATGGGTATCATCGGAATATATCTAATTCTTTTTAATACCATTATCGAGAGGATAATTGATTTAGAATAAAAACAGTAATCATAGAGGCCTGATGAACATCGATATTTTTAGGGAAAACAATGAAAAGAATCCCAGAGTTACTTGTAATCTTTAATCAGAAATAAAAGACAAAATAAGTTCAAGAACCTTACCACTGAAGTTTGTGTAGAAGATCAGAATTTACTAATCTGTCCAACGCCTTTGGAATTACAAGCAGAATGGTTCTACCACCTCTGGAATAATTAATAGACCGACATATCGGCTCAGTTATCAGAGGTAAAGGGTAAGCAGTTGAACAAAATTCGCGAAAGCCATACTGAAAATTACTAAATAAAAGCTCAAATCTTCAGAAAATGAACAAGCTTACCGTTGAACAAGGTTTCAAAATTTTGCTGATAACAGACATGAGACCAACAGGACGAGACTCAGTTGAATCAGACTTATCATTAGCAGTTTTAAAGATAGGGACAACAAAAGATTCTTTCATACCAATAGAGAAGCAGGATTAAGACAGAAAGGAATAGAATAATATCAGGAATATAGAAGCCATTTCAACGGCACAATGCTTGAGACGACAACATGCATTGAATTAGGACCGGAAACTATAGACTGTTCAGGATAAAAAAAAAACTGTAGCAACCAATATTCGAAGTCATGAAGACAGAGCCAAGAGAATGGTCAGTTTTCGAAGGAAAATCAGGAAGAACGGCACCAGAGTCATCAAGGGAAGAATTGTCAGTATAAAACGAGCAAAGAGATCAACTTCATCCTTAGAAAATAAAAGAGCATGTACACTATTAAAATAAGAGGGATAGAATAGTTGTCATATTAACAACACTATTTTAGATCCTATAAAACTCGCGAGAGCCATTCTTTTGAGATAAGATAGAGTCAAGAATATTTTAGGAATTGCTATCTTGCAGGCATTTTTGGATCTTCAGTAAAATTGTCTGAAAGCTTTATAACCATTTCGACAATGCTGTTAAAGAGTAATGGTTGTGCAATGGCAGAAGCAAAAACATATGGAAATCAGAGAGACGTATAAGGTTCGGTTTGGAACTTTATGATGATGAATGAATAGATAATACTAAAAAAAATAAACTCATTACTCAATACGTTCCACGCCTACTAAATCAGACAACGAATCGTATGGGGAATTTGACATCATTCATAACCACATTTGCCCGATTCCAAACTTCTCTAATAATTTGATCTTTTTTGTAGAACGATTTGTATGTGGCTTTAAAATATAGCTGTTGTCTATATTACTTCTTCAATGGAGGCAAATAGCCTTTCCCTAGAGTATTCATTTGAGGTCTGCAAACAGCCAGTTGTTTCTGAGGGCGACATTATGACAATAAACTATGGTGGTTACTAAAGCAATTCGAATTGCAATGCATTTACTTTTGCAATAATTTGTGATCAACTTGCGATAAAGTGCGAGTGCGTTATAATAAATAATATTTTCCACTTCATGTGGAGCCGTTCTTTTGCGATTGCTTCCTTCAAACGCACTGATAATATCATATAATATTCGCTCCTGTTGATTTTTCTTTTCTCAAGAAAATTGATGAAAAAAATATCTTATCCATCCCAAAATGCGAATGCCAAAATCCTGCCTGCTGATATTTGCATCTTTGATCGCATACTGTCAACTAACTGACAACTTGACCCCGGATTGCAGGTGTAGATCTATTTGTCATTCCTTCCTATATATTGACGTTATTTTGTTGCTTTTAAACAGGTGCAAATAACGCTATGAATCGTTGAGACGTTGTTGTTATTAATCGACTGTCGGCATATCCCGCGCTCACTTTAAACACAGCTTTGTTTATGACAAATATATATGTAAAATGGTGAATCTATTATCTTCTTATATCGTCAATTCCTCTTCTATCTCACGCAACTAAAACTAAAGATTAGTTAACGCGAGTCTGTTGATATTTTATTTTTAATAAAAAAATGGTCTCTTTTGGAATGCAAAAATACTTGAAAAAATGTAATAAAGTTTTTAGACTTTTCTTTGAAGTCAACACTTTTCAGATGTTCCATTATTGCAGATATTTTCATTACAAGATCAAATATCTTTCTGTGTCTTAATTGGGAATGACTTTCATTCCCTCATTCAGAGTCCATGAGTCTTACATTTGAATAACTTATTAAAAACTGAATTATTTATTTTTCCGTCGGTTTGACATGAAATAAATACAGCAAATAAACATTCATATTTTTACATACAGCGTGTCGTCCGTTTTCGAGTCTTGTCTCAATAGCTTGATATCACGTTATTAATCGTCTAATAAGATGGCAGCAAAATATTCCAAAACCTGAAATTTAACTCATGAAGGAATCTTTTTTTAATCGAGCAAAATGAAATAAACGAACTAAATTATTTTATTTTTGTAACAGATAGAACCTTATTTGGGGTATCGTATTGTATTATGCATATCTATTGGCATCCGTCAGTCGCAACGACTATGGATCAGCGCCGTATTGTGATTAGACTACAGCTGAGTTAATCAACGTTTGTTTCCCTAAGACATTTATATATATATATATATATATATATATATATATATATATTATATATATATATATTATATATATATATATTATATATATATATATATATATATTATATATATATATATTATATATATATATATATTATATATATATATATTATATATATATATATATATATATATATATATATTATATATATATTATATATATATATATATATTAATATATATATATATATTATTTTGGCATCCGTCAGTCGTAACGACTATGGATCAGCGCCGTATTGGGATGTCGTTTGTGTGCATCTCCTTGTGTGACTGTTGAGACCAATTCTTGAGTTGCATGGTCTACTACAGCCTTGACATACGAAGCCTGTTGTGTAATGTGTCACTTCGGCTGGTTGGTCTGCCTGTAGGCTCGCGCTTCTCCTTGCTATCTTTTCAGCGTTTTCATCATAGAGGATCTTCTCACTGATTATCATTCCCTGGCGTGTATCTGTTTCTTCCAGACACGTCTGTTAACTGCAGAAGCTTTCCGTGTGTGATTAGACTACAGCTGAGTTAATCAACGTTTGTTTCCCTAAGACATATATATATATATATATATATATATATATATATATATATATATATATATTATTTTGGCATCCGTCAGTCGAAACGACTATGGATCAGCGCCGTATTGGGATGTTGTTTGTGTACATCTCCTTGTGTGACTGTAGAGACAATTCTTGATATGCATGATCAACTACAGCGTTGACATACGAAAGCTGTTGTGTAATGTGTCACCTCGGCTTGTTGGTCTGCCTGTAGGCTCGCTCTTCTCCTAACTCTCGTATACTGTAACGTCAAATGTGTGACAGAACGAGATACTTAAAATTGCTCAGATCTACGTAAATATATACATTTTTGTAACAATAAATAATCGGATACAAAAGAAATCGAATAATTGATTTGTTACCCAATTTGGAAAAATACGGTTGAGTATATTTGATGTTAATTATGAAACAAAACATGTCTAGATACATGCGTACACAATAGCTCAACAAAAAACCTATGCAAATAATGACATAAATGATTTTGATTAAACTCTATATTAAAAGTATGTATATTTTGTTGGTGTGCGTATCTTGTGGTACTTTATATGTTCCACATACTAAATTAAATTCGGCCTGAAAAATACTTGTTATATTCGAGCATGTCATATGAGGTAAGAATACGTGATTTTTATGGACAAGCAGGTAACAACGTTTTTATCTGATTGATTCTGTTTTAGGCATTAGTTTTCCCGTTTATTATTAGAATAAGTTAATCAGAGTTGAGACCGCGTGAGGTTTCAGGCATCTCGAGTCAAGTCGTGGTAAATAACTCTGAATTAGAACACGGGACATCGAGTGCGCATAGAAGAAAAAAGAAGAAGAAGAGAAAGAATAATATTAAGAAGAAGACGAAAAAAGAAAGAAGAAGAAGTAAGAAGAAACGGAAAATCATATTACGAAATTATGACATAAAAGATACCGAATGATAGAAGGAGGAATAATACACCAAAGTTGAAAGAAGTTAAACAAAAATCCTGTCCAGCAGAAAGAGAAATACAAGCAGATTAAAGCCAACGAATGAAATGAAAAAAAAAGAAGAAAAATAAAGACATTTGTAAAAATAAAAACAATTGTAAGTGTAATATAAAGGAGGACATATTCGACTGGAAAATAAAGATTACAAATTAAAATTATATTTCAGTTAAAAAAGATATATATTAAGTAATAATCTGAATGAATCAGTCATGTCTCTGACACCCCCCCCCGCATTTGTAGAGGTCAGATATGCAGCAAGTTACGATACGAATATACCTTATATACTTCATATGTGAGTGATCACAGGAAGTGAATTCCATCCAGAAGACTGATGACAGTTGGCTATCAAACAGGTCTTCATTCGGACATGCTCAATCTTGTGTCCTTCCGACGTATCGTAATGTGGAAAAGGTGTAAACCGCATAACATTTCCGGGTTACATGCACACAAATGTTTCCATTAGTATAAATCTTCAAAGGTTTTGAAAAGGTCCATAAGTTAATAAACATTGAGCGGGATTATTTTTTGTTGGTTTTGCATTTTGCAACTTATGACTAACGGGCAGAATTTACTTGCGCTGACCAGCAGTCAATTTCGGATAAGTGCATCTCTTATGAGTAAAATATGCACAAGAATCACGCAGTCTGTTTGGTAAGGTGATGAGACGCATGCTGCAAACATAGTTGGCGACAATAGTCCAAAAAAATATGAAAAAAAAAATTAACATATATCTTATTTCTCTGAACAGTTGAAATGTGTAAATGCTTTACGGCAAAAAAGACAGAACTCTACAATGAATCATTAGGAGTCAAGGAGACATGTGATTATAAGTGTATTTGAACATGATCCACGTTTTTATTTAAATCATTATTATTAAAAGAACATTTTATCAGTAAACTAAAAGGTGTTCTATTACTCAACATCTTTCCCATATATTGTAAGGATTTTGCTCCATTTTATATAAATATTTACTCAGATAATTTTAATTAAAATGATGCTTTATCGTCAAAGCGCGTGCACCCCCGCCACACACACACAGACACACACACACATATATATATATATATATATATATATATATATATATATATATATATATATATATATATAGCATAATATAAAATGAAATAATAAAATAAGGTGCGAATAAAATGTTATTATAATTCAAAATTCAGGCAAAGTAACTCAAAGTCCTTAACTCATGAGTTTTCAAAGATAATTCTTCTCAGAGGACCATTACCGCAGTGACGTTACTATATATATATATATATATATATATATATATATATATATATATATATATATAGTAAGCAATGAAAATATATATGGCAATCAAGCTACACAGAGGCTCCCGTGTTTCATCCCCGGGGGAATCGTCAGGCTAAATGCATGGAGTTATTTTTGTCAGGTGTTTTTATATACGTGGCCTGCTAGTTAACCAATCAGATTTTTTGTTGTTCCCTCAGCCAATCGTTGGGCTTCTCTCGAACAAAGGCATTGTTGGTGACGCTCCTATTTTTGTTAACAATGGATTTTCCTATATCCTGTTTCCTTTGTTTTGTCAATACAGTTGGCGAGTTTTTAACACGTGGTTTCTTGTATTTCTATTTTAGGTTTTAAATTTTAACTAGTTCAGTTTTTTATTAATTTATATATTTATTTTTATTTATTTATTTTATTTATTATATATCATCCTAAGGTAAATTTATTTCTGTGTAAACAGCTGTTTGCTATTTCACTTCTAGAGTTTAATAGGTTTCGGGGATCTTTAACATTTAGGATTTCGTATTTTTCATTCAGGCATAATCTACACGGGTCGTCTAAGTTTCTACATGTACTGGCCTGTCTTACTATTTTCCATTTAATTATTGGTGAGTGTCCATTTTCTTTCAGCTCCCACTAATGGTTAGCTAGTGCTGTTTTAGTTCGACGTTCTTTGTTTTTAAATGTGCTTTTATGGTCATAGTATCTGGTCTTAAAGTCCAGGGATGTCATACCCACGTAGTATTTCTTGTTATTTGGTCTTTCGTTGGCAAATATCGTTGCTTGGTATACAACATCATGATCATTATAATATATATGTGTGATTGTGTTTAAATCGGTATCATATATATATATATATATATATATATATATATATATATATTCCTTTCAATAGTAGAACACTTTACGACATCTGTCTTTAAATAGGATTATTCTCTCACTGATTTACCAAGTTGTTGACAACAGCCGTGTTGGTTAAGACGTTGGAACTTGAGTTTGAAATATAACTCGTGTTTCGGGGTTCGAGTCCGGCGACCGGTGTGAATCGTTCTTTTCTACACTGACGATTCCCGTAAGGATGGAACGTATACGTATGTAGATAAAAAAAAACAAGTATTTATAATTATATATATAGTCTTCAGAGTTTACCGTTTTATGGGAATCCGAGTAGGAGAGCTCAATGTACTTGCTAACATAGAAGGAATACATTTAAAAGAATTAAACTAAACACACATTTATTCAGTTCCGAAATGTGGCTCTGTACGCGTCCGATGAGACCTATCTAGGTCGAAATAATTTATAATGCAGACAACCCTAATGTGTGTTTAATTTATTTATTTTAAATTTATATATATATATATATATATATATAGAGAGAGAGAGAGAGAGAGAGAGAGAGAGAGGGAGAGAGAGAGAGATAGAATATATATATATATATATATATATGTATGTGCGTGTGTGTGTTATATTGATTTCAGAAATCACGAGATTCGTATAAAAAATGAACAGATGTGTGCGCATCATTTATAGCAATGGCAGACTGCGTCCTGCGAATATACACCATCTACATGAACACGAGATATAAGAATCTGAATACATGCATAAAAAGGCCGTAATATAAATATAAAATGAAAACCAATCCACCGTACTTGGGGTTAATCAATTTTGATAAAATAAAGAAAATGGCTAACTTTATTTAAACAGACACCAGAGTAATACATTTTTTGTAAATGTGGTAAAACACTAGACTACATATATTTTCATCGAGGGTTCGACCCCTGCCCGGGTAGTCATGCTGATGACAGCTCATAGCCAGAAACACGTGTCCAGCCGCTAGTGGAGTGGAGACCGGCGGCGACAGATACCTCGGCGTGTTCTGTTCTGATCCGGCTGGATACATCGCACCACTGTCAGTCTTCCTGCGAGGAACAAAAAAAAACGGGAAAATCAATGTCAACGAAAGAATTAAGCCGGTTAGGGTTAATGTTAAGGGTTAGGGTAAGAGTTAGGGGTTAGGTTAATGGTTAGGGTAAGGGGTTTAGGGTTTAAGGTTAGGGTTAGGGTTAGCGTTAGGGTTAGGATTAGGGTTAAGGGTTAGGGTTAGGGTTAGGGTTAGAGTAAGGTTTAGGGTTAGGGTTAATTGTTAGGGTTAGGGTTAGGGGTTAGGGGTTAGGGTTAAGGGTAAGGGTAAGAAGGTTAGGGGTTAGGGTTTAAGGTTAGGGTTAGGGTTAAGGTTAGGGTTAAGGGTTAAGGGTTAGGCTAAGAGTTAGGGTTAGGGTTATGGGTTAGGGTTAGGGTTAGGGTTAGGACTAAGGGTTAAGGGATAATGTTAGAGTTAGGGTTAAGGGTTACGGTTAGGGTCAGGATTAGGGTTAAAAGTTATGGGTTATGGGTTAGGATTAGGGTTAGGGTTAATGGTTAAGGTTCGGGTTAGAGTAAGGTTTAGGGCTAAGGGTTAAGGGTTAGGGTGATAGTTAAGGTTATGGTTATGGTTATGGTTAGGGTTACAAACGTAACATGACATAATCAATCCGAAAAAGGAAAATGTTCGCGTTTTGGTCGACTTAATTGTCGCGATCTTGTTTAGTCGGAAGCACAGACTTTTTCAGAGTTATCTCTGTAATGGTCGATAATTCTATCATAACGTTGATATAGTATTGGCATGCTAATTGCACGGGTTTATGAATTCAGGGTGTTGAATGACATGTTTTGTCAGAACATTTAAACAAACTCAAAACGAATAATCTCTACGTATGGAAATGGATAATTCTCATCTCCCGACTATCAATAACAAGGCGAACCCATCAAAAGAGCACTTTTTTTCTTCCGTACCGTGTTAAGTGTTCTTATCTACGTCTAGTGGTATTTTGGTGCTTTCTTTTCATATTCAAAAATGAGAACTAATAACGTGCCCAGTCCAAGCAAAGGTAAAACAAATACCATTGTAACAGAAGGTATTGTTATTTGAGTTTTTTTTATACCTACCAAAGTAATTACTCAAGATAAGTGCATCTGGGGGCTTGATCGTATGTAAATAAGATTAATTAGTAACGTTTGCCATCCTCCAACTATGTAAATAGAATGAAAATAATCATTGCCAAAGAAATAAGAATAAACTAGAATTGCTTAAGGTAAAATAAGTAATATGAAATCCATTGAAATTTATTTGATATAAATTTCATTTATCATGGGCGTTTTTTTATCTTTCGTGTGATACGGCTCCGATATGGCCGGAGTTGTATTTCTAGGTGATAATTACCTTTTGTTTTGGACTCCTTTTCGTGTACGGTACAAAGCAATGGGGGGATATTTTAATTAGGGGTTGGCTGGAAATCTTTTAATTAGTTAACACGCACATGGACGCTGAGTTGATTGGTTGGATTCAAACTGAGCTGCAATGTAAGGATGAAAAAGACAGCATCTCCAACAGCGTCCATATTGATTGTCAACGCTGAATAATAATAATAATAATAATAATAATAATAATAATAATAATAATAATTATTATTATTATTATTATTATTGTTGTTATTATTGTTGTCATTCTGATTGTTCTTGGTTTTATTCGTTATTTCCATTCTTGTGTATTTATTTAAACAATGAAAGTGCCTGAAATAAAATGTTTCAAATCAACACTATTTTTAATCAGAGATTTTCGCATATTTAATTATACGTTAATAACGCCAGATGTGGTTTCATACAACTGATATTGTATTCGTATCAAAATAATAAACATACGATATTTCATCGCGAAATATAATCTCGCCTTCAAAAACATGCGCCATACAAAGTAAAAGAAGACGATAGGTTGTGTGGTGGTGATATGCCAATTGCAATGAATTACATGGTCTTTCTCATGGTTCCGATATCTATTATTATCATAATAGATGAGTACCATATTTTTACCGCAGTTTTTTATATGGTTGTGTGTAATTAACATACTATTTGATCCATCACTCACTTAGCTATGAATGCATATATCTTACCCTCCGCTGTTCTCTGTTGATTCAGCCAGACTCTAATAGTTTTAAGCATTTAAGTTAATAGATTCTCCTTCTTTTTTCAGCGGTGTTATCTAGTTTATATCGTATATGTGCACACCAACGCACACTTATGTAAATTAGATGGAAAAATAAGCCTATTTTCTTTCATATTATCCATGCCTACCAACTTATTTTAAAAGGAAAACTGTATTAACATTAGTCATAGGTTTTGAATTTCTAAATAAAATTAAAGTATATGATGGCGCTTGTAATGGCTTAAAAAGTAACGGATACAATATATATATATATATATATATATATATATATATATATATATATATATATATATGAGTATATGAAAGGATAAAAATAATCCGACGGTATCAAATTAAAAATGGAAAAGCGGAAGACCTTTTCGCTCAACGTTTCGCTCAACGTTTCGCCCAAATTTCATGTGGGCTTTGTCAAGAGCGGACAAAGAATACAAAAATGTCATTTTTGTATTCTTCGTCCGCTCTTGACAAAGCCCACGTGAAATTTGGGCGAAACGTTGAGCGAAAAGGTCTTCCGCTTTTCCATTTTTAATTTCATATATATATATATATGTTGAATTAAATAAACGATAATTCAATTATCGTTTAATAATAATCTATCGTGATAATATAAAGCTCAATATATTGAATAGAGCAATCAATTCTAGAGATGAAAGATGGGAATAAATTTTTTTAAAGATACAATATTTATTTTGGATATCATCCACCTTGGCTTTACGCTCTCATCTCAACAGAGGACTCTTTACGTTTTGGCGTTTATTTTGTTTAATTTTCAAAGTTAAATGTTGCCAATAATATTTACAACCACATCATCGACTTTCCCTATCCTCTGATGTGAAGAGTTTATCTTTGAAAATCCATAGATTAAGGATTTGAAGCTCCTTGCTCTGAACTTTTGATGTTCTAATAAATATTGTATCTTTACAATTTTTTATTCTTATCTTTCATCTCTAGAATATATATATATATATATATATATATATATATATATATATATATATATATATATATATATATATATTATTGTATAGACCCTTTACTAAGGCTGACCACTCTGAGTGAATTTAATAACATGCAGTACTACTAGCTTCATTGCGAGCTCCAACACGATTTGTTGTTGTTAGATCACTCTTCGCCGCTTGCTGTGAATACTTGCCGACTTGATATTTACAAAGTTAAATTCCTCCTAAATTCTGATTTCTGGTGGCCAACTGGTAACTCTCCTGACTTGCGAATCAGTGGCGATTTGTAGTCGCAGTTCGCGCCCGTCGCCCGTCGGGAATTAGCTTCCTGCACTGAAGATTGCGTAAGCATGAAACATCGATGTCTGTAGGAGATAAATCATTCATATTTATTCATAAATATCATATATATATATATATATATATATATATATTGGTACAGAAAAATTAGTACAACATTCGTACCGTCGGTTTCAAGCTCGAGAAGTATATATATATATATATATATATATATATATATATATATATATATATATATACATGTGTGTGCGTCTCTCTTTTGGTAAAAATCAAATTTCTATCAAATTGTACTGTGACATTATTATCGAACGGAAAAGGGTTGATTCGAAACCGAATCCTCGTTTTTTCCTAAAAATGCTTTCACCTTATTTTTCACCTAAGAAAAACGATAGAAAATGAATGCGACTACATCTATCATTAGCTACCTGGCTGTAGTATATCGCAGAGGCAATAGGTTTTCGCTGCCGAACTATGTGTTACAATGTTGTCGGATTGAAAAAGATTAAAATGAGAATGGCCTTGTTTTTTTCAGTTATTAAGACGAAAAAGGAATTTTAAAAGTATTTTGGCACGAGAAAAGACCAACGAAAATTGATAAAAGAATGAGAAGTTGTGTTTTTGCCTCGAGATTTTTTGTATGGAGAGGCAAGGGTAAAAAAATGAGTTGCCCGCCAGATGTTCACTGTGTCACCAACAGAGTAGAGGTGTCTAGTTTCTTAGATTTGAATGGACGTTGAAATGTCGAAGTAAGATGCGTCCATGAAATCAAACCTTTGCAAGAAATGGCAACTAAGATGCTATACAACGCCGGGCCTGGCGTGGCTGTATGGGGCGATGGGGAGATGGAGGATGTTCTCAATTAAACTTTGACGTCTTTATCGTTAATGTAATTAATTGAACTACATTCGTTTTCTATGTATAAGTGTCGAAGGAGCAAGAATCTGCACCCCTACTGATGGAAACACTGGAAGATAGAAACAGATGAATGATTAGAACACAGAAACATAATCATTTCTATAATGAAAGTAATCATTTGACCCCTTAACTGCAGAATCATTGAAGAATATGGGTTTTACGGATCAGAGTAGATTTAATGGAAATACTTAAAAAAACATAAGTATTACTCGAAGTTAAATTATTATTATTATTTACTCACTAGGAGTTATCACACTGGTCGTCGTCAGTGATTGCCCACTGCCGACAACCTGTGGTATTCCCTGGAGTCTGAGTGACAACAAGTCTCCTCAGACTTCCAGTATGCTCCACCTCTTTTCGTTCATCACCGCTGATGACCTTGCGGTAATCGCAACAGCCACCTACCAACGATTTCCCGCTGATAAGGGCCATTGGTCCCCTCTGGGGCCCGAGTGGCAACAAGCCTCCCCACGGTCCCAGAGCTGTCCGCGCTCTTCCAGTGGAGGTCTGGTTTGCGCTTTCCCTTCTCGAATTATTATTATTATTATTATTATTATTATTATTATTATTATTATTATTATTATTATTATTATTATTATTATTTTATAATCATTATTATAATTTTATAATCATTATTATTATTTTAATTATTTTCATCAATATTATTATTTTTTATTATTAGTATTTTAGTGTTATTATTATTATTATTATTATTATTATTATTATTATTATTATTATTATCATTATTATTATTTTTTATTATTAGTATTTTAGTGTTATTATTGTTGTTATTATTATTATTAGTAGTAGTAGTATTAGTATTATTATTATACTAATTATTAATATTATCGCAATTAAAGTGTTCAGACAAGTCATTATCAGTGATTTCTCACTGATAACAACAAGTGATGTTTTCCTAGAGTCCAAGTGACAACACATCTCTTCAGATTTCTAGCATTCACCACCTCTTTTATTATCATTGCAAATTATGTTGCTTTATCGCAGCAGTCGTTGTCCTCAGATGTCTTGCTCGCAAATCTGATTGGTTTTCTCTTGGATTTCATGTAGAAAAAGCCTCTTCAGGGTTCTAGTACTCTCGCACTATTCCAGTGGGGGTTCATGTTGATGCTCTTCTGTTCTTAGTCTTATCTTATTTGCGTGGGTTACTTCTTTGTCCCTGTTTCTATTTATCTCTGGTTGGTCAGCGTTACAATGTTATGTAGATGGTTTCCGCATTCAAGTATTTTCCTTTATATATTCGGCTGTTTAATAATTGTTTATCGTTGTATTATTATCATTATTATTATTAATATTATTATTGGTACTCACTAGGAGTACTCACACAGGTCATCAGTGGTTTCTCACCGACAGCCGGTGGTATTCCCTAGTGTCTGAGTGACAACTAGTCTCCATAGATTTCCAGTATTTTCCACCTCTTTTTAATAGCCACCGCAAATAACTTTGCAGTATCGCAACATCCGTTTACCATTGATTTCTCGCTGGTAAAGACCATTGGTCTTCTCTCGCATTTGGGTGGCAATAAGCCTCCCCAAGGTCCCAGCAGTCTCTGCACTTCCAGTAGAGGTCTGGTTTGTGCTGCCCCTCCCCGGTCTTCTTATACTCCTCCACCCTATGCAAATATTTGATGTGGTGTCAGCCTAAGCTGGTACCATTTTTTAATCTATTTTTTATTCTATTTTATTTATTTTTATTTATTTATTTATTGTTTTTTTATTATTATTATTATTATTATTATTATTATTATTATTATTATTATTATTATTATTATTATTATTATTATTATTATTATTATTATTATTATTATTATTATTGTTGTTGTTGTAATGCCTATTGCGGAATCTCCCTCTTTAAGTATATTAACATATATACCCGTACAACATCATTGAACAGAAACTATATAATATTAATACAACATTAATACACATATAACAATATTTTTTATATTTCGACAGACAGTTCTCCAAAAAATCTCTCGCGATTTATTCAGTTCGACCTTTAAATGGGACTACGCTTTTTATAAGCTTAATTTGCTTTTAAAAAAGGCTCTAAAAACGTACTACTATATTGTCAAAAGTAACATATTATTTCGCTGTTTAAATCTGCTATCTATAAATGCAATATAAGTACCAATGTTCATGTCTTCTTGACACTTCACCAAAAACTGGAAAAACTTCTGCGTAGAAAGATTAACTGAAGAATGGCTGAACGAAAACATGATTTCATTGAAAAATATGACGGTTGAAACTCGGGAGTTAAAATAATTCAATAAATAGTTTTGCTTGTTTTGAAAAAAAATCTGAACATGTAATAGGAGGTTGATATTGTGTTGGGCAGATGAACGTTCTGAGAAGATTATTCACATTCAATATTTATATTAGTGGCATTTGTCTATCTGTCTGTGTATCTGCTAAGTACTTTTAGGTAATAGGGTGTTGATATTGTGTTGGGCAGATCAACTTGATGAGAAGATTATTCACATTCTATAACATGTCATAGGGTGTTAATATTGTGTAGGGCAGATCAACTTGATGAGAATATTATTCACATAATATAACATGTCATAGGGTGTTGATATTGTGTAGGGCAGATCAACTTGATGAGAATATTACTCACATAATATAACATGTCATAGGGTGTTAATATTGTGTAGGGCAGATCAACTTGATGAGAAGATTATTCACATTCTATAACATGTCATAGGGTGTTGATATTGTGTAGGGCAGATCAACTTGAGAAGATTATTCACATTCTATAACATGTCATAGAGTGTTGATATTGTGTAGGGCAGATCAACCTGATGAGAAGATTATTCACATTCTATAACATGTCATAGAGTGTTGATATTGTGTTGCGCAGATCAACTTGATGAGAAGATTATTCACATTCTATAACATGTCATAGGGTGTTGATATTGTGTTGGGCAGATCAACTTGATGAGAAGATTATTCACATTCTATAACATGTCATAGGGTGTTGATATTGTGTAGGGCAGATCAACTTGATGAGAAGATTATTCACATTCTATAACATGTCATAGGGTGTTGATATTGTGTAGGGCAGATCAACTTGATGAGAAGATTATTCACATTCTATAACATGTCATAGGGTGTTGATATTGTGTAGGGCAGATCAACTTGATGAGAAGATTATTCACATTCTATAACATGTCATAGAGTGTTGATATTGTGTAGGGCAGATCAACCTGATGAGAAGATTATTCACATTCTATAACATGTCATAGGGTGTTGATATTGTGTAGGGCAGATCAACTTGATGAGAATATTATTCACATAATATAACATGTCATAGGGTGTTAATATTGTGTAGGGCAGATCAACTTGATGAGAAGATTATTCACATTCTATAACATGTCATAGAGTGTTGATATTGTGTAGGGCAGATCAACCTGATGAGAAGATTATTCACATTCTATAACATGTCATAGAGTGTTGATATTGTGTTGCGCAGATCAACTTGATGAGAAGATTATTCACATTCTATAACATGTCATAGGGTGTTGATATTGTGTTGGGCAGATCAACTTGATGAGAAGATTATTCACATTCTATAACATGTCATAGGGTGTTGATATTGTGTAGGGCAGATCAACCTGATGAGAAGATTATTCACATTCTATAACATGTCATAGGGTGTTGATATTGTGTTGGGCAGATCAACTTGCTGAGAAGATTATTTGCATTTCATAAAGGGTCACCCAGAGAGCATAGAAATTCACAGAATGGTTTTCGTCTTAACCTTTAAATTTTATGTGCTTTGAACCAGACTTAAAATACAAATAGGAATATGCCGACTATAAAAATTCGAGAAAGTTGCAGCTTTTCTAAGAAATACCAATGGACGCTTGATTCCACAAAATTTACACAAATAACTCTTTCTTACTATAAGTGCGTTTACTTTTTCATTTTAGGGATTACACTTATATCTAAACATGACTAATACTGAACATGTTTGATCTCATTTTATTAATAAAATGAACACCATTGTAAAAGTATGGCATCATTTTAATTCTCAATCGAAATTCAATATTAAAAACTTTTAAGGGATAGTAATGAAAATTAACTGATAATATTACGCCGTTAATTGTTATCGTATCAATTATATGACGAGGTTTAGGAAACCGGTGAACACTTATATTTATCAGACGAGTGTGTGACAGAAACTGCAGCACAAGTAAAATTAAGTAAAATTAGAGTGGATACATTTGATGTCTGCACAGAAGAGTTATGTTTGATAGCTTTTCAAAGATCAACACTAATTCTTTTATCTCTGTGTGTTGTGTCTTTGGTACATTTTACTTGGATTTCCGAGTATTCGAACACCACAAAACTCTTCTATTTTCTAGCCTCTTAATTCGTTTCCCATTTCCTGGAAGTGTAAAGTTTATTGAATCAGACATCTAAAACCAGGACGAAAGTATCGATAATTGAATACCTCACTTTGCACGAATGGAAAAGTTTCTTACTCCAATACTTCGATACGCGCACATGCCTCTGGTTAAACAAAGACTTTCAAAGTTGCAAAAAGCCTGATAATCTGGAATTCCGCTGTGTATGCGTCTGTGGCCGCTCAAAACGGAACATATCAATATGTAAAGATGGGGTTACATTTATTAGGAAAAAAGGAAGAAAAATGGATTTGGATAAAAGTGAAGTTTTTCAGTTAAAACAAAACAAATTAGTATGAAAGTAAAGAAAGTAAATACTTGAAAGGACGTGAGAACTGCGCTATAATAAACGAATGGAAAGACTGAATAAAACCGTAGGAGTAAAATACAAAGAAAACATTATTAAAACAAATAATAATAAATAAGAATGCTAGATGAAAAAGAAACTAAATACATAGAAAGTCTGAGAAAAGGATAAGACAATACGTAGATTTATATAGATATTAACACTAAAACTAAGGGAATTACAGGCTAAGTTAGAATGGAAGAACAGAACATAAATAAAATAATAATAAAAATAAGGAAATGGACAACTATGATGAGGTTAAATAAACAAATAAATAATGAGGTCAAAGAAAGTACAAGACTTGTAAATAATTAAAATTAATGTGAAAAATGTTTAAATTTTGTTGGAAAAATGACGAAAATATAAAATTAAAGTTATAATTGATTTGAATAAAGAACAACGAGTTAATTAGGAAACATGTCCTCAAATGATTTACCGACATAACAAGATTTGAAAAATACAAAAAACAAAGTAATTGTGCTCCGATGAACTAGCTGCTCTAGTGCCCCCTTGACGAAAATTCACTAGAACAACCTGACAATCAACTAAATTCCATCCATTCACTGTGGAGGTCCCTAGATGCAGAGGGGCCTTCTACTCCAGAAGCTTCTTTCCTCATGCAGCCGGCCTCTGTAACTCCCATCCTGCTCCCTGTTTCCCCGACTATACCGACATGCAGATGCTTAAAACTAATGTAAGCAGACATCTCGCTGCACAGCAGTCAACTTAGGATGACACTCAAACCTACTCCCTCATTCTCAGTAGCTTCTTACGTCTACAGTGGCGACCTGCCTTGTTTGGGGTCACATATCTAAAGAACTAATGAAAAATATATAATAGAAACAGATATAGACAGCGATAAAAAACATGAAGGAGAAAAGAATGATGCATAACAAAATTAAAATTTTTAAAAAATTAAGAAAGCAAAAGTAAAAAAAGGAAAAATAGGAACACATAATTAATATTTGTAAATAAATAAAAATGTAAAGACAGAAACGTTAAAATGTTGATAAGTAGATAAGCTGAACCATTTAAATACGAAGATGAATAAATAAAAAACATGAAGGGAGAAAATAGAAATTAAAAGAATCTGTATTTAGAAAGAAACAAACATTTGTATGAGATATGAGATATTAAAAGCAAAGAAAGAAAACGGTGAAAATATTTAAAGAAAAAATGCAGAAAATAAAAAGGGGGAGAATAACAAATAATACAAGAATATAATAAAAAAGGAGAGAAAGAGTGAAAACAATTCAAATTGAATACACATGATTGGAAAGTAAGAATAAAACAGACGTGAAGAAAGGAAGAAATAAAAAGAAGAAAATTGTATAATGAAAAATGAAAATTCTAAAATAACGAATAAATAGATCTAAACATAAACGGGAAAAGAAAAACAAACGCATTCAAAAAAGGAAACATTGATAACTTTGTGTTAAAATGAAATCATAGAATTATAGTTCAGGCATTTTTTTATTAACACAAAGTATGAATCCGGCATGAAAATCAAATTACTTTTTAAAAACGACTTCGCATCAGTTGCGAAACGAAACAATTCTTTGAAAAGAGAAAGATTAAAAAATCGACGGAATTCGAACATTTTTCCTTCAAAAGAACAGCATATAAGAAAATAGAAATAAGTTGCGTAATAAAAGTTTCACTGATTTAGTTAGAGTTCTGGAAAGGCGTACACGAAATGTAAATTACGTATGTCTGTGTGTCGGTGCGTTTTTCAATATGATTCTTCAGGTGTATACATCTATAACAGTTTGTCAATATGCTTACATCTACATCTATAAATGTTTCAGAAAGACAGAGATTAAAAATAATACACATGTGTGCATGAAAAAGTATTTATTTACCTCCTCCCCAGGAGGTTAGGCACAAGGCCAGTTTTATATTACTCCCACAAATAAGATGTGACCCAACGTCGGGTCGGGAAAGTGGGGTTTGAAAAGCCAGCGCCCGAGAAAGTGAGCACTCTGGCCATTAAAAATTGCATGGGCAGCCCCGTCGGCATTCCCCAGTAGGGGCGCTTCAGACAGTAGGCAATAAACTTACTCCTCCCCAAAGAGGGGAGGCAAAGCCTGGGAGGGTGGACCTCTTAGAACTGCACAGGACAAACCTACAAACCCACGTAAATCAAGCCCCGAAGGCCAAGACAATACCAGTCTATGGGGTGTAGTATCTATCGGAACAGATACTTTGGGATATGTGTCGCCATATTATGTCGAATTATTAACACAAACGCATACTAAAAAATATTCATTGGTATTTCGACCCAAATGCTGGTCTCAGTCATGGAATTCATTTTTTAAAAGTTGAAATCAGTTTCATCCAGAGGATAACAAAGCAGTAAATAAGGGGTTAAGGTAAATGTTTAGGGACAGGAGTTGTTACTTATAAGGATGATATTCTGTTGGTAGTATGTAGTCATCTACGAAGGGATTGAACGAAAAAAACAGGGACCAGATATGAGGGGAGACGGGAAATAGGTAACGAATCAGAGAAAAGAGTAAAGTTTTGAAATTAAGTCATCGCATAACAACGATATTATACGTTTATACATTTGTATATTTATATGCATATCTTTTTAGAGTAATAGTACACCATTTACGAAGGTTGAAAATCTACACGAAGAGAACAAACACAAGTGAGATTTTTAATTAGATGAGGACAGGGTTTTAGAAAAATATTGAGAATTAAAATTTATCCTTATGACAACTCGACAGATATTTTTTTACATTGGACTTAAAATGGGTATATATATATATATATATATATATATATATATATATATATATATATATATATATATATATATAGTGAAGATTGCGTTAGCATGACACAACTATGTCTCTAGGTATTTAAAAAATAATTAATATTTATTTATAAAAATATTATTGTTTATCAGCCCCCCCCCCACAAGGGCTGGGCACTTTCTAGCAGATTTAATAACAAGCAGTACAAATAGCTATATCCATGATCCGAAGCACCGCTTCGTAAGATCACTCTTAACTGCCTGGTAAACAGTCGCCGATTCAGCTGTTTAGATTTAAAGTTTCTATATATTTATTAACTAATTGGCGATGGCCTGAGGGATATGATTACCGACTACGAATCAAAGGCGATTTGTGATCGGGGTTCGCGCCTTCCGACCGTTGAGAATTAGTTCCTAGACTGAATATTGCGTTAGCATGAAACATCTACGTCTCTAGGTATTTTAAAAATAATTAATATTTATTCATAAAAATATTATTGTATATATATATATATATATATATATATATATATATATATATGAAGTGGAGAAATAAAAGCCTACTTTTAGGAAACGTAAAACCTATTGTGAAAAGTGCACAGCTCAATATACAGGATAGAGTAGATAGAAAGGTAGAAGGATGGAAAGGAATTAGAAAAGCGAAAGGCAGATCTTTTTCAATTGAGTTGCTCAATGCAAGGTATATTCCGCAAAAGGGCAATTTATTCAGTTATTTTTCTTTAAGCCAGGCTTTTCAAAGATCAAAATCTTATCATCAGAGGAAATTGCTGGAATATATAAGTTGGCAAAGGCCAAGATTTAAAATTTGAAAAAGTAAAACAAAGATTGTGGGGAAGAGAAAAACAAGGCAAAATGCAAGCAAATGTCCGATTGCAAAACAATCCGGTGGCAAAAAGTCCATCGGAGAGAGTGATTTGTAGGTAGGTCGTTAGAGGGCACGAGAAATAAAATGAGGGATTTCAAAGTTTTATATATATATATATATATATATATATATATATATATATATATATATATATATATATATATATATATATATATTATTAAAAATAACCGACAATTTTTGTCTGGCTATTTTAGTGTTGATCCCTTCAATTTTCCGGATTAAAATCTTAATCTCGGAAAGAAATTGGCTGATGAAACTGCCATAGTGTACATGTTGGTCCAGAGTACTTTCTGACCCGTCTGGGTCCATCGTCAGTGGAATAATGACAAACAGGTAAAGACCTGGAGTGAGATTTATAATTAATTATGGCGGGAAAATTGAAGGGATCAACACTAAAATAGCCAGACAAAAATTGTCGGTTATTTTTAATAATACGTGTCTTAAAGAAAAAATGCTGCCTCGATACACACACACACACACACACACACACACACACACATATATATATATATATATATATATATATATATATATATATATATATATTCAAATATTGAATTAAATTAAAGATAATTTAATTATTGTTTTATAATAATCTATCGTGATAGTATACAGCTCAATATATTGAATAGAGCAATTAATTCTAGAGATAAAAGGTGAGAATAAAAAAATTTAAAGATACAATAGAACATTAAAAGTTCAAAGCTAGGAACTTCATATCCTTAATCTGTGGATTTTCAAAGATACACTCTTTTCGTCAGAGGATAGAGAAAAACCAACCGACAATGTAATTGTAAATATTATCGGCGTCATTTAACTTTGAAAATTTTACATAAAATAGAATAAAGACCAAAAGATAAAATGTTTTTTTTTAGATGAGAGCGTAGAAAATAAAATAGTTTATATTTGAAAATCCATGGATTAAGGATATGAAGCTCTTTGCTTTGAACTTTTGATGTTCTAATAAATATTGTATCTTTACAATTTTTGATTATTATCTTTCATCTCTAATATATATATATATATATATATATATATATATATATATATATATATATATATATGTGTGTGTGTGTGTATGTGTGTATATATATTTATATATTAATATATATATTCAATTATGTAATGGATAATAGTATCATGTATTAAATTATCCTCTTTTTAAAAGTCTTTATGTTATCTGATCTAAGTCTGATTAACTTTGCTCGTTTCTCTGCTGAACATTCTTCTATTGGTGACTCGTGTACTCTTCTTCCTGATTTTCCTGTGACATCTGATCAGTCTCTTGATTCTGTCATTATCACTCCAAAGATAGTTGCTAGAGTTCTTTCTGCTTTTGACAAGTCTATAGCTTCCGGTCCTCTTTACATTCCTGGTGTCGTTCTCAAACGTTGCGTCCATGGACATTCATTTACCATCTCGAAATTGATGAATCTCTATTTGTCTCAATCTTGTATTCATTCTTGTTGGCAGCAGTCCTCTGTTGTCCCTCTCTTTAAAAATGCTGGTGATCAGTCTGACCCGACGAAGTATCGTCTCTTCTCTGTTATTAGCCAAGTTTCTGAAAGGTTTGTCAACGGCAAGGTTGTATATTTTCTATTAGTTCTTTTATGACATGAATCTCTTTAACATTTTCTAAATCTATTAATAATGGAGTTTATGTATCTGTCTGTCTGTCTGAAGCCGAAACTCCATCAGAGTGGCATGGTTATTTACTAAGTCCACCAGCTTCATTATATACTACTAGAAAAACCGCCGTAAACACTATGCGCATTTATCAATTTACATAATCAATTGTTTTTCAACTTCTAATACATTACTATTCTCAAATATACACTCATGATTGTTTTCTTCAGATTTCCACATGTATTTACGCTATTTAGCACGCTAATAATCTACCTTATAAATTACAGACAGACATACAAGTACATAAACTCCATTATTAATAGATTTCTTTTATTATTTACATATATACATACATGGAATGCGTTACGTAGTTAATATAACTATGACGAATCTGATTAAACAGCCAGCGTTAATCCATTGAATTGGTTCTCTCACTCCCTCCGTTAATTCAATATGGAAGCAAGCATACATGTAACTATAACGAAACTGATTAAACAGCCAACGTTAATCCATTGAATTGGTTACCTTCCTCCCTCTGTTAATTTAATATGGCGCAACTGATTAAACAGCCAGCGTTAATCCATTGAATTGGTTCCTTCCCTCCCTCCGTTAATTCAATATGGACGCAAAACGGCGCGTTATTTAAAATGGAAACAAAAACGCTGGCATTCACCGTGATACTTTTACTCTGATTTTTTTAGCAATTATGTTTTAAAACACAAATTCATTGAATCAAATTGTTTAATTAAAATAATACTTGATTTAAAAATTACTATTTAAAAACACGCACACACACATTATAACGAATTTAGTTTAGGTAAACTTCTTCTTTTCGAGAATTAAAAAAAAACTATTCGTATTTACTGCATTTGATTTTTTAATACTTTCATATCCAATATTATCATTTTTTCACGACCTCAACTAAATTTATGATTTAAATTTCACCTTATACGCTGTTAAGCTTTCAGTTACAAACTGTTTTTATTATTCCATGTTTTATTTATTAAAATAAAAGATGTGATTTTTATTCTTTTCAGTCAACAAAAAAAACTAATACATTATACTGGAAAAATATATAACTGATTTTAGAATCAAATTGTTAAATTAAAAAAAGGTCATTAAACAAACACACGCACGCACAAACACACGCACGCACAAACACACACACATACGTTCTAACGAATTTAATTTAGGTAAACTTTCTTTCCAAAAGCATTGACATACTAATCGTGTTGACTATATTTGATTTTTGGGGGCTTTTACACATTAGGACCCGCGCTAACTTTAACTCCGTCGTTAGGGTCAGGGTCAAAGTGGGGGTTAGGGTTAGGGTTTAGAGTTAGGGTCATGGTCAAAGTTAGCGCCGTCCTACAGTAAAAGAGTACCGATTTTTTTATTGTTTTATTTTAGATACACCATTTTTTCGATTCAAAAACTACTGTTCGCTGTATATAGGTGTTTAAATTATTGATTTTAACAATTTCATTTGATCAAATTGTTTCATTAAAATGAAAATTGATTTAAAACTTACTATTTAAAAAAGCACACATTCTAATAAATTTAATTTAGGTAAACTTCTTCTGGAAAGCATTTAAATAACTAATCGTGTGCGCTGGATTTGATTTTTTTTTAAATTAAAAATATTTGTATGTATGTGAGAAGATAAAAATAAAAAATTGGGGCGGCGCTAAAAAAAAATGTTTTTTTCTTTTCTTAACTAAAAATATTTCTATTGATAGGGGAGAGTGAATAAAAAAAAATCAGGGTTGGAGTCGAAATTGTTTTTTTCTTTCTTATCATCTAAAACATTCTTGGTCTTAAACAAAGGCACTCGATTTCTAAACACGCAAGAAATATGACCGGGGCTCCATCGGTTTGCGGGAGAGCGTTCATATCGGACACGGCAGACTAGCAAAAAAATTTCCACGTAAAAATAATTATGTCAAATCTTCAATGAATTGCACTTGTATATCTTATTGTACCGATTGAGACACAAGGTACGTGTATTCTAATTCCTGTTATTTATGAACGTAAAATCGAAAATAATCGTCGCCTATTGGATTTGAACCGATGCTAGGACACCCACTGGATTTCTGGTCCGTTGCACTAACAACTCGGCCACGACACCGGCTTCGGTTTGGCATCCAAATATCTATTAGTTATTTTATGTCAAAGAATCTTTTTTAAATTATCTCAATAAAATAACTATATTAAATCTTAAACGACTTGCACTTGTATATCCCATTGTGGCGAATGAGAAACAAGGCATTACACATACATTGTTTCTAATTGTAGCAAATTAGAAACAATGTATGTGTATTCGAATTGATATTATTTATACACGTTCATCTTGCTATTGAATGCACGTAAAATCTAAAAAAAATCGCCGTCGATTGGGTTCGAACCCATGCAAGGACACCCAACTGGATTTCTAGTCCGTCGCACTAACAACTCGGCCAAAGCGACACCTTCGGTTGGCATAAACAATTTCTATTAGTTATTTTATTACATAAATCTATTTTAACATTTCTAAATAAAAATAATTATATGAAATCTTCAACGACTTGCACATGTACATCTTATTGTGGCAAATTAGAAACAATATATATGTGTTCGAATTCCTATCATTTATACATGTGGATCTTGTTATTGACTGCAAGAACAATCGAAAAAAATCGTCGCCGATTGGGTTCGACCATACGAAAGGACAACCCACTGGATTTCTGGCCCGTCGCAGTAAAATTTTCTAGATAAAAATAATTATATTAAATCGTCAACGACTTGCACTTGTATATCTTATTGTAGCGAATAAGAAACAAGATATGTGTATTCTAATTCCTATCATTTGTTCACGTAAAATCGAAAAGAATTGTCGCTGATTGGATTCGAACCTATGCAAGGACACCCCACTGGATTTCTGGTCTGTCGCACTAACACGTCAGCAAGGATGCCCCCTCGGTTTGGCATAAACAATTTCTATTAGTTATTTTATGTCATGAATCTCGATACAATCTCCTAAATAAAAATAATTTTATTACACCTTCAACAACTTGCACTTGTATATCTTATTGTAGCGAATGAGAAACAAGGTATGTGTATTTTAATTCCTTTATTTATACACGTAAAATCGAAGACATTCGTCTCCGATTGGATTGGAACCTATGCAAGGACACCCCACTGGATTTCTAGTCCGTCGAACTAACAACGACCCCTACGGTTTAGCACGCACATTTTCTATGAGTTCTTTTATGTCATGAATCTCTTTAAAATATTTTAAGTAAAAATTATCATGTATCTTAAACGACTTGCCCTTGTTCATCTTATTGTAGCGAATGAGAAACCTGGTATGTGTATTCTAATTCCTTTTATTTATTCACGTACAATCGAAAATAACAGTCACCGATTGGATTCGAACATATGCAAGGACACCCCACTGGATTTCTGGCCGTCGCACTAACAACTCGGCAACGACGCCTCCTTCGGTTTGGCACGAACAATTTCTATTAGTCCTTTTATGTCGTGAATGTCTTTAACATTTTCTAAATATACATAATTATATAAACTTTTCAACGACTTGACCGTGTATATCTTATTGTAGCGAATGAGAAACCAGGTATGTGTATTCTAATTCCTATTATTTATTCACGTACAATCGAAAAGAACAGTCGCGATTGGATTCGAACCTATGTAAGGACACCCCACACGATTTCTTGTCCGTCAAACTAACAACTCGGCCACGACGCCCCCTCGGTTCGGAACGAAACATTTCTATTATTTCTTTTATGTCATGAATCTCATTAAAATTTGTTAATATAAGTAATTATATAAACACTTTAACGACTTGACCTTGTATATCTTATTGTAGCGTATGAGAAACCTGATATGTGTATTCTAATTCCTATTATTTATACACGTACAATAAAAAAGAATAGTCGCCGATTGGATTCGAACCTATGCAAGGAGAGCCCACTGGATAACTGGTCTGTCGCACTAACAACTCGGCCACGACGCCCCCTTCGGTTGGGCATTAACAATTTCTATTAGTTGTTTTATGTCATGAATTTCTTTAAAATCTTCTAAATAAAAATAATTATATTATATCTTCAACGACTTGCACTTGTATATCTCATTGTGGCGAATGAGAAACAAGGTATGAGTATTCAAATTCCTACTATTTATCGTCGCGTATTGGATTCGAACTCACACAAGGACACCACACTGAATTTAAGGTCCGTCGCGCTAACAACTCGGCCACGACGCCCCCTTAGGTTTATCATTAACAATTTCTATTAGATCTTTTATGTCATGAATCTCTTTAAGATTTTCTAAATAAAATAATCATATTAAATCTTCAACGACTTGCACTTGTATATCTCATCGTGGCGAATGAGAAACCAGATATGTGTATTCAAATTCTTATCATTTGTTCACATAAAATCGAGAAGAATCGTCGCCGATTGGATTCGAACCTATGCGAATGAGAAAGAAGGTATGTGTATGTGTTTACTCCTACTTTTCAAGACCAAGGCCAATAATTTCGCAATAATCATCTTTCGTTCTTGCTAGATCGTTAAATTAAGTGGCTTCATGTCTTGTCTGTACAGATTGCAATTGAAAAAATCCGTTTTTTCACAACTGAATAACGAACAAAATATTTTATATGCACAGTTTATAATTTCTAAATAATATTCTGTGACCTTTCTTTGTATCTTTCACATCTGTTAACATATACATCTCATTACTCCTCTATAGCTTTCTCTCATTACAATTTCGAGAATAATACATTAGGTACGCTCACTGTGAAAATTATACAATTATTTTCTCTGCGACTCATTTTCATTGACTGTTCGGTTTATTTCTGTGTTCGATAATTAACGGATGTTGTCTAACTCCTCACATTTGAGTGAAAAAGAAGATGCATCTTTCGGTGTATTTTATTTTCATTGATTCGATTAATGAATAATCACGATTGAGGATGATCGGAAACTAGCAAGGTGTCCACAGAAAGCAATTGTACGAATATTAACAAAAATATGAACGAGCCAAAAGAAAAACACCATGTCAGCCCGTATATTTTTCTAATATATATAGGGAAATAAAAAGAGAGACGAAAAGACAGGCATGCAGATAGGAACATTCACAGGCAAAGAAAGTTAGCGCGATTAGAAAAAAAATGATGAAATATGTATAAAGACGCAATTATAAGATTTAGTTTCTCTTTTCATCAACAAATATTGGAATGTATCTTTATCTTACATTTGATAAAACCGGGAGTTACCTAATATAAATCGCATCCTTATGCAAACGGTTATGTCAGTGGTAAGACACAAACCTGAAGAAAAAAATGGATGAAAACGATTCCATATAGATCAGCAATATTAAATTATTTACTAATAAGTTACATTGTAAAGGAATTACTTTGAAAATCAGAAGGTTTGCTACACCGATGTCGATAACGTATTTATTAGATTTTTGTTTAGTATTTCTCTGGTCCAAATTAGAGGCAGATAACACATGCTTCAACATATGTTTTCGGAGATCATTTTGGGTACAAACTTATTTTACTTTAGAGTTAATTTTCTGTTAAATACATTAATATTTAAAAGTGTTATCAAGTCCCATAATACCCTAATTTCGAGCTTAATTCTGTTAAGGTTTTGTCCTTACCTTCATTCAATTTTCACGGGTTTGAATGCTAATTTACCTCCCAGTTAAAATCGTTATTTGAGCTCTAAGTTCGCTCTTGTGCCTGACTGGAATTATTCGTCTTACCAGGTTCGAGAACAAGGTGTCATCTAGTCTGGTGTAGTATCCTGCTACGTGCGGTTTCTTGAGGTGAAATTACTTGGAGCAGGCGCACCGTTCCTCGTATGAGCCAGTGTATAGTCGTGTTGATTGAATCTTATTTGGGCTTCGAATACTATTCTATTTTGAATATTTGGTCAGTGTTCCCTCGTAGGGCGAAGTGTCCTTATGTCAGGTTATCCTGACAAACCCTTGTACAAAGAGACGAAGACACATGAGGATGGTGTCGAGTAGATCATTCAAACGCGCTAGTAGGTAATTAAAGCTCTTCTCTGAATCAATAGGTAATTAAAGCTCTTCTCTGAATCAGTAGGTAATTAAAGCTCTCCTCTGAATCAGTAGGTAATTAAAGCTCTTCTCTGAATCAGTAGGTAATTAAAGCTCTCCTTTGAATCAGTAGGTAATTAAAGCTCTTCTCTGAATCAGTAGGTAATTAAAGCTCTCCTCTGAATCAGTAGGTAATTAAAGCTCTCCTCTGAATCAGTAGGTAATTAAAGCTCTCCTCTGAATCAGTAGGTAATTAAAGCTCTCCTCTGAATCAGTAGGTAATTAAAGCTCTCCTCTGAATCAGTAGGTAATTAAAGCTCTCCTCTGAATCAGTAGGTAATTAAGGCTCTCCTCTGAATCAGTAGGTAATTAAAGCTCTCCTCTGAATCAGTAGGTAATTAAAGCTCTACTCTGAATCAGTAGGTAATTAAAGCTCTCCTCTGAATCAGTAGGTAATTAAAGCTCTCGTCTGAATCAGTAGGTAATTAAGGCTCTCCTCTGAATCAGTAGGTAATTAAAGCTCTCCTCTGAATCAGTAGGTAATTAAAGCTCTCCTCTGAATCAGTAGGTAATTAAAGCTCTCCTCTGAATCAGTAGGTAATTAAAGCTCTCCTCTGAATCAGTAGGTAATTAAGGCTCTCCTCTGAATCAGTATGTAATTAAAGCTCTCCTCTGAATCAGTAGGTAATTAAAGCTCTTCTCTGAATCAGTAGGTAATTAAAGCTCTCCTTTGAATCAGTAGGTAATTAAAGCTCTTCTCTGAATCAGTAGGTAATTAAAGCTCTCCTTTGAATCAGTAGGTAATTAAAGCTCTTCTCTGAATCAGTAGGTAATTAAAGCTCTCCTCTGAATCAGTAGGTAATTAAGGCTCTCCTCTGAATCAGTAGGTAATTAAAGCTCTCCTCTGAATCAGTAGGTAATTAAAGCTCTCCTCTGAATCAGTAGGTAATTAAAGCTCTCCTCTGAATCAGTAGGTAATTAAAGCTCTCGTCTGAATCAGTAGGTAATTAAAGCTCTCCTCTGAATCAGTAGGTAATTCGACCTCTTCTCTGAATCATTTTAAATGTTTATCTTAACATCAATGCATTGCAATTCGAATCCCTTTAATATACTCGCAGGTCTCTTAGGTAACGTATACATTGCTTGTCGCAAGTGTTTACTATTATTATATTTGTGTGTATTTAGCCAGCATTCTTTAATTTAAGCAGACATTATTTAACTTAATCAAATACGTCTACTTAATCAATTTCTTCTATTTTTTTCAATTTTTCTACTAACTTTTTTGTCAAAATCATAAAGATTACCGAATGTTCCAACAATATCACAAGCACTTTTGATTTTTCCTCGAATCATCAGGTGACAACAAAAAACAATATACAGAAAGCTAAAGAAAAGACAATACATATATTAAAAACAAACATCCTCAAACATCAAAGCAACAAAACAGGTGAAGTTCGGCTAGAGCATTTTACAATTTAATATTATTATTAGTCTCACAATTATTTGTAAAACAAGAAAATAAAATGGCGGTCAGTATTGTTGCCACATCTGGGCTGGTGCATCATCTACTAGTGTTTTCCTCCTTGACAAGGTCCAAAAAACAGTCGCCAACCTAATAGGTCCCTCAGTGTCAACCAAGCTCCAGTTCCTGTCCCATCGCCGCAATGTTGCATCCTTATGTTTGTTTTACAACACTTCAATGGATTATGCTCCGATGAACTGGCTACTCTGGTTCCCCCTCGACGTAAATTTACGAGACCAACTCGACAATCAACTAAATCCCATCCATTCACTGTGGAGGTTCCCAGATGCCGGAGAGCTTTCTACTCCAATAGCTTCTTTTCTCGTGCTGCTGGCCTCTGGAATTCCCTCCCTGCTCCCTGTTTTCCCGACGTTACTGACATGCAGAAATGTAAAACTAATGTAAACAGAAATCTCGCTGCGCAGCTCCCAATTTAGGTTGACCCCCCCCCCAAACCTTCTCCCTTTTTCTCAGTAGCCCCTTACGTCTACAGTGGCGTCCTGTCTTGTTTGGGGTGAACTATGTTAAAAAAGGTTACGAGAATAAATAACATGACAAGCCGAGCATGAGTGGCCCCCCTCTGTATGTGACTCGATGTGACGATTGTAAAATGCAATACATTTGGGCAATTTGGGGCATTTTTGACCCCCCTTTGACCCCCTGGGGGCGCGAACCAGAATTTTTCTGAGGTTAAGGATGCTCATTTCATATCCAGAACAATTGCCTCTACATTTTAGCCAAGTTTAAAAAACATTGAATAAATGGATATAACGTTATGGGAGGAAAAAGTCATTTTTTGCAATTTTGGGGACTTTTGACCCCCTGGGGGCGCGAACCAGATCGTTTCCAAGGTCAGCGACACATATTTGTCTATGAGGAACAATTGTCTCCACATTTTGGCCAAGTTTCAGAGAAATTGAATGGATGGATGAAAAGTTATGGGGCAAGAAATGTCATTTTTTGCCATTTTTTGCCATTTTGCGGCCTTTTGACCCCCTGGGGTGCTAACCAGATGTTTTTTCAAAAATCGGAGAATGTCACTTTCTAACCTGACCAAAGTTATAACTTTATGCAAAATTTCAGAGAAATTCAATGGATGGTTGCGGAGAAAAATCCGGACGGACGGACGTACACACGGACGGAAATGCTTCAAAACATAGGTCCCCCGAAAGCTGTTTCATTAAATTCGATTACCAAGCCCTGAATATCTTTGGTACTTGTAATAAATAGGCACCCACATAAGGCGGACATTTTTTCACAACTAATTTTGTCAGTTTTTCATTTGATAATTCAAAGATGTCCTCTTTTGAAATTAAACCATGCAAATTATTTTTTTCACAAAAATCAAAGTATTAAAAGATAACTGAACGCTTAAAACTGGAGAATGTATACACATATTTTAAAATTCGGTACGTCTATAGAAGAGGAACCACATCGACCCAAATGTTGCTATTTGCGATGTATGAAACAGACTGGAAGTGGCCGAGCTAATCACCGAACAGTCCATTAGTACTTTTCTTACTTTTGAGGAAATATTATTCATATGATATCGTGGTTTTCAAAGGGAAATACACTTGTGAAAAGACGGTTTCAATTAGCATAGCAAATGACATTCTCCTTTAAAATAAAGATGGAAGTGATAATGCGAAATATTAAAAATAAAATAAAATAAAACCGTACAAGCCGACATTAATTATCGCTTTCGATTTTTATGATGGTGACCTTTAAAAAAGCTTCCCGAAGAATAGACGGACACATTTTCCTTCCAGTTGCCATGGTTCCAACCTCCTTTCTTACGTCATTGTCGTCTCATTCGCTGGTTTTATTAGATCAGTGCATAACTGATGCGAATATCCAGTAATAATCTGGCAATTTGATTTCCCAATTTCAATGCATTCTTTATAGTTTTCTCGTAATTTCAACTTTTCTTTGCTTCGCTTCATACTTCGTAGACTTCTATTCGACATCGTCACTGCGATTGATTTTTAATGTATTCATTAGTTTTATTATCCTCATCTGTTGTTGTATAAAAATTATTGTCATAATTTATGATTATTATAATTACTATTCGGTAAATTCGACGTTTCCCGAACAATAAATAACCAATGCGTTATCAACACATTCGACTGAAACTCCTCGTTACCAATTTTATACCGATGAACTGATCAGGCTATTCTTTTCAGCGCTTATAGAGTATATAAGAAGATTTTGACATTTTATTAGCAATTCTACTATTTTGACAATTTAATAGCAATTCTACTATTTTGACAGTACCCATTTAACCATAAATACACGTTGTATAATAACATCTAGTATATAATGAGACATCATCTATGCGTTTTATATACCCAAACTATTAACCTTTAACAACTAATCACATGCTTAACGAAATGTTTGATGATTGTCAAAAGAAAAACTAAATATTCCTGATTCTCTAGATGTTTATTCTTGAAATATTTAATTTCTATTGTATGCGAAAGACAATGTACCCAAGAGTCAGCAAAGGAGTGTACATTAAGTAAAGAGAAAACCAATGGGATAACCTTAACCCTAAACCTAACGCTCACCCTAATCTTAACCCTAACCCTAACCCTAATTCTAACTCACACCTTAACCCTAATCCTAGCCCTAACTTCTATGGTATGCGAAACACCAATTGTGCAAGAGTCATAAAACGAGTGTACAAGAGTTAAAAAAAACAATTATAGGATCACTTTTATCCTAACCCTAACTTCTATTGTATGCGAAAGACAATGTGTGCAAGAGTCAGCAAATAAAGTGTACTTGAGTTTAAAAAAAAAACAAATATGGGATAACCCTGACCCTAGCCCTAATCCTAATGTCTATTGTATTCGAAAGACAATTGTGCTAGAGTCAGCAAAATGGTGTATTAGAGTTAAAGAGAACAACCATGGTATAAGAATAACCACAACCTTAACCCTTACTCTCACCATAACCTTAACCCTTACTCTTACCCTAACCCTAACCCTAATCCTAACATTAACTTCTATGGTATGCGAAAGACCATGTGTGCAAGAGCCAGCAAACGAGTGTACAGGAGTTAAACAGAAACAAGAAAAATATGGGATAACCATAACCTTAACCATAACCATAGCCCTAACCCTAACCCTAACCCTAACCATAGCCCTTACCCTAACCCTTACCTTAACCTTAACTTCTATTGTATGCGAAAAACAATGTTTGCAGGAGTCAGCAAAAGAGTTTACAAAAGTGAAAGAGAACAACTATTGGATAACCTTTACCATAACCCTAACCCTAATCTTACCGCTAGCCTTTACTCCTACCCTTACCCTAATCTTAACCCTAACTTCTATATTATGCGAAAGACAATGTGTGCAAGAGTTAGCAAAACAGTGTACAGGAGTTAAAAAGAGCAACTATGAGATTACCCTAACTTTAACCCTACGCTAACACTAACTCACCACAGATGTGTTAGCAGTTAACAGTGAGAAAGAATGACCGAATATAAATGCTACTCATTATCGAACATCATTTCGAAATCGATTGCTTTATACGTTCTACTATTGCTTTACGTTAAACGTTTACGTTAAACCATTTTATGACGACAATGTTCAGCTGTATTTATTATATACTGCATCACAAAATATGCACGGATACTAACACATTACTTCATAAGTCACGGGCCTAACAAATTGAAAGTTTTAAGGCGAAATTCGACGCCATTCATCAACATAGACACCTCCTATGGTGACCTACACCAAAATACCCTCAACCAAGCAAGCTAAGTTTTGAAAAAAGTAATTTTCATCTACTTTTAGATTTTAGAAAAAAATTTTTTCATATCAATCATAGATTTTGAAATATAGTAACTATCAGGAAATACACATTCCAATGATACGTAAAATACATGAAAACATTACGTTACAATTTACACAGTTAGGGTGTAATTTTCTTTTAATCGGGCCCATCAAATAGCCCAACAAATAAGGGCGTTGAAAAACATTACAATTCGTAATGACAGTTTTCTGAAAGTTGAAGGTTCAATTCTCTCTACGGGCTATGCTAAATAAGATTAAAATAAACAGTACTTACTTAACCCCTTTAGCAGTTTAATGTTGACGGAACGAGAAAAATCTACCCTAGTAGATGAAATAATGGCTTCAGTTAGAACTTCCCTGAGAATTCTAATATTCGATATTGACAATGTCTGGCATAAATGTGTTCTCATTAAAATTAATTCATATGATTTTACTGGACGAATATTTAATATAATTAGATCCTTCCTATCCAAAAGAAAGATCCAAGTTTTCATCGACAGCCGGGCATGCAAACAACATGACATAAATAAAGGTGTACCCCAGGGATCGATCCTAGGGTTTCTAGTTTTCATAAACGATCTCCCTGATGACATTATGTCTGAAATTCGTATATTTGCTGACTACGCCACGCTCTACTCTCGTCATGTGTGTAAAACGGACCCGCACATATCCGAGGCAATGGCTGAATCTTTAGAAAGTGACCTCCAGTCTGTAGTTGAATGGAGTCATAAATGGATGGTAACATTTAATGCTCCAAAGACAAAGCTCTTTGTAAACAACAAGAAATCTCTTCAGCCACAGATCGCCATGGAAAATAACACCCTACCTGAGAGTCCAACGTTCGAACTCCTCGGCCTAATATTCACAGGTAACATGAATTAGAACAAACATATAGAAGGCATTGCCAAGGCTGCTGCAAAGAAAGTGAACTCCCTCTACCGAGCTATTAAAGTTCTCACACCTGACATTAAATTATTCTCAACAAAGCCATCATCTGCTATGTATAGAGTTTTGTTGCCACATCTGGGCTGGTGAACCATCCACCAGTATCCCCCTCTTAGACAAGGTCCCAACATAAAGTATCTAAGCTAATAGGTCTCCCACTATCCACCAAGCTCCAGCCCCTGTCCCATCGTCTAAATAGTGCTTGTTTTACAAGTACTTAAATGGAATGTGCTCCGATGATCTGGCTGCTCTGGTGCACTCTCAACGTAAATACACTTGATTTACCCGACAATCAGCTGAATCCCATCCATTCGCTCTGGAGGTCCCCAGATGCAAGATAGCCTTCTGCTCCAATAGCTTCTTTCTTCGAGCTGCCGGACTTTGGAACTCCCTCCCTGCTCGTTGTCTTCCCAACTGTACCGACATGCATGAATTTAAAACTAATGATAATAAGCATCTCTCTGCATAGCTCCCAATTTAGGATGACACTTTAACTTTCACCCTAATTTTAAGTAGTTTTTTACGTCTACAGTGGCAACTTGCCTTGTTTGGATTCACTAGTTTTTTTTTTGTTCTAAAAAAATGCAGCTGAGTATACATCGACCAAAACGTTGTGAAAATAACATCGAAAATAAGAATTCTAGTCCAAATATTCCAAAGAATAACGTAATTAAAATTCAATCTGTTATAACGTGAATACATTTAAAATATATTTTTTTAAAATTTGCATGTTTATCAAAACTTACATAAACTATCCGCGTCGTCGTCTTCATGAATGCAATTGCAATGTGCCTCAGTGAATATAAATTTGACTATTACTCAGCATGCGGCTTAGTTTAATACTCTCGTTAAATAATATTTTGGATAAGATTAATCATTCAACTTTTTCTAATTCGACGCATCTGTTTTAATGTTTATAATCGTACACTGAATGCATGCAACCAGTTTAATGTTCACTTCTTTCACATATTTTTTCTCTTTATTCACGATTTTCTTTGGATTTATTTTGCAATTGTTTTTATTTTTTTGTCTTTTTTGGATAGTCTCCTTTTCATCTGTCTAATATTGTTATTGTTATTATTATATTAATTAACCTTGTACAGATGACCCCTCGACCTCGATCTCGACTTCAATTATTCGATAACCTGCAATAGCTATGATCTGCCCGGAAATGATTTCATTCATTCCGCGCATGCGTGTACGCCTCTGTGTTCCTGGTGGAATTGAAGCGTAGTCCAATAAGTTAGAAACCATTAGACTAATGTTTTAATTAAGGCCCTAAATTAGATTCGGCGAGGGGAAACGTGCGAGGTGGACGGATAATCAGATCTGAGATCTTTAGCCGTGAAACCTTATTAAAAGCAATTACAAAAAAAAACGCAGCCTGGAAACGTTAAAAACATAAGCCAGTGTGAAAGAAGGAAATATTAATCTAGATGAGAAATGCTTTATCGAAGAGAAGGAAACATAACATGGAAAGAGGGTAAGAGAATTCATGAAAGGATTTGTCGAATAGAATATTTGACTTATAAAAAAACAACATTTTTATATACACATCTTTATAAAATTAAGTATGTTTATATGGTTGTATATTTATATATACAGGATTAACCGCTAAACTTAACCGATTCTTTATACTTATAGAAGATGGTTGCTAATCATAAGTGGGTGTAATGTGAGATATACTTAGTTTTATTTAATATTATGAAAACAAAATGTAATAGTTGGGTAAAAACCCTCTGGAAAAATTTCGATACCTCCGTTTTTTGTGATTTTTTTCAAAGATATTAGACATTAATTTATAACAATATACAATATTTCAGTTTCTATGAAGTATTTTAAAGTGTTTCATTTATGGGCGATTTGAAATTTGAAAAACAATATATATCAGATTTGTATTGAATTTTATTGAACGCTATAAAACACCAATTAAGCAAAATTCCCATCACTGCATTCTCTTCCTAAGACCTATTAAGCTTAATACATGCAATTTAGACGTTTTAAGAATCAAAATCATATTATAAATTTTGATCAAACTTCGAATAAAGATTGTAGACGCAATGGTTAAGCATCGTTATATAATTATTTTTTAATATTCGTAATTGAACATGAAATCTGTGTTCTTCAGAATTATTTTATTTATTCTCAGCTTCTTTTGTTTCAGCACGTTTGCACTCGTGAGTCTAGTGGTCTTCATCAATTCGCTGTTTTAAAACCTTATTGTAATACAGCTTCCTATTCCAGTAACTTATTTCCAAGAACCACAGGCTTGTGGAACTCTATTCCTGCTGACTGTTTTCGTCCTACGTATAATCTTGGTCTTTTCAAGAATAAGGCCAATAGGCATCTCCTGTCTTCGCCATAATCATATGTTGTTCTTGTTAGCTCCTTACATCAAGTGGATTCATGCCTTGTCTGGAGCGATTTCCATTAAACATAATATGTTCTGTTTGGTTTTAAAAATTGTACGTCTTGGAACCGGTATTCTTCTAGTATATATATATATAGTATAGTATATATATATATATAGTATAGTATATATATATATAGTATAGTATATATATATATATATATATATATATATATATATATATATATACCATCAACAAGAAAAAACTATTTTTCTTTACAGAACAATTTATATTCCTACACGTCACAAAATAAATAAATAAAAAAATAAATAATAAAAAGTTATAACACAATATAAACTTTTTTTTCACACTATTATTTTATTTTTTTATATACATACTTGCCCACTAGGTCAGTAAGTAGAAACAGGTTTGTTTGAAAGTCATTTTGGTATCTAGCGAGACATATGCCTAATTTTTTAAAAATATAGTTTTAGTTGTTTATTTATATGAAGTATTAAGCGTAATTAACTAGGACAAAATACACTATAATGACATGGATTATAAATACTGCGAAGGGAATAGTAAAATATGTAAATATCTCCTTTTCATTGGACACCTTTTAAACGGACAATTACCATTTAGACAAACCCCATATCTTTTTTACACGAACTTTTTTTTTCACTCAATTTTTAATAATATTTTTCAAATGTTTGAACTTTGGCTTTTCAACAGCCAACTTATCTATCTGCATTTCTCCTCTGATGATAAGATTTCGATCTTTGAAAAGCCTTGGCTTAAGAAAAGAATAATAAACATTAGTCTATTACAGAATACATCTTGCATTGAAAAATCGAAATTTGAAATAAATTTTGACATTCGTACATGTTTATCACTCATATTTCTTCTATCTTTATAATTGCTCTATCTCGTATATTGAGCTTAACCTTTTACCTATAGGTTCTATCTACTAAAAGTTTACTTTTGGTTTATATTTGATTATATATATATATATATATATATATATATATATATATATATATATATATATATATATATATATATATATATGTTGTAAGTTATGAAATATATTATGGCAATTAAGCTACACAGAGGCTTCCGCGTTTCATTCCCGAGGGTATCTTCAGGCTAAAATGCATAGAGTTTGTTTTGCCGAGTGTTTTCACATACACGGCTAGCTAGTTAACCAATCAGATTCTTTGTTGTTCTCTTAGCCAATCGCTGTGTAGTTTAATTGACATAAATATATTTTCAGAACTTACTACCTAGCTCTACTGACGTATCGAGCACTGTTTAAGCAAATACTGAAAATTGATGCCTAAAAAATTACATCTCCTTATAAAACCTTATGTGGATACATGGAATAGTAATATATATATATATATATATATATATATATATATATATATATATATATATATATATATATAGCATTATATGAATTGAACTAATAAAATAAGGTGCGAATCCACTTTTATTCGATTGCTCTTTGCAACGGAATTTAAGCAATGCCTGGTCAAGAGAAATACAGTTTGTTATTGCGCAACCGTGTCATTACTATATACACTTCATACCAGAGATTTTCGTTTCATAGAGTTTCCATACGTAACAGAGTACGCCTATATTTTTATACACAAACGTAAACCCACAGTCAGCAAAAACAAACATATTACACGTATTGCGACATAGTTTATGCAAACACATTAATATGTAAAGTCATATTCATCGCTTTCCATAATTCACGTGTGTAACAGATTACATATTTTAATTTCTTTCCCACGTTCAAATTTGATTTATTCAGATTCAGCTACAGATTATCAGCTTAGAACATTCCTGGAATATTTCAGTGGCATCTCCTTAATTTTCAAAGATTTGCTGGCAAACCGTTTTCGTTTTTAAGTCAATAATCTTTCCTGTTTTCACTTTCTCTCAATTCTTTATCTCTTGTAAATGTATTTTTACTGATAATTGTGTTCTCAAACTTTAAATAATATCCGATATTTTTGAACCTGCACTTGAATTGTTTTCTAAATCAACTTATGTCGCTCAGTTCACTGTTGTCTTTTGATGTGTTCCATCTTTTATTTCTCTTAAATGTACGTAGATTTTTCTAACATTTTCCTTTCATTCCTTTTTTTTCAATATTATTTTCATTTTTTTGAATTCTACTGTTTTGTTATTCGTTCCTATTTTTTCTTTCATTTCTTTCATGTTTATATTTCTTTCTTTTTCACATTTTTCGTTCTTTATTTATGATCTATTTTCTTTTCTTTTCTTCAGTTTTATCTTTACCTTCTTATTTAAAAATATTTTAATTTATACTTTATTATATCGTTATTATATATGTATTATGTGATGTTTTTGGACTAATTACTGACTTTCGATGTTCTTCTTAATACGTTTCAGCAGATGTAATCTCTTTTCCTCTTCAGGTGTGTCCTCCGAGATGAGAACAGTAGTTCAAATAATAACAATTATATAAATTGCGAGACAGTTCCTTATCTTTTTGCTTTAATTTAACCTGTAGCTTTTTAATTGTTTCTTACTTGTTATCTTTCTATCATCTTTCGTTTCCTCTTTTTACCTTCTTTTCATGGTTATCCTTTTGTTGTATCCTTTTCATTGTTTCTTACTTGTTATCTTTCTATTATCTTTCGTTTCCTCTTTTTAGATTCTTTTCATAATTATCTTTTTATTGTAACTTTTTCATTGTTTCTTACTTGTTATCTTTCTATTATCTTTCGTTGTTTCATTTTACATTCTTTTCATAGTTATCTTTTTGTTGTAACTTTGTCATTGTTTCTTATTTGTTATCTTTCTATTATCTTTCTTTTTTCTTTTTACATTCTTTTCATAGGTATCTTTTTTGTTGTAACTTTGTCATTGTTTCTAACTTGTTATCTTTCTATTATCTTTCGTTCTTTCTTTTTACATTCTTTTCATAGTTAGCTTTGTGTTGCAGTTTTATCATTGTTTCTTACTTGTCACCTTTCTATTGTCTTTCCTTTTCTTCTTTTTACATTATTTTTCCTTGATATCCTTTTGTCGTAGTTTGTTCATTGTTTCTTACTTGTAATCTTTCTATTGTCTTTCGTTTCCTCTTTTTATATTGTTTTGATAGTTATCTTTTTTGTAGCTTTTGCATTATTATTTACTTGTTATCTTTCTATTGTCTTTCGTTTCATTTTATTACATTCTTTTCCTAGTTATCTTTTTTGTAAGCTTTGCATTGTTACTTATTTGTTATCTTTCTATTGTCTTTCGTTTCCTTTTTTTACTTTATTATCATAGTAATCTTTTTATTGTAGCTTTTGCATTGTTTCTTACTTCTTATCTTTCTATTATCTTTAGTTTAATCTTTTTACATTCTTTTCATAGTTATGTCTTTGTTGTAGCTTTTGCATTGTTTCTTACTAGTTATCTTTCTATTGTCTTTCGTTTCCTTGTTTCACATTGTTTTCGTAGTTATCTTTTTGTTGTAGCTTTTTCATTTTTACTTACTTGTTATTTTTCTATTGCCTTTCGTTTCCTTGTTTCACATTGTTTTCATAGTTATCTTTTTGTTGTAGCTTTTTCATTGTTTCTTACTTGTTATTTTTCTATTGCCTTTCGTTTCCTTGTTTCACATTGTTTTCATAGTTATCTTTTTGTTGTAGATTTTGCATTGTTTCTTGTTATCGTTCTATTGGCTTTTCGTTTTCTTCTTTTTTACATTCTCTTCATTGTTTTCTTTTTTTCTGTCATTCATTCTTTATTTATTCTTTCTCAATCCTTTCGTTGTTATGTTATTTAGTCCTCTCCAGGAGGTAAAACACAAAGTCAGGTGTAATTTTTATGAAAGAGTTTCTGTGGAACGAAATGGATTCGAACTCGGCACACCCACGTCTTTAGTCTTGGTCATTAACCACTTAGTCACTGTTATATGATAAGCCTATTTTTCTGCTATTTTCTATTTTTGTATTTTCTTTATTCAATTCTTTGTTCACGTCTTTCTTCTAATCTCTTTGATATTTTCGTTTATTATTAAAGATCGAAATATTTTTATTTGTCTTTTTTTTCATAGTTTTCTGCCATCTACGCTCTATTATGATTATAATTTTACTCCGTGTTTTTTTTGTTCAGAAAACTATTTTCAGAAAGCAGAAAGAAAGAAAAAGTTAAGGAAGAAAGAACTTCCTTAACTGTTTCTTACTTTCTGTTTTCTATTTTCTGGTAGTTATTTTCCTTCGTTTCCATGTTTATTTTTATTATTTCCATCCGTTTTTGTATCCGATTGACGTTTTCCTCTCATTATTTCATGTCATGAAATTGTTAAATGTTTTTTTTTAAATTCCTACATTTCTGCGTTGCCTTTGTCTTTGATAATCGATTTATTGCTTTTATATTCTTAATTGCTTTCTTTCCTATCTCAAAACATTTGGTTTGCTTAATCTTGATTTTTTCTCTGTGTTATTTAGTTCTTCCTATTATCCTCTTCGTTTGCGTGTTTTCCTTTCTTTTCTACAATGCACACATTGCTTTCCCTCTCTTCTTATCATTACTTTCCCCCTCTCTTATTATCATTGCTTCCCCATTTAATCCACCGCCGGCTTCTTGATAATTTTTAATCCACCAAGGCTTGATCCATTAATTGTTTTAATGTGTTCCTTTTTCTGCATTTAACAATTTGCTTCGACTTTATTTAAGCTCCCCAATAAATCGTTTTCTTCTCTTGTAACGTGTTCGTATTTACTTATCTTTGTTTCCATGTTTTATATGAGAATAGTTTTGCCTTTAGTCAGACATAACCCTTTGATATCAGATTTTTCATTATTAAACGTGTAGATACGTTTTCCGCATTTTCGTTAAATTGCGTTAAAACATATGAGACGATCGGCCTGCCGGTCTGTAGCGTTCATGTCTGTTTAATTCCCGTTAGTCTCCAGTGTTGAATTTATTCCCAGTCATTAATTTCGTCTGTCACACTCTCCTTAGTCGATCATGCTTACATGTACGATATCATATCTGTTCTACTACACATATGTTTACAATAGCCCTTTCGTTGGTCTACAATATTTTACATTTTCAGTAGCCTTTTCTATGGTTTGATAAACACAGACTTCAAATAGAATTGCCAATGGTCTATCATGCATAAATTTCCCAGAAATCTTTTCTTTAGTTTATCATCTTAATTTTCCTTTAAGGCAGGAAATAGGATTTATGTTTGTCTATTGACTTAAGCGTTTCAAGGGTCAATCACAGTTTTGTTAATCCATCACTCATATGTTTCCAATTGTGTTGTTCTGTCAAACATATGTTTAAAATACAATTATCCGTCGTATCGCATGCTCCATTATCCAATAACATTGTGTTTAGGCTGTCACATATACCTTTGGAATAGTATAATTGTTGGTCGATTATTTGTTAGTTTCCAATATCATTTTTGATCAGTAATCTTAAAATCTCCACTCGCATTTTCTTTTGAATGTTCGAAATTGTATTCTGTTGGTCTGTTTACTTTATTAAAAAAAAACATTTTTCCAGTCTGTCACACTTTTTTGGTTCATTATGTCCATGTTTCTAATGACACATTTAGGTATATCACCCTTTCAATTTGTTGTTTTTGTGATTACGTCTTTAATATCAATTCCTATTATCTGTCACACTTAACTTTAAAATAGCAGTTTCATGCTTTATTATTCGGGAGCGTATTTCGATGTGTCACACTTTCGATGGTCTATCATGATTTAGTTACTAATAACAATGATCGTTTTGTCACCCTTACCTATGAATTACCCTTTCATTTTGTCACAATTTTATATTTGACACCTTCATATGTGAGACGTTTTATAAGTTTTATATGTCACAGTTTTTATGAGTTTTATATGTATCACTTTTATATGTCACATTTTAATATGTCACACTTTTTATAACTTTATATGTCACACTTTTATATGTCACACTTTAATATGTCACACTTTTTATAAGTTTTATATATTACAAATTTATATGTCACAATTTTATATGTCACACTTTTATATGTCACACTTTTTATGAGTAATATATCACACTTTTATATGCTACACTTTTATATGTCACACTTTTATGTTACACTTTTTATCCGTTTCATAAGTTGTAGCTGTATATGTTTTAACTTTTATATGTTTTATACGCTTTATATGTACCTCTTTTTATCCCTTTCATATGTCACACATTACTATGTCACATTTTTTATAAGTTTTATATGTCACACTTTTATATGTAACACTTTAATATGTCACACTTTTTATAAGTTTTATATATTACAAATTTATATGTCACACTCTTATATGTCACACGTTTATGTGTGACAATCCTATATGCCTCATTTTTTATAAGTTTTGTATGTCACACTTTTATATGTCACATTTTTATATGTCACAATTTTCTCCTTTTTATAAGTTTTGATCCGTTTTATATGTCTTACTTTATTATGTTTTATACGTTTTATATGCACCACCTTGTATCCCTTTTATATGTCAAACTTATGGTTGCAATACAAGTATCTATAGTCAATCAATCTAAAGTATGTAATAATATGTTAGTTAGCCTTCTAAGCCTGATTAAGTTTAGGTTTGAAATTAATTCTCGTTAATCCTTCTTGTTTTTATTTGAAATAACATTTCGTAAGTCTGAAACGGCTAAAGCTTCTAATTGTATGTTTGTCGGTCTATCTTGCTTAAGTATAATCAGCATTTTGTTGGCCAATAATTATTAACTTTAAAACAACATTTTACTTGGTCTGTCACTCATCAGTTAAATAATATAGCATTCTGTAGTCTGCCACTAGCGAGTTTGATGAAGTCAAATTCTTGATGATTTGTTATGTTTCGTTTTGAATAAGTATTTTCTTCTGTTTGTCACGCTAGAGTTTTAATTCGTATTTCTATTAGTCTACCATGCCTATATTTGCGATATAATGTCGTTCGTGTGTCACTCATGAATTTAAAATAGACTTCCCATTAGTGAGTCACGCTTAAGTTAGAAACTTTCATCAGTAAACGAACAAATTGAATGGGCGCATTTTATGAAAATCTCATTTTGTTGTTTAACTTTCGACTTTTTTCGAGTTATCTCTTTTACTTCTATGACAATTTTTTTATCACTTTTATTCTATTTCTTTAACTTCCGATCAATTGCCGTTAAACGAAACAGCCGCGATAATCGAATTACATCACAGAATCGTAAAACCGTTTTGGTAGTTCAAACATTAAATCAATTGCGTTTTTTACCCTTTGTCTCACTCTCTCATTCGCTTCCCCTCTCTCCATGGGTACACAAATCAAAGACAAGAATGAAAAGGAGACAACACTACTTAGTAACTGTTAAAAATATAAACAATCAATGCGTTTATTGCGGCTGAACGCCTTAGTCAATTTAACGGTTGGATTTGCAAGCATAAACTATTTTCGATGTAGTTTGAAGCATTAAGATGGTTTGATAATAATTTTTCGAAAAAACATAAACGTAAGGATTCAAAATATGCTGTGCGTCTATTGTTTACACTTGATAGATGAACCACTTATTTTCAATTATTGACTTCTATGTTATATTTCAACTTATTTCGATTCAGAACATTTAGAAATTGAGACCGTTGATAAATATATAATTTAACTAGGTTTTCCTTTTTTTACTTACCATTCCGTTGGATAATTATTTCCATACTCTCGATATATATATATATATATATATATATATATATATATATATATATATATATATATATATATATATATTGTACAGAAAAATGAGTACATTAGTATCGTCGGTTTCATGCTCAGAGTGACATAACCATCCGGCTCTCTTCAGCTTATGTTGTCGCCTAGGAATGTGAAGTCACGTTTTACTCTCGTTTGGATGCGTTATTTGCTTAGAGAGTTATGTATATTTGTTTAGAAGTAGTGTTAGGGGTGTTTGATAACGTTTGAAAAGGGTTGAGGGGTGAAATTTATGAGTTGAGATTTAAAAATTCAAAAGATTTAAAAATATAAGAATATAAAAAAAAATATTTATGTACAAATCCTGTAGATCAATGTTCATGAGGGGCGTTACTGTTTTGAGGGTTAATTATGTGTCTTCTATAGAATATAAAAAAGAGAAAATGGGTTTAAGGATTATACTTATGGAAAAATAATAAAGAGGTTAAAACACATTAAATTAAAATTCAAGGACTTTAAATCAATCCAAAAAGAATTCAAATAAAGATTTAACCCGGTCTGGTCCTAGCAGCTTGTCACTCGGTCTAAGGGCAGTAACTCTGCAGGATTTTTGAATTATTTTATATTCGGGATTTAACATTATTAACTAAGGTATAGTGAACGCTTATGGGAGTAATAATAGTGGGATACTGATTAAGTCTGGTTTAGAGATAAGTGCAAGGATTAGGTCGGTAAGATTGAATATGTTTAGGATATATAGGGGTTAACATTTTAACTCAGATATAGTGGAAATTTATGGGAGAAACAATAATGTGAAATGGGGGTGTTAGCCTCTTAATAACTGACAAGATTATTATTAGAAAAATGATATTTTCATATTTACGTGGTGTAAATTATTGTGTGGGTATGGGCCGATTAATATATTTATTCTTATTTTTTTATTTATATTAATGAGGGGTGATAGTTGGGAGGATCCTCCGGAGTGGAAGTTGAAACAAAATCCAAAAGCGAGGAAATATTTTCGCATTCGTTTTCTGTTATTAAAATATACACAGAAAACAACAAATATTAATTAACTCAGCTTTGGTATAATAAGAGACGACTATTACATACGCTTCCCTTCACATAAAAGCGTTTCGTGGTTTCTCAAATTGATGGGAATAGAACCAACTTCATGTGTGATGATGAATAGGGATTCCACAAACGGAAGAGCAGATAAATTGGCCGACTAAGTATCTTTCCTCATAAAAACATTCCGTACAACGCTCAAACGCCATTAAAATCTCATTTCCTCAAGGCGACCATCAATTACATTTTCTTGAAAGTAGACGAAGAACTGTCGATTGTGCAGATATTGGCAGTGACGCGTATTAAATGCGAGAAAGCATCGCTAACGAGACAAACAGCCTGGATAGATAGATAATAGACGATTTCGTCAAAAGAACTATATACTCGAGATTTGTGCGAAGAAACAGGTATTTGAAGTCAGCTTCGAAAATTACAGGACGAAACTGAACACGAATTAAAATTTAACATGAAATAATAGGTGTTATTATGATGGTTCTATACTTAATTTCTCTTTGTATTAAAACAATAGTAGGCACAGTGACGCAGTGACATTACTGCAGGTAATAATATTAAACTTTGAAAATATATGAAAACATATATAAAAATACATAAAAGTATATAAAACATCAACTATATCAGCCCCAAACATACTTTTTGTTGAAGCTTACAGTTCATCCAAGTCAGGAAATTTAAAACATATTCAGGAAATAAATCCAAGAAGTTGATTCAAAAGTGAACCAGGTGGTGTTTTGTGGAAATGTGTTTGTTTAATCCTCGTTAACTAAAAGGTTTAGACATTGAAAATGCCTAAATATCTCTTTAAATTTTTTTAAGGTGCTAAAGTCTAAATTTTAAATTTAAAAATTAAAAAATTATTAAATTCTAAATACTTTAACAACTTCGTAATTATTACTTTCATAAATCTTCTAAATTATTTGATAGGGCTATATGTGTGAAATTGGTTTATATGCTTTAGGCAAAAGATCAAATAGAAATTTTGGATGGGTAGGTGTTTGGAGGCTTTGACATAAATTTACACATCCTGTCTCTGTGACATAGACTTATAATTTCAGTTATACACATAACTGATTTGACCCAGACAAGTAACATCCGGTGTGCATATAGTTGATTTCACATATCTGTCAATATATGATGACGTGTTTCCTTGTTAACGTAGACATTCAACATCCGTTCTGAAAACGTTGTTTGAATAAGTAGATATTCAACGACTTTAGTGTGGCTTTCTTATCGAGGAGAAGAGGTTCTTTTTGGATTAGTTACGCTTTTTACTTGACTTGCGGGAGAGTGATTACCTTCAAATGTAATTCTATTCATTGGAATAATTTTTATCGGACCCGGGAGAAAAAATGGCCGAATACATCAAGTCAGTTTAATTTTATTGGAATTGGATTCAGTGGAGCTTTCATCTAACCAGGATGTTATGGTTTGCACTGCTCCGATCAGCTCATAAGAACCCTGAATTTTGAACATTATAACATTCAACACCAAGTGAGTTTTCTGAACTTTTAATATGATTTGGGTTTTTTATCGTTTTATTAATTTGCATACACCTGGGATACATTTTTCACTGTCATTTACTGCATCGATTGTAAACAGATTTCCTGCCTGGATAACTTTTTCGTTTTTGGACTACCACTCACCACCTGGTTCACTTTTCAATCAACATCTTGGATATCTTTTCTGAATATATTTTAAATAGTATGACTTGGATGAACTGTATAGCTTTAACAAAAAAGTATGTTTTGGGCTGATTTATTTGATGTTTTATATACTTTTATTTATTTTCATATATTTTCAAAATCTATTTGAGGAGAAGACTCTCCGTGATCTGGGTATCTCCACAGTGAATGGATGAAATTTAGCTTATCGTCGACTTGGTCTAGTGAATTTACGTCGAGGCGAAACCACAGTAGCCTCTCTCTCTTTCTCTCTCTCTCTCTCTCTCTCTCTCTCTCTCTCTCTCTATATATATATATATATATATATATGGCACAATCAGGTTGACACACAGGTTCCCGTTAGATCACCGAAATTAAGCGGCGTCGAGCCTGGTCAGTACTAAATGGGTGACCATTTAGGAATACCAGGTTCTGTATGTGCTCTCTGCTTATCTCGGCATTGTTTCCAATCGTCTTGTATTACTACTTGCCATTGGAATCAAGCAATGCCGACTCAGGAGAGCAGTTGTTGGCGATTGCGCAACCCTTGCAATAACAAATTCACGCGCGGGCAGCCCCAGGCGGGGCACTCATCGTCAGAATCGACGGGAGAGTTCATCATATATATATATATATATATATATATATATATATATATATATATATATATATATATATATATATTAGTACATGTATTGTATTAGTTTCTGTAAATGTAAATCCGTAGAAACTCAAGTGTTTATAAAAAGTGCTCAATAACAAGTAGAGCTGTTTATAAGTATAAAGTTTTATTTATACAAACATTATTGGTTACATATGTGCATACATGTTTCGGTTGTACTTTTCCCAGAAAGTCAACCTCATCAGACCAAGAATTTTCGAGAAATGAACCAATAATGTTTGTATAAATAAAACTTTATACTTATATATATATATATATATATATATATATATATATATATATATATATATATATATATATATATATATATATATATATATATAATGTACACTTATATATGTATAACATAAATCCAGACAAACATTTCCATGCACCATTTAAAACGATTTCCCAAAAGAAATACATAACATATATACATAAATAAATAATAATAAAGAAAGTTGACGAAGACAAAAGTTTAAAAAAAATCAGAATACAGCAAAATAAAGAAAAAAAATTAAAAATTAAAAAAAATTAAAAAATAAATAAAGAAAATAAGGCATCGCCCATTATTTAATTAGGTTTTGGAGTTCAACTGTGGCTGCCATCTGCATACGTACCATCAGACAATGGCATCGCGGAAAAAAGCCACCGCAGTATAAAGGATATTGTTGCCAGGAAGATGTGCTTCATTGTGGAAGCAATATATTGCGAATCATCCAAACTCTATAATAGAATCCATTTTTCAAAATATGTCTACGAGAATCTCGAAACAAAAAAATATGATGTGTGCCGACTCTATTTGGAGTGCAATTCATGTGATTGTACGGTCGTTGCCATCGACAAAATGAATTGTCATGGTGAGAAGCACACTTTTCTTCTTCATTTGTAGACTTTTTTATCTCCCCTTTCAAACGCACTATTAATGGTATATATATATATATATATATATATATATATATATATATATATATATATATATTATTTTTCCGTCAAATGTCATTTATTTGGAAGTTTTATATTATAAATCATATTCTGATTTTAAGTAGTACTATTACTAATAGTATAAATAAATTATTTTAAGAATACAAAAGGTTGAAATATGTGACGATTTACTTTAACAAAATTTTCCAGATAAAATCGTGTTTAGTTAAGGGAACAGACACAAAATAAACATTTAGTTAGTTTAATAATAATAATAATTATTATTATTATTGGTATTTTCATCTTTTTTGTCATAAATAACATGCTAATCTTATTGATCGTTGCTTGCTATGAAATGGACGAATGTAATTAAAATACGGAAAAGCGAATTAAATCCGGGCTTCAGCTGTTTCTCTGTATAGCCAACTCATTAAAATAGTCGCCGTTTTCGATCAATTTTTTATTTCTATAAATCGCAACTGTTAATTACTTGCAGCATATTTTAAGTGTCGACGATTCTAGTGCGAAAAGAATCGTTAGCGGAGATTTTCACTTCTGTGTTTGACGTAAAGAAGCGATATGGTAGACGATTTTGTTTTTATTACTCACATAATTCACAATACAGGGTGTCCGTAATGGCCGGACAAATAAGATAATTGGATATTCGCCAGTTTTGATACCAGCTTTTACTCGCCTTGGCACTATTTAGACAACGTAGGAGTCGATGTGAACCATCAGACACTGTCTTTTATCAGTGTAAGCATGATTCGAGGAGTTAAGACCTCGCAGGCATTACATTTTATTTCAGGAAGCGCTTGGTTTTATGCCGGGGTCCAAGGAAATCGATAATTTTTGCACCTGATCAAAGTGTTCTTTTGTGGAACGGGTTTACCCCACCTTCCGACCGAGTTCCACATCAATGGAAAGCAAGTGTCAATGCATTGGAAAACAAGCAAATCTTAACTGATTACTTTTTTCTCATCTTTCAAGTCTTTACAAACAATCTGTTGAATATGTTTTCACACCAGTCTTTGTTCGCTTTGGTATAATTTAGACAACGTAGGAGTTGACGTGAACCATAAGAAACTGTTTTTTTATCAGGATAATGTATAGTAATCATGCTCTTAGAAGTTGAGGCCTCGCAGGCATTATCTTATGCTTCGGGAAGTGTTTGGTATGTTGTCAGGGTCCAAGAAATGTCGACGGGTTTTTAACCGGTTATACTTGCACCTGGCCAGTTCCTCTTTGTTAAACAGATTTACCCCACACTCCGACCGAGTGTCACATCTTGCTGCAGTGGGAAGGAAGTAAATCCCAACAGATCCCATTTTTTATTTCAATTCTATAAAAATATTCTGCTGAATATGTTGCATAGATGTGCTAAGAACCCCTAAAAAAGTCGTGACAGAATTGCATAACTTGAAGTGTTTTATTATCGTTTAAATCTTTTTAACCGACAATTCTAAATTATAACCAACCGTTTGACACGAGTAAAAACAGAGGAATGATGTAACCAAATCGGGTGAACACATTGATCAATTTAAAATCAAAACTTGTAGAACATTTGAGTAGCTATAACGAATTCTAAAGAGACCGTATAAATATCGAAGCACAAATAATCAGAAACTATCGTTCTCGTTTCAGGAAACAAACGGTCATTTAAGGTCACCTGTTATTGTGATCTAAAATTAAAAAAAAACTATAGTGGAACCAGGTTATCTGTATGTATAATGAATAATTGGTATATTACCTTGACACTTCTATAAAGTGGAACAAATACATTGCTAACATTGCTAAGGCTGCAGCAAAGAAGGTGGGCTCCCTCTACCGTGCTAGTAAACTCCTCACACCTGACATTATCATGTATCTCTACAAAGCCACCATCCGCCCATGTATGGAGTATTGTTGCCACATCTGGGCTGGTGCATCATCCACTAGTCTCTTCCTATTAGAAAGGCTCAAACAAGAGTCGTAAACCTAATAGGTCTCTCACTGTTAACCAAGCTCCAGTCCCTGTCCCATCGCCGCCATGTATCATCCGTGTGCTTGTTTTACAAATACTTCAATGGATTGTGCTCCATGAACTTGCAGCTCTGATGCACCTTAAAAAACTTGACAACCCGACAATCATCTAAAAACCATCCATTCATGAAAGCGTTTAAAACTAATGTGAACAAAAATCTCGCCGTGAGAATCAAACGTTCAAACTCCTCGGTTTAGCATTCACAGGTAACATGAATTGGAACAAATAAGTAGAAGGCATTGCCAAATCTGCTGCAAGGAAAGATGGCTGCCTCTATCGAGCTAAACAACTTCTCACAGCTGACAGTATCTTATATTTTACAAAGCCACCATACTCCCATGCATGTCACATCTGTGCTGGTGTGCCAACCACCAGTCTGACCCTCTTCGACAAAGTAAAAAAAGAGTCTCTAATCTAATAGGCCCCTCACTATCCACCAAGTTCTAGCCCCTGACCCATCGCTGCAATGTTGGATCCTGGTGCTTGTTTTACAAGTACTTCAATGGAACGTGCTCCGATGAACTTGTTGCTCTGGTGCCCACCTGACCAACTCGACAATCAGCTAAATCCCATCCATTCACTGTGGAGGTACCCAGATGCCGGAGAGGCTTCTACTCTAATAGCTACTTTCTTTGAGCTGCCAGCCTTTGGAACTCCTTCCTTGCTCTCCTTTTCCACTGACATGCAACAATTTAAAACTAACGTGAACAAGTATCTCGCTGTACATCTCTCAATTTAGATGACCCCCAAAACTGTCACCCTAATTCTCAGTAGCCCCTTACGTCTACAGTGGCAACTTGCCTTGTTTGGGGTAAACTAAGTTTCTTTTGTAAATAGATGACTACATTCGAGAAAGAGCCCAGCTTTAATTTATTATATAGGCTCAGTCTATAATTTTGTATTTCCACCTTTTTATTTATCGGAATTTATTCCATAAGATTAAGTGCCTTTCACTTTTAAATTGAAGGTCACTTAATCATATGGAATAAATGTCTTATTTCAATGTATTCTCACATCTACATTTTGATGAGCCACTAGTCTTACAGCGTGGTTTATCTTCATATTTCCAGTCGTAACCTCATGAGGTGAGATTTACTTTCAAGGATTATTATAAACTAATCATAGAGTTTGAGCTGTAATTAGGATTCCGTCAGTTTTCTTGAAATATATATTTTTGTATTATACTAAATATTAATCCAAAGGTTCTGGTTTTCAGAGGGGATTTGGAATTCAAATTTTGAATTAATGAAGCTATTCTGAATGCTAATACAATTTCGTAGTGACTTCAAATCCATGGAAACATTACGGTTGTCGTAAGAGTGTATTATTCAAAACACTGGTCGGATCAGCTAGGCTCCGGTATCACGTGACTTGCTCGGCCTTCGAGCAAATCAGCTTACGGCTGTCTTTAATATGAAATGGCTAACTTAATTAGCTATCGTTAATAGAAGATGGGGGATGTAATCAACACTTCTAGCGGAAGAGCGCTTAATCACGAAAAGCGTGTAGCGAGTGTTCGTGCCTTTTGGAGAATTCGTTTAGCCTGAAATGATAACGGATATCAGGCATGTGTAGTGTGTAAATGAGAGATCATTTCATTCACGAGAATAATATTTTAACAGTGAGTATTTTTTGTTAAAATTCAGTTTTGTCTAAAAGTAAAATATGACAACATGTGTAGAATAAAATAAAGCAAGAGTCAACTATTTAAAAAAAAATAATGAGGCATTTGTTTCTGTGATGAATACTACTACTATAACTACTACTACTACTACTACTACTACTAGTAATAGTAATAATCTTGGTGGTTATTGTAACAACGTTTCGACCGATGTAATTCCGAACTCGTATAAGGTTCGTCTTGTCCGACTTGGAAATTTTTACGTCGAACTCAACAATTTGTACGGAATTTCGAACCGAACCATTTATTTAAGTCACGTGGGTAGCTAGATCCCGTTACCCCAGCAATGACTTGCTGGAGTCTAAATTAATTTGGAATTGTTCTTTTATTAGTCTTCGTAGTCTTAAATCTATTCTTATTTTAGATGTGTAGTTTTATTACATAAATATATATATATATATATATATATATATATATATATATATATATATATATATATAATATGAAACTAAAAGTAAACTTTTAGTAGAAATAACCTATAGTGAAATGGTAAAAGCTCAATATACGAGATAGAGCAATTATAAAGAGAGATGGACAAAGAGTGATAAACATGCACGAATGTTCAAATTTATTTAAAACTTCGATAGTTCAATGCAAGGTATATTCTGTAGTAAAATTATGTTTATTATTCTTTCCTTAAGCCAAGGCTTATATATATATATATATATATATATATATATATAAGCCTTGGGTTTTACCTTTCCTAAAAGAGCTGTATATATATATATATATATATATATATATATATATATATATATATATATATATATATATATAATGGAGTTTATGTATCTGTCTGTCTGTATGTCTGTCTGTATGTCTGAAGTCGAAACTCCATCAGAGTAGTATGACTATTTACTAAATCCACCAGCTTCATTATATACTACTAAAAAACCCAGCCGTAAACACTATGCGCATTTCTTAATTTACATAATCAATTGCTTTTGAACTTCTAATAGATTAGTATTCGTAAATATACACTCATGATGGTTTTCTTCAGATTTTCACATGTATTTACGCAATTTTGCTCGCTAATACTCTTACTTTTAAATTATAATTATTGAATCAAATTGTTTAATTAAAATAATAATTGATTTAAAAATTAATGAGTTACGTAGTTATTTTATCTACGTCCAACTGATTGAACAGCGCACGTTAATCCATTGAAACGACCTTGCTCCGTCAAATCAGTGTGGACGCAAGACAACGCGTTATTTCAAATGTAAACAAAACGCTGGCATTTGACCTTGTTACTTTAAAACGTTCTGAGTTTTTTTATTTTCTTTAATCTTATTAGCCATTATGTTTTAAAACACAAATTTATTGAATCAAATTGTTTAATTAAAATAATAATTGATTTAAAAATTAATGAGTTACGTAGTTATTTTATCTACGTCCAACTGATTGAACAGCGAACGTTAATCCATTGAAACGACCCCCCCCGTCAAATCAGTATGGGCGCAATTTCAAATGTAAAAAGAAAACGCTGGCATTTACCGTGTTACTTTAACTTACGCTGTTAAGCCTTAATTCACAAACTGTTCTTATTATTCTATGTTTTATTAATTAAAAGAAAAGATGTGATTTTTTTCTTTTCTGTCAACAAAAAAATAATATAACTGATTTTAGAAACAAATTCTTAAATAAAAAAAAGGCATTAAACAAACACACACTTAACGAATTTAATTTAGGTAAACTTTCTTTCCGAGACCATTTACATAACTAATCGTGTTCACTGTATTTGATTTTTTGGTGATTTTACACTATAGGCCCCGCGCTAACTTTGACTCCGTCATTAGGGTTAGGGTTAGGGCCGGGGTTAGGGTTTGGGTCATGGTTAAAGTCAGCACATGTCCTACGGTAAAAGAGTACGGACTTTTTATTGTTTTATTTTATGTACACCTTTCTTCCGATTCGAAAAAATATATGGGGGGGGGGCGGTCCAATATTTTTTATTTCTTTGTTAACTAAAAATATTTCTATGTATGTGTGAGGGTAAATAAAAAAATTTGAGGGAAGGTCAAAAAAATTATTTTTTTTATTTTTTAAACTAAAACCAATTCTATTCATGGGGAAGGGTAATACAAAAATCGGGGTGGGGTCGAAATTATTTATTTATTTATTTACATCTACAAATATTCTTGGTCATAAGTAAAGAATATTAACGTCTAACCACCCAAGAAATATGACTGAGGCTCCATCAGTTTACACGTCAGCGTTCATTTCTGACGCGGCAGCCTAGCAAAAATATGCGACTGGAGGAAGCATATATTTATATATATTTATGTATGTATACGTTTCGTCCTTTATAATCGGGACTCATCAGTTTAGAGATATGACGATCACTACTGGTTTAGCGATTTGAATCCCCGTATTCCGAGTATTTTTCAACTCAAATCCCGACATCTAGAACCACTTGGCCAATGCTAAATAGCGAATAATCAGTGATAATTTTAACACTTTATCCGGTGGCTTGACGTCAAAAGAGTTTTCTACTTAATGAAAAGAACGATGCGCATATAGCAAGCAACGTCATGCTGTGTAAATACTACACTTACAGTGCCCATCTAGACGGGTTATATATATATATATATATATATATATATATATATATATATATATTTATATATATATATATATATATATATTTATATATATATATATATATATATATTTATATATATATATATATATATATTTATATATATATATATATATATATATTTATATATATATATATATATGTATATATATATATTTATATATATATATTTATATATATATATATATATATATATGTATCTATATATGTATGTATCTATATATATAAGATAAAAAGAAAAGGAAGAATGATAATAATATCAAAACCCGGCACTGAAGATTGACATGATACAAATCAAGACACTGGTAAAAAATCCTCTAGGGCGGAAACCAATCCACATAACAAGTAAACACCGACCAATCATAAGTCAGTCGAAAGACAGAGATCGAATGGTAAAAAATCACAACTAAATATTTAGAAAAAAGCTTTACACGAATACAAAAAGAAATTAAAACGCCAGGGCAGATATATAATAAATATCCTACAATCGTTCTCATCCCGAATAAAGAAATACAACAAAAAACAACATGGTGGACTCATTTCGAACCACACACAATGATTGCATGTTCTGCGAGGCTGAAAAACCATTTAAAGAGACCACTTTTCTGGCTTCCAGTGGAAGGGTACAGAGAGTATTGGAATTCTGGGAAGAAAACAAATGGTCATTATTAACTGAAATCAAATGTATGGGAATTCAAATTGATCTGAAATGATTTTAAAGAAATGCTGTACACTTCTGAAGAGGTTTTGTCGCTTACAGTTCGCGAATTTCAGTGTTTTTCTTTGTAATCCTTCAGTTGACCATAGCTCTAATTAAGCCTATGTATGTCAAAACTTGAAAATCCTCACTTGTCATTGAACGAATCATCCTGAGGTCAATATTGATCGAATGAACGTGCCAAAGTCAAATGGATACAAAGGATCCTTTCAACTCGAACTGTCTTACAAAACGACAACAATAGGCATTCAAAGACACCTGGAGGTTAAAGAAGACAGATTGGCGTTGGTTGTTAAATGCATTTTACTCTGTAATAAAAGAAAGCTTACTTGAAAAGTGGATTTCGAATCGATGAACAAGATCAACTAAGTGATAATTCACCTAAAGCACCAGCAAAGCATATTAAAAAAAAAGCAAAAATCTATACAATTGACCAAATCCAAAAACGATGGTAAGTTAATGATTTACATGGAAATCTGACGTATACAACGCTTTTACCAAACAATTGTTGCGTAGTGCGTGATTAAAGCCGGATTAGAGGACATCAATTTTCTTATTTATCTCACGGCGATTGGCAATACTGAGATGGTGTAGAATAAGTTGTGGTGTCATCAGGTGTGCGGGGGTTACACATTTTTAACAATCGGGATTTAGTTATCAAAACAAACACTATTGAACGTTCGTTTATAATATATAACATGTTAAATGTTAATAGTGTGCTTTCGCACCCCCGTAGTTCGCTTGGATTGTTATGCACAATTGAAGGCATTATTTTATGAATATATATTTCTGAGGTGGAAAGCCAGTATTTGGATGGATTTGAACGGAAAAGGATGTAGAATCTAGCATTCACCATCGCCATCAACACCATCATGGTTTTTGATAACTCCTGGAGGAAGAACCTTTCCTTGGTTTCCGACACTTTATTTGTGACAGTCATTCAGGGTTTTTTGCCATAGTTGCCATGCTAGGCACTGCGGGTTTGCGACGCTATTTACCCATAGCTGAGCTGGTAGTCAAGTTATAATAAATGTATACTTTAAAACTAATTGTTAGAAGCACATATGACACGTTACGAAGGACCTTGACATTGAAAAACGAAAGAAAACAAGACTTTGCCTGTGATGAATTCTACGGTTCGAATAACACGGCATAATTTTATTTTTTTAATATTTATAGAATATATTGTAACTAAATAAGTTGCCAGCAGTTAAGCTGTAGGAGTAAATAATAATAATAATATTAATAATAATAATAATAATACAGACATACTCTACGTGAAGAGAAACGAAGGGGGAAGAGGACTGGTAAGTATAGAAGACTGTGTGGATGACACTAAAAAGAGCTGGAGAAATACATAAACAAGAACACAGAAAGGCAGATCACCGCAGCAAGAGATACCGTCTCAACGAACAACGCAGGAAGCATCGAAACTGGACACAAACAGACAAGAAAAGAAAAACGGGAAGAAAAACAACTACATGGACGCTTCATAAGACTCACAAGAGAAGGAACCAACGAAAATAGGTGGAGATGGCTAATAAAAGGAAACGTGAACAGAGAAACGGAATCTTTACTGATGGCTGCACAGAACAATGCGATTAGGACAAACTATATTAAAGCTAAAATAGATAAAACCCAGGAAAACAATAAATGCTGACTGTGTGGACAAAAAGACGAAACAATAAATCATATAATAAGTGAATGTAGCAAACTTGCCCAAAAAGAATACAAGACCATACATGACTGTGTTGGGAAAGTAATACACTGGGAACTGTGCAAACAATTGAATTTCGAATATGCAGACAAATGGTACAAACATAAACCAGAAACAGTACTAGAAAAAGAAAAAAAACACAAAATCCTATGGCATATGGATATACAAAGAGATAAACTCATACAAGCAAAGAGACCTGATGTTATTATAAAGGAAAAAAAGGAAAAATCTTGTAAAATCGTAGACTTCGCTGTTCCAGCAGACACAGAGTGAAGATCAAAGACACGGAAACACGAAGTAAATACACAGAACTAGCAATGGGAACTGAAAGGAATATGGAGCATGAAGAAAATTAGTATAATACCAATAATCATAGAAGCACTAGGAACAAACCCAAAATACCTGGAGAAAAGACTGGGAGAAATTGGAATCAAAGGTACCATCGAAACCATACAAAGGACGCCAATGATCAAAACAGCTGTAATCTTAAGGAAAATCCTCGAATGCGAAAACCAACACGCATAAGCTACAAAGGATAACCAGTCACAAGGAATTTACAACAGAGAGAAAACAAAACCACACGAAGAAAACCACAACAAGAACCAAGGAACAGAAACTGCAAGAACAGCACTTCATAATCAGCCCCCTCAATAAATTACACCGGCCTCAGCTATCACTACACAAAATGAACCAAAGAAACAGAAATTACCAGAAACACTATGAGATCCTCCCTGTCTTCCCACCTCGCCCCCAATTTTTTTTTAATTAAAAAGAATTAAACATTATTTTTTTTAAAATAAGGAAGGAGAAAATAAAGAAATAACGAATTTAAAGGAAAAAAAGGAAACAAAAATAAAAATTAGAAAAATATATATTTCTAAATTTTTTAAAAATTAATTAAACATTTTTTTATTTATCTATTTATTTATTTATTTTTAAATGGTGCCGGCTTAGGAAGATGAGAACACTGAGGAAGGACAGCACACACCAGACCTCGACTGGAAAAGTGCAGATAATGATGGGACCTTGGGGAGGCTTATTGGCACCCAAATCCCAGAGAATACCAATTGTTATTTACCAGCGAGAAATCAATGGTAAGAGGCTGTTGCGTTACCGCATCGTTATTTAAAAGTGGTGAAGAATACTGGAAATCTGGGGAGGCTTGTTGTCACTCAGACTCCAGGAAATACCACTGGTTGTTGTCGGTGAGCAATCACTGACGATGATCTGTGTGAGAACTCCTAGTGAGTACAAATAATAATAATAATAATAATAATAATAATAATAATAATAATAATAATAATAATAATGATACTACTACTAATAATAATAATCTTCGCATGCGACAAGCAACCCGCATAAGCTACGAATAGTAATCAGTCACATGAATGTTACAACAGGAAGAAAACAAAACCACAGGACGAACACTACCACATGGACCCAATGAGCAGAAATGCAACACACTTCATAAAGTGACCCCCCCCCCCCAAGCAAACAAGTGATGACACCAGACCGGCTGATACCTCCCAAAATAGTCATGAAGATTTAAGGAGGATGGGAAGACCGACGAAGGAGAGCACTAAGATAACCTCCGCTGGAAGAGTGCTGGGACCATGGAGAGGCTTGTTGCCACCCGAATCCCAGAGGAGAACAATGGTCGTTCCCAACAAGAAATCAATGATTAGCAATAGTTATCGAAAAGAGGTGGACAGTACTGGAAATCTGGGGACGCTTATATATATATATATATATATATATATATATATATATATATTAGATTTTTCACTTAAAAAATAGATCATTTAGTGGGGACAGGGTGGTTCCAATAAAAACAAGCTCGATGATACTCGATTACAGAGTACAGAGCATTTATATGTGATTTTATGAAGGCTTACCAAAGCATTCCTTTCAGGACACCAATGATCAACATTAAAGATATTTTTTCTTACAAATATTATTTATTCAAATTAAATGTTTTTCCTACGCGTGGTTCACTACCAAGCAGTTACTTACTTGGCAGATCATCAGGGAAATTAAATGTCTGGAATACGGGTTTCAGCTGCCGACATTACACAATGTGGCGTTGCAATAGTTGAGGTAACTTAAGAAGAGAAGAGGAAAAAATAAAAATAAAAGTTAAAATTAAAAAACAAGGAAGAACAACGATAAATAAAAGAAAGTCCTAGAAAAAGTCTTAGAAAAGTAGCTCGTGCATTATTTCTTCCACCAAGCAAATAATCGGTCTCAAATACATTTAAAAACCCCAAAAAAACCGGAACAATGTGCGATAATACACTTTCACCTCGGCCGGCACAATGATGACTAGATCCCCCCCCCCCAAAAAAAAAACCCAAAGAACTAAATAATTCAAGATACCGTTCACAAGTTACCATTCCAACCCAATGATAGTATGGGAATTCTAAATCCAACTTCTCACAAAAAAAATCAACATAAATGTTCGTCCGGGATGCCAGCGGTCAGAAGAGCCTTATTTCAAGGGCTGGTTTCTTACCCTTCGAAACAAACACACGACGAGTTGAACGTCAATCTCGCAGAAACTCCCCTTTATATTGAGAAAAAAATCTTAATTAGTAGATAGAAACTATTTATTCAAAATACTGTTTCTAAAAACAAATATTATTAAAACTATTCTTTATAGAAATTAATTATCTAGTGTCTGCGACGTCATTTTACATTTTGGGAAAATATCCTTCATTTAATTAACTGCCGAATTATTATCGTTTTGTTGTTTAACGAAGCGAAAAAAAACCTATCCCGCAGAATTTGTTTTTAAAAAATTATTCATATATCAAAAATAAAATGTTATTATAAAAAAGTTTTCTACAAAAATCTAGTTATTATTTTAAATAATATAAAATATTTCCTTAACGGCTGTGTCTGTTTGCAACTCTCTGTGGAGAATATTATTCTATATTCCATAAATAAATATTACTACGGAATATCGTCATCAGAAATCTATTTTTTATTTTAAAAAAAACTTTTTTAATGGATGGGGTTATTTTTTGCCAACTTTACGGGAAAATATCACTCTAACTCGTTAAATGACAGGAGACTTTATATATATATATATATATATATATATATATATATATATATTGATCCATTCCACAATTCAAATTCCTTCTCAAATTTCAAATCTCATTTCTAAATAATTTTTATTAAGTTATCCCCCTTTGATGGCACATATAATAATAACGGCCCACATGTAAATTTAAATTTAGAATTGAATAAAGAAAAAGAGAAGAAAAAAGTTAATGAATAAATAATATAAAATAAAATATAATAAAATTATAATAATTAGTATATAAATAAACAAATGTTTATAATATTTTAACTTTAGTTGAATAATTGTTTAATTAAATTTTGACATTTTCTGCGTTCAAACTACCAATTGTCTGCTGCGATATTTCAATGGTTTGACACCAGTTTTTCCCGTTTTTCGACCCTCTCGGTCTTTTATTGTTTTTCTTTTGAGAATGAAAGTTTTTCTTTCGAAAATTTAAGATTACCCTTTGCCGAACTTTTATTTGCCAGACAGTATTTACTATTCTGCTATTTAATCAGTTTTTCGTGAAATTATTAATAAATCGTTTTGAGTTTCACTTTCTCTCTTCGTTTATTTCTTTTCAGTTTTTCCATCTTACGGCAACTACATCGCATTGCTACAGCCTCGGACGACTAATCTGCACTTATATGTATATATATATATATATATATATATATATATAGCTTTTATATATTAATAGTGTCGATTTTAAAAGTTTAAAAATAAATTAATTATTATCTGAAATATTTGAACTATGATCCGACAAAAAATATTCAATCATTTCACTGTATTTTTACCCGCGCTCAATAAATGATTTTTATATGAAAAATTACATTGAAGTAAATATATAAAAAAGTAAATAGTTTTCTTTATTTTCAAATATTTTATAGACGTATCAGCAATCGTGAATGGACTTTCGTATGTTAGGAATTGCCCTCATAAAAAGGATATCAATTTTTCTAATATACATTATTTGAACTACGAGCAGAAGGCAATCTCAGTTTATATAACAACAGACTGATTTGCCTTTTACAATTTGATTAGATGGCAGAATGTGAACTTAGGCTGACAGAGTTGTAGCCGTTGTAACTAATCTATCCTGAGAGTACTTATTATCTCACCTTGCTAAAGATGATATCAAGCTGTCTCGGTTGTTTTTTTTGCGTTTGTGCCATTCACAGAATAATACAATTAAATGTTACCTCCATCTCCGTTTTTGTGAATCGGCATTCAATCTGCGTAACTATACCATCCATCTCTTTTTAAATTAGGCCTTATTTAAAGAAATCGATCTCAACTAGATCGTAAAAGTCGCCATTTTTATCAATAAATCTACCCCTGGATTGCGTCAGAATTCCAAAATTATTTCCCATGAGCTGTCTATTGAGTGGGACCAAACGCTCAAACTAAACGTCTTTATTTAGAAAGCTGAATGTGATACTTTATTTAGAAAGCTGAATGTGGTACATTTTTTAGAAGCTGAATGTGGTACATTATTTAGAAAGCTGAATGTGGTACATTATTTAGAAAGCTGAATGTGGTACATTATTTAAAAAGCTGAACGTGGTAGATTAATTAGAAAGCTGAATGTGGTAGATTATTTAGAAAGCTGAATGTGGTAGATTATTTAGAAAGCTGAATGTGGTACATTATTTAGAAAGCTAAATGTGGTGCATTATTTAGAAAGCTGAATGTGGTACATTATTTAGAAAGCTGAATGTCGTACATCATTTAGAAAGCTGAATGTGCTACATTATTTAAAAAGCTTAATGTGGTACATTATTTAGAAAGCGTAATGTGGTACATTATTTCGAAAGCTGAATGTGGTACATTATTTAGAAAGTTGAATGTAGTACTTTTTTTAGAAAGCTGAATGTGGTACATTGTTTAGAAAGCTGAATGTGGTACATTATTTAAAAAGCATTATGTGGTACATTATTTAGAAAGCTGAATGTGCTACATTGTTTAAAAAGCTGAATGTGGTACATTGTTTAGAAAGCTGAATGTGGTACATTATTTAGAAAGCTGAATGTGGTACATTATTTAGAAAGCTGAATGTGGTACATTATTTAAAAAGCTGAATGTGGTACATTATTTGAAAGGCCTTATGTCGTACATTATTTAGAAAGCTGAATGTGGTACATTATTTAGAAAGCCTTATGTGGTAGATTATTTAGAAAGCTGAATGTGGTACATTATTTAAAAAGCTTAATGTAGTACATTTTTTAGAAAGCTGAATGTAGTACATTTTTTAGAAAGGTGAATGTAGTACATTATTTAGAAAGCTGAATGTGGTACATTATTTAGAAAGCTGAATATGTTACATTGTTTAGAAAGCTGAATGTGCTACATTATTTAGAAAGCTGAATGTGCTACATTATTTAAAAAGCCTTATGTGGTACATTATTTAGAAAGCTGAATGTGGTACATTATTTAAAAAGCTTAATGTAGTACATTTTTAGAAAGCTGGATGTAGTACATTTTTTAGAAAGCTGAATGTGCTACATTATTTAGAAAGGTGAATGTGGTACTTTATTTAGAAAGCTGAATGTGGTACATTATTTAGAAAACTGAATGTGGTACATTATTTAGAAAACTGAATGTGGTACATTTTTTTAACTATTTATTGCGTGTTTTGAGAAAATATACGTTGGTATGACATCTCGAATTTATTCGGTATTATCTTTTAACTAGGAACTGTCATTTGACGATCTCTTTTTTATATCATAGTTCACCCTAAACAAGTTAGGCCGCCACTGTAGACGTAAGGGGCTACTGAGAAAAAAGGGTAAAGATTGTTTTTTTAGGGGGTAACCTAAATTAGGAGCTGCGCAACGAGATGTCTGTTTACATTAGTTTTAAATTGCTGCATATCAGTAACGTCAGGCAAGCATGGAGCAGGGATGGATTTCCAGAGTCCAGCAGCACG
>OY744529.1:114850953-114860953 GCA_963556195.1 Sepiola atlantica
TTGAAGCGAATCTCCCAATGACCACGAAATGTACTATATCAGTAAAAGGACATCTGGTATATCTAGCTGAAACTTGTACAAAGAAACCACATGCAGATACGACGCTGGACTTTGCTTAAATTAAAACGGAATGAACACACTTGGAGAGTGGGGACTCCCGCAAATTCCACGATTAGGTTTATGAAAATAGCATGTACTAAATCCGTATATAACAGTCGGAATATTCTATAGAACAAAGGGGAAACCTATCGATAGGCAGTCGTGACTTCAACTTAAACATAGAACGCGGATTTCCGCTCGGTTTTCATCCTCTCTCATACAGTACAAGTTATATAATTAGTCTAAACGCATAACAAACATTCGACAAATCAGAAACAACATATGTTGATATTTTTGCGTGACTAGTTTAAAAGAAGAAAGTGATTTGGAGAACGTTAACTCTTTCTCGTGCAAAGGGCGGCCATCTTAGGTCGTTCGTTAAATAAGGTATGGTCCCTCAAAAGTGACGTCATGCTATTAAACGGCAAGCGATATCTGTCGCACAGTCAAATTCTCGATAATGAATGAGAGCTTTTAAAAACATATTATAAAACTTTTAAATTTGCATTTAAAACAAGAAAAAAAGAACACGATTCGATTCATGCTGAAACTGAACTTTATTCAATATACATAAAACAACAAACATTAAAAATGCATAGTTCAGTTTGTGTTGTTTAATGGATTTTTATTTACTATTTCTATTTAACTTCCTCCACAAGAAGACATGGAAAAGTTAGACAGTATGTCGGGTTGTAATGTGAGGAAAAACAAGTTCTTAAAACGACACTCTGGATTAGAACAACAATTAAGATTGCATTAGTCTAGAAGAATTTCTCAGTCACTTTTAATGACCGAGTACGGAAAATACGAAGTAAAGTATCAGAACAGATATTACCCTTTTAAGTATTTTATGGCAAAACATATTAAAATAAAATTAAAATTTGAAAGAAATTAAGCACAACGTCATGAAAAGTGCGGAGAGTTGGATGCCGTTTGTCTTCATTTGTTTATCCTAATGCTAGAATCATTAATCACCATGATACCACATTTACTGAAACGATCAAAGACTCCAATTTCTTGAAAATTAAAATGTTATTTTTTGGGGGTAGAGCTTATTTGTAAAGATATCGCTTACTGCCATTAGCTTACTTGACAATGTTTACATCGAGATATCACTTACCTTCAGTCAGGGGTAGAGGCGCCGACAGTCAGATAGACGGTTGAGTTTCAATCCTTGTTTGAGGCACTAGCTGGTCTAGCCGCACTAAAGATGACTATATATATATATATATATATATATATATATATATTAAAATAAACATAGTTGGAGTATCCGACACTCGTTGCAGAACCTGCTGGGCTCTTCTTCAGGGATGTACTGGTGAGCTAAGATAACAAGCAGACAAATTACATTAAAAAAATTTGTCTGCTTGTTTTTTTTTCTTTCTTTCGTATGATTGTGTATTAGTGGATATTATCTTAGCTCACCAGTACATCCCTGAAGAAGTCCCGAGCAGGTTCTAAAACGATTGTCGGATACTCCAACTATGTTTATTTTAATATAAGAGCTCTAATATATATTGAGCACTTTTGAAAAGTAAAGTGTTTTGTTCATTTAGTAAATATTTGAACTTAATTAATTATATATATATATATATATATATATATATATATATATATATATATATATATATATATATATATAAGAACAAAATAGGATGAAAATAAAAACTGGATAAATTATAATAGTTAATAATTCATCAGATATTAAGATAATATATATATATATATATATATATATATATATATATATATATATATATATATATATATATATATATATATATATAAAAGAATAAGGTTATCAATCTTTTTAATAAAATCCCTAAATAATAAGAGCTTAACTATTTTTTCATATAGCCCCCCCAAAACTATTCACAACACAAAACATTTACACGAGATTTACACGTGTTTCAGAGATAAAAGTTCGGTTATTACTGAATCAAAATGTAAAAAAACGCACACTGCTGTAAAAGTCACCACTTTACTTCGTCACATAATCGGCAAACAACTTTGTTTCCTAATTGACAAAATATATGGAAGACAAAAAAATGTCATAATTTATTATTTTTAACTTTATATATAAAAATGGTTTTGTAATAGTTTATAGAACTTGAAAAAATATTATACATTAATTTATTTATTCTTTTTAACGCTACAAACAAATTTAAGTACCCTTATTTTGTTGTAATAAAAAATGAAATGCTGATTAAATTTAAATGCATGTGAGTGTACGCAATTAACATCTTATTTTTTAACAAAAATTTAGCTTGGTATTAGTTTTTATTTATTGATGACGTCTGTTTACCAATGTGTTTTCTAAGAATTTGAAAAAAAACTTTTTTTTAAATGTTAAAAATTATTTTTACGTCATGAACTGCGTCAATTTTATCATTTTTTTACATTATTTAAAACTTTAGTTACTCGATTTATTCTTAGCGTGTCGTAACGATAAATTACATTGACTCTTTTTAAAATAAAGTGTATTTTTTATTTTAAGTGTAAAAAAGTAAATTAAAGTCAATGACTACACTGACTATTTATTCATTGAAAAGAAATGTTGCGCTGTTGATGCCACGTTCATGTATGAAAGGGAAATATAATTATGTCCCATTTTTTATTTTCCCAGAAACTCTAATCATTACAATCACATGAAATATTTGTTGCAATTATATTATTTTTTTGGTGAAAATATTGATTAAATAATGCTTTATTCAATAATAATATCGCTAAAAATTAATTTTTCTTTGAGTTATAGTGAGTTTGTTAACACGGTATTTAGGTGCCTTTTTCTTAATATTTAAAAAATATTAAAAACATTTTTTTTAATTTTTAACATCTACAAGGCTTTATTTTTATAAACAGCAAAGAAAAAATTAATGTATTTTTTTATTAATATATAAAAATATCACTTAAGTAAAGGTGTATTTTGTTTAAAAAAAATAATGCATTTTCACAAAGATTTTTATTAAAAATGGTTACATTATATTTTGTGATTGTGGATTAATAAATATTAAAAATTTCATAAAAATTGGTTGATTTCCTGAATTTTAGCGAATTTTTAAGTGAAGGGGGAGGGGTCAAAATGTTTTAAAATTTTGGGAATCGGCCAATGATTTTGCACGTATCCAATATATATATATATATATATATATATATATATATATATATATATATATATATATATATATATATATATATATATATTGGGTACGTACAAAATCTGCTCTATATTTTTATTTAGCACTCTCATAAACCCGGTTCAACTCCCCTGGATTTATACCCTGTATATATATACCACACCCGGATTATATATATATATATATATATATATATATATATATATATATATATATATGTTACTTAATTACATAGTATAAGTTTTCTAAGATACTCTTAAATAAAAAAAATAAAAAAAGATGATTGATTCCCCTCCTATGTTTGTCTAATAAATTGATGCAAAGTTATCAAACGTTCAGTCTATATCAAGAACAAATATATATATATATATATATATATATATATATATATATATCTAATATAAATGTATATCTACCCAAAAGACGTCTTAAATTCATACGCGCGAGACTTTAAATGCTTATCGGCCGTTGAAAAATAACGGTAAATATTGTTCTAACGTGACTAGCTACTTTTTGGAGGGGGGGGGGTCAATTACGTTCAACTAAACAAAACGCAAAACATATTATCTCCCGAATTGAAATCTTAGAAACTTCTTATTAGTTAACATTAAAATTCACAATAAATATAACATTTGTATATCTACCCAAAAGACGTCTTCAATTCATACGCTCGAGACTTTAAGACGTCTTCAATTCATACGCTCGAGACATCATTATTATTATTATTATTATTATTATTATTATTATTATTATTATTATTATTATTATTATTATTATTATTATTATTATTATTATTATTATTATTACTGGTAGTATTAGTATTATTATTATAATTATTATTGTTATTATATTTATTTTGATTATTATAAGTGGTATTATTATTATTATTATTATTATTATTATTATTAATATTAATATTATTATTTGTACTCACTAGGAATTCTCGCACAGATCATCGTCAGTGATTGCTCACCGACAACAACCAGTGGTATTCCTGGAGTCTGAGTGACAACGAGCCTCCCCAGATTTCCAGTATTCTTCATCTCTTTTCGATAACAATGCGGTATCGCAACATCCTCTTACCATTGATTTCTAGCTGGTAAGGACAATTGGTCTCCTCTGGGATTAGGGTGACAATGAGCTATCCCAAGATCTCGGCATTCTCTGCACTTACAGTGGAGGTCTGGTTTGTGCTGTCTCTCCTCGGTCTTCTCATCCTCCTCGACCCTCTAAAATTAAAAAAAATGTAATTATTATTATTATTATTATTATTATTATTATTATTATTATTATTATTATTATTATTATTAATAATAATAATAATAGTAGTACTAGTAGTAGTAGTATTACTAGTAGTGATAGGCTTTTTTGGTCGCATATTTTTGCTAGTGTACACACTGTAACTTTTGATTCTTCTAATGAAGCGATAGACACTAACCCTAACCCTATAAGAGTAGGTAATTTCTATAGAATGGTCTCTTGACCACAGAACAAATACTACACTACTCTCCACAAAACAGAGAAGGTAATTCGTGGGAGCTGACACCTTGGTCATATTAAAAGTGTAATGGATATTGCAGAAGATTGTAACAGGAGTGTGTTAACTCGCACGTTAAACAATAGAACCTCCACTCTTTATAAGGATGCTCCGCATTCCACATTGGTAAATAGCTAAAATAATAGCAACCTCATTAATATCTTGTACACTGAAACGACTTGTAACCAGATATCACAAGCTGAACATTTGTGTTTGAAACTTTTAACATAATTCTTGTTGTACAGTATCACAGTTAACCCCTTGATTATAGTTATTCCTCGTTTCAGCATATGTTTTCTTATCGATAATGAAATAATTCTGTAAGAAATTACGAGACTTATCGTTCATTTGTAAATTTCTACGAATTTGATGATATATTTGCTCTTGGATTTTAAAGGTAAACATAAATCCCCCGCTTATTGACAAAATTGTCTTCTAAATTAAATCATTTGTATAGTTGTATGCTATTAAACACATAGGGAATTTTTCAATCTAGAAGTTTTGGTAAATACTTGAGAGGTTTGTTCTAGCTAAGGCAGCTTGATTATCCTTCTACTGCAACACAATAAAGGAGGTTCTTTTTTTCGATTTCTGAGAATTACAGTAATTAGATTATTGTGACAGCAATCCAATTTGTTCTAACTCTTCTGTTTAATACATTTTCTGTGGTTATAAATGAATGTTCGCCGTTTTCAAGAAATCTGTTTACACTTCATAGAAGGCTTGAATACGGGAAAGGTATTTTTTTAAAACCAAACTGAAATTGGGATTTTTCTATATAAAACACAAAAACATTACAGACTTATAGACACATAGATTGAGTTTTACATATACACATATGTATATATATATATATATATATATATTGGTATCATCATAATAGATAATGAACAATAAAACATTTCCAAATAGTCTTGGAAACGATCGTACGCCGAATGGTAGCTGATTTTGAATCTTTTGAACACTGTTCCAATTATGTTGATTTCAACAAACATCATATATATATATATATATATGTGTGTGTATTTATAAAAAAATTAATCTGAAAGATATATATTATAATATATCTTTTATTTATTTTCCATTTTTTGACGTCTAGGAATATCAATTGATATGTATATGTATAAAACTAAATAAAAAAATGTCTTAGAAGGAGAACAAAATTTTCGGCCGCGATCCTTCGGCTTTCGTCAGTGTAATATATATATATATATATAAACTCATAGATTTCGATCCTGACTAACTTCAAAAATCGATATAATTTTGATAGAATACTAACCTTCAAATAGCAGGTGTAATTATTTGTTCCCAATGGGATATTAGTTTACAAATTGCAGTGATTTAAGTGAAGTTATTGTCGCACATTTTTTAAACAATGGAACACTCCGAATTTCGTGTTCTGATACATTACTTTCCGATGGGAACACATACTATTCAAGTCAAGCCATGATTTATACGGAGTATTCGGACTTTTATCCGTCTAAGCAATAGTTAAGAGGTGATAAGCTAACTTTAAATGCAATCATACAGAAATGATCCTGTACGTTCACGTCGACCAAATTCGGCAATTGTTTCTGAACACATAACATATGTTAACGATCATAAATTAAGTTGTTTGATATGGAAGATGAGATTAAGTATTTAATTGTTATGTATTAATCATTTTTCATGGGTATTTTTGAATGACGTAAGAAGTTGGTGCTGGGTGTACTCACAGTCGATCGAAAACAATTGTTTTCAACTGTTAAAAATCAACAAAAATTTGTATTTGCATCAATATGTAAAAATACATGTAACAGAAATGTATGACTTCACTATGGAATCGAATCAACAGTCAGCTTAATGGACAGCGACAGGTGAAAGCCGTCCCAAAAAACAAAGACATAAACATTAGCATGCAAGGTTTTGCTCTTCATATTTTGGGATGCGAAAAATATTCCGTGTAAGATCATAACACTTTAAAATTTAGTGTTTTCGTCGAAATTTAAAACATTGCTAGAAACATATTTTAATTCTATATTAAACATTTTTTTGAATAATAAACAATATATAAACAAGTTTTTGTCAATCGACAAAACTAAAACTATTGGGTTAAACTTTTAATGTGATACTGGATTTAAACTCGTTGTGCCGATTCTACAGTCTGCATTAATAACGATTAGGATATCGTTACATTTGTGGGTTGAAATGAAGGCTAACCGTATGGCTGAACTTGTGAGAACGGAAATAGAAAAACGAATCTCATTTACAATTCACTTAAGAGGTGAGACCTGAATGTAGAACACATATCTCACTTAGAAGAAATGTCGCCGCGACTGATGTAGTTTCACAGAAAGCTGAAATTAATTGTCTTCTGCTGGACAACGTAAATTGGAACACCGATTGTGACACAGGCTTTGTGACACCTTAAAGTTAATTGAACGAAAATGACACGAAAAATGAGATTTTATTCTCAGACATTTTAAACTGTCTGCTTCGACCTGGGATGTGTAATTGGCCGAATGGATAAGTCGCAGAAGATTGAATCGGTTGTCGAACCAAAGTCCGATCTAATATGTTTATTAATGCCACAATACAACGAAGAAAACGTATGAGTCCAGGGTTTTTATCTTGCATTCAACAAATTGCATTCGGTATTATTTAAACCCCCAAAAAGTTGATATGATATAAAACAAGTAACCTAGACTAAACAAAACATCCGCTGAACATACTTTATTTTTGTTGTAGACCCGTGCTAGTGGTCACAAAGAAATAAACCACAAATAGTGACAGGGTTAAAATATAACAATGTATTCATTAATAAGCAATACAGAACGCCACTAATGTGGTAGGAGATGAACGGGTTCATAACATGCGGTAAAACAGGGTATGAAAGTCTCTCCTGAGTCTCTGCAACCAGTGGTATTTGTTATACCTGGTTGATATTATCAGTTCTCTAATTTGCACCCACAACAATTTTATTCTGCATTCAATAGGAAAACTGGGTAGAATTGACGACTAGCATCGTGACCATATAATACAGACACCCATGGAAGATTTTCTTCTCTATCAAAACGTTGCGTCATTATGAGTCACCGATCTTAAGCAACTCTTTTACAACAAATGCATGGTGTTCGCAACTACATTAAACGTTATAGTGGAACAGAAAATATATATCATTAATATATTTCATACAGCTATTAAGAGGTGATGGTAACTAAGTGGTTAATGATACGGACCGACCTACCTGGGTGTTTTAAGTTCGAATCCAGTTCGTCCCACAAAAAAAAAAAACTTTAATTTAGGATGTTGGCAACCTACACGTAGGCTTTTGCGTAAATAGAAACGATTTCTAGAAACGATTATGACTTAAAAGATATTGGGGAAATCAAGTTCTGAGTGGTAACATCTGTTGGGTCCTTGATATAGTGGTGAAATCTGGATGCTTCTAATATAAGGTCCGAACACCGGCCACCAAATGGCGATAACCTGGACGATGAAACTCTACACTGGCTGCAACCGAGCTGAACGTCTAAAATACGCAAGAATAATAATAATAAGAAGAAGAAGAAGAAAAAGCTGATGGTGTGGAAGTTTTTAGGGAAGTTCAGATTCCTTCACGTTTATAAACTTGATAATCTACGCAGTTTGATAAGGGTTTGTTCATGGAATCTATTTGCTACATTTTCGTACGTTCTTCTCTCGACATTCAGTCCGTAATAAATAGACAATTATACACTCAAAATATAAATAGACAATTATACATTCAAAATATAAATAGACAATTATACATTCAAAATATAAATAGACAATTATACATTCAAAATATAAATAGACAATTATACATTAAAAATATAAATAGACAATTATACATTCAAAATATAAATAGACAATTATACATTTAAAATATAAATAGACATTATACATTCAAAATATAAATAGACAATTATACATTAAAAATATAAATAGACAATTATACATTCAAAGTATATATAGACAATTATACATTCAAAATATAAATAGACAATTATACATTTAAAATATAAATAGACAATTATACATTAAAAATATAAATAGACAATTATACATTCAAAATATAAATAGACAATTATACATTTAAAATATAAATAGACATTATACATTCAAAATATAAATAGACAATTATACATTAAAAATATAAATAGACAATTATACATTCAAAATATAGATAGACAATTATACATTCAAAATATAAATAGACAATTATACATTTAAAATATAAATAGACAATTATACATTAAAAATATAAATAGACAATTATACATTCAAAATATAAATAGACAATTATACATTTAAAATATAAATAGACATTATACATTCAAAATATAAATAGACAATTATACATTCAAAATATAGATAGACAATTATACATTCAAAATAAAGATAGACAATTATACATTCAAATTATAGAGAGACAATTATACATTCAAAATATAAATAGACAATTATACATTCAAAATATAAATAGACAATTATACATTCAAAATAAAGATAGACAATTATACATTCAAAATATAGATAGACAATTATACATTCAAAATATAAATAGACAATTATACATTCAAAATATAAATAGACAATTATACATTCAAAATATAAAAAGACAATTATACATTCAAAATATAAATAGACAATTATACATTCAAAATATAAATAGACAATTGTACATTCAAAATATAAATAGACAATTATACGTTATAGTAAATAATATGTGTATATTAAAGCGTTCGCCTAGGGTTTTAAAAAAATGACAAAATTAACATTAGACATGCCCCGAAGTCGTAACTCACAAACAAGTAAAACATAACTTTTAACAAGCGGAGATGGTCTTGAATATTTTCTTCATACCCTTATTTTCAAGATGTGTCTAAGTAAATCCCAAAATGATCCAAATGACTAATGTTCCATGCAAAAACGTGATGATAGTAAGGATAAGACCACGCGAGTATAAGGGTTCATGTGATTTTTAATTGGCGATGAACAACACTCCAAGAGATAGAAAATTATGCTAGAAATGATCAGCATTTATTTATTTAAAGGAGACGGCTGAACAAAAATTTGTTAACTTTGGACTTTGAGTTTGAAAGCAGTCACGTGCTATTATATATTGATACCATTTTCTCACCAAAACGCAACTGGGTCTATGCTGCACTTCTTAACACCGATTCACTCACAGAACAAAACCCATCATCCATCTATTAATAAA
>OY744529.1:114865953-114888453 GCA_963556195.1 Sepiola atlantica
ACTCTACAGTAAAGACTCTGACAACCATATGCATGGGATAGGAGGACTTTTTCGGAACACCCTTTCCTTGACTAGAGGACATTAGCTAGAATCAGATGATCACGCCTACAGTTGCTTTAAATAAACCTTACAGCAGATCGGTAGTTACTTATATTTCATATACCGTTCTCTTTCGACCCATGACTCTACTCTGCTTAACTCTGTTTATGAATACTTATATACAGAACTCTCCCTTGACTTGAGTGCTCGAATACATGTATTTAGGGTTTTTAATATACATCACTATGACTGGCTTGGATTCCCCAGCTATACAGACGCAGCTGGTAACTCCACGTACAGTTTCTCCATAGCGCACTTCCTCTCACAGACTATTACATTCCTGACCGTGTTGACAAGCAAGCTAGAGTTCTCGACCTGTTCTTGACTCCACTGCCCGGGGCCTCTGCGACTAATGAATATAGCCCGCTCTAGAACGCTAATCACCTTGTGTTAATGATTGATATCACCCTAAAATCTCGTCCCAAAGCTTATACAATGTTGCTCAAAACGGCGAGATAGTACAAACAGAGATCACATTAGAGACGGCCCATGGAGTGAACCTTTTCTCTCCCTGCTGATCAGTGCACAAGTCAGGTAGTCTAATGGGTCAATGCAGGCATTGAAGCACATGTCCACACGTGAACATTCTGCAGCAAGCCCCACTTTCCACAATGGTTCACCTCGAGCTTTGCATCTGTTTTTTATCATCGATAGTTTTTGGTACGCATTCTGCAAGTCCAGGATGCTAAAGTAGCGATAAATTTTCACTTAGTTAACTTCATCATCTATTCTATGTAGAAGTAATATTTGGTAAGGTGTATTAAATTGTGGTTTGTTGGTAGTTCACCACCATCTTTCGTTTATGATCAGCGCCAGACGTAACAAAAAAATCCCCCCACCTAAAAAAGAAATCGTTTCGTTCTATGAATACTTACCGTAATGAATATTTTATCGGCATGTGACTATGACTTTACAGTTAGTTGGGAAATTGGCAAACAAGGGAAGATGTTTGATACTTAGAGCGACAAGGCCATACATAGCCAGTTTTGGTTAGGGTTCGCAAACTGAGCAAGAAAGAGTGTCGTCTTAAGAAATCACGCATGAGGCCAGTTTCGAGGTAGTTTTATTTTTTTAAACCAGATATTACGTTTATCGGGCAAGTGTCTCTAATTTTAGAACAAAGAAATTAAATGGGATGCACATACCAACACTTCCAGCGGAGAAACGGCAAGCTAAATTAGTTGCACAGTAATTACTAAAGCTTCCCATGCTTTCCATGTCTTATTTTTATAGGGTTTGTGAGGTCGACAATGTGTTGGTGTGAATAAAAATGTGATCATTACCAATAACGTGATCTATACAATTCCAATAAATCGCGCAATCACAAATTATAAGAGTACAGCGTTAACTATATCTTAATTTAATTTAACTTCCGGTAAAATTAGATTACTCTAATTTTTCTTATTGACAATTCACAATTTATTATTGTAATAATTAATTATAATTACTAGTTTGTTTGTATTATGTTTCCATACAGACAAATAACATTTCTACGTACCCTTTAATCAAGTAAACATCAGGTGTTATATAAAAGCACCAATATCATTGGGAGGCGACGGTGGTTGAGTCTCTTATTAACTTCGGTTGATTGAGGACGTCGGGATCCGGTTATACCAGTCGAGGATCCGTTCTCGACAATCAGTCCGGCAGGAACTGGGCCATTACGGTGGCCTTTTATCTGCCGGGCTGATGTATACTGTCCTAGGTTGTCCTAGGTTGTGCAGCCTCCCAGGCCTTTTCAGTTTATCGCTTACTGTCTGAGGCGCCCTGACCAGGGAATGCCGACGAGGCTGCCCAGGCTATTTTTGCTAGGGCAGAGTGCTCCTTCTTTAGGGGTGCTGGCTTGACTCTTCCCCCACTTTCCGACTTTGTGTCACATATTCCTGCGGTGGGAGGGAATTAAATACCTGATTTAGTGGATAACGACGCGGACTGACGACCTGGGTGTTCCAAGTTCGAATCCAGTCGGTTCCATAGTACTACTTTCACTGTTGGCAACCCTTACGTGGTCCCTCCTGCAAGAATTCCAACAATAGAATCACACCATTCAGATTGATACGAATTTAATTAACTTTAACTATATATAACATGATTCTACCTACTTTACAATGTCATACTGTATTATGTCTTAATACATCACAGATAACGTCAAGTTCATTGACATCTTAACTCTTTTCTGAAGAACTCTTTTTACAATAAAGACGAAATGATAAAATCTAAAAATATCAAACGATTTGATTATATTGCGTTGGCAAATCCGCTTTCTTCTATTCATCTCTACTTATTTGGTAAATCCGTATCTTTCATTTATCTGTACTGATTTTGTAAATGTGATTTGTCAATTAATTTCTACGTATAACCCTAACCCTACCCTAAACACTAACTGTAATCCTAACCGTTTTTCTATTAATTTCTACATTTTTGATAACTCTGCTGTATTCAGTCATCTCTCATCTTCACATATTTAGTAAAACCGCTTTTTCTATTTATCTTCACGTATTTGGTAAATCCGACTTTTTTTGATAACACTCTTAATTGAAAGGTCATTATACATTTGCATAACTGAATTGAAAAATAATAAAAACAGTACTAGTAATAATAGTTAATATTTTAAATAATGAATCGTGACTATCAAATAACGATAATCTAATTTTACCAGAGGTTATAATAAAATTATCTGGTTAACGCTATACTGTACATCTTATGTTGCGCTATTTTTAAAATTCTTTATGTTATGATAATTATTAGTTACGTAATTTGTAAAAATTATAGTTAAACGCTTAATTTGAAAAATGAATTATTAATTAATCAGATTGATGTATAGATTAGTCATACCATGATTGGAAGTAGATTATAAGATATTAATAGACAATTTAAACGTATGATGAGGTGTAGCCTATTATAAAGGGATCAATAAGAAAAAAAAGAATGAAGGAAAAAAAAAGAAAAAGGAGAAAAATATAAATATAGAGTGATGTGGTGGGTGGTAATTGGTTATTTATTTATATGTGCATTTTATATGGAATGTGTTTATTGATTGAGTATGAACATTTTCAAAATAAGATGCAAAAGATTTGATTATGCTAGTAAATCTTGAACGTTTAAATACAAGAGAATAGTGTAAAATTAGGAAGTGTCGTTTGATGCGAATGTAAAACTGCGAGGTATAATGGCATATAGGAATTGAATAAACATGGTTTCATTTTGGAGGCGAATGTACACTGATGCAACCTATTTGTAAGTGTTTTTGATCTTTTGTATACAATAAAACTTATATTTTTAATGAGGGGACAACCATTGTCTGATAATAAAGTGTTTTTAAATGAAATCCGAAATATTTACTGAATAATTATTAATATATTATATTACATTATGAGCTATAGTCGTCTTGTACAATGTTAGGCTACAAGTTAATTATTATGATATATATATATATATATATATATATATATATATATATATATATATATATATATATAGTCTCGAAAGTGTTTCAACCATTAAAACTATATAGAAATTACAAAAAATAAATATCAAAGACACTTTTGTACCCCCCTCCCCCAAATTACTTTTCTTGTAGGTCAATTTACTTTTTACAGTTACTATATAAGTTTGCTTCCAAGAATTTACTAGTCTTAACATTATTTAAGTGATCATCAATTGTTTACCATCAAAAACTGTTTCGGGAATTTAAAAACAAAACTATTTTATCTCATGGCTTCGCAACAGAGTTGAGCAGACCTCATTTCCCTTAAAAGACAAGAACAAAAACGTTCCCTATATTAGATCTAAGTTTTGTTGCAGATAAACGTTTTTCTAACTTATTTTGTTAATAAAATGTCCTCCTTACCTGTGTTGTTCGTTTGTGTCTAAGAAAATGTATCAGTTATTTACAAAAATCTGCTGCATTTTATAGTGTTGACTCCATTACACTATTTATTTTGTTATTTATAGTTTTATGAATTTATATTATCATATTATACTTAGTTTGATATAAAAAATATTTAAAAATGAAGAAATATATATATATATATATACATATATTTTTATATATATTTTTTTCTATTTATTTAATATATATATATATACTATATGTTATATATATATATATATATATATATATATATATATAATAAATGACGCTAAAAAGACTTTAAAAGCATGTTCAGATGGAATATTTATTAATAAAATAAAACAAAAAAAACATTTTTTACACTTGGATCTGTATAAATCAAAGTGCTAAATGAGAAAAACAAGAAGAAAAGAAAAGAAAAAACATCCATTTTGATTTTATTTTATTAATAAATATCGCATCTGAACCTGCTTTTAAGCCTCATTTATTATTAAAGATTATTACTATATATATATATATATATATATATATATATATATATATATATATATATATATATATATACATATATATTAATAAATATCGCATCTGAACCTGCTTTTAAAGGCTTTTAAGCTTCATTTATTATTAAATTCTTAAAAAATGTTTAAAAAGAAAAGAGATAAACTTTTCTATTTTAATATATATATATATATATATATATAAATTCCCGAAACAGTTTTTCATGGTAAACAACTGATGATCCCTTAACATAGTGTTAGAAATAAACTAATATAATAACTATAAAAAATAAATTGACTTACATGAGTGATTTTCCACTGGAAGACTTGGGACTATTAGTTTAAAAAAAATTTTTTTTTTAAATATAATTTTAATGGTTGAGAAACTTCCGAGACTATATATATACACATTACATAAATTCTATAAATAACAATAAATAACAGTTATCAAAAAACTTGACAAAAATAACGATATGAATAACAAGTATAATAGCCTGAGGAATAATAACACAAATAATAACAAGAGGAATAACCCGGGGGAAAATAACGTATAACATATTTTTGTTATTCGTTAGTTTTTCTCTCGCACAGTTCTTGTTATTCGTGTTATTCTTCCCCAGGGTTTCTATTTAATCTTGTTATTATTGACATTATCGTCAAGCGCTCAAACTTGTGATTTTTCTTATAATAATTTCTTTTGCTTTTCTATTTTTCAATCCTTAAAATAGTCTTCTATATATTTTTATTATTAAAAGAAAAACATATTACCCCCAAACAAGGCAGGCCGCCACTGCAGACTTAAGGGGTTACTGAGAATTAGGATGTAGGTTTTCGGTGACATCTTAAGTTCGGAGCTTTGTATCGAGATGTCTGTGTACATAAGTTTTACACCTCTGCATGTCGGTACAGTCGGGGAAACAGGGAGCAGGGAATGAGTTCTAGAGATCGACAGCACGAGGAAAGAAGCTATTGGAGTAGAATGCTCTCCGTTATCTGGGGACCTCCACAGTGAATGGATGTGATTTTGCTGATTGTCGAGTTGGTCTAGTGTATTTACGTCGAGGGGGCACCAGAGCAACCAGTTCATCGGAGCACAGTCCATTAATGTATTTGTAAAACAAGCACAAAGGTTGCAACATTGCGGCGATGAGACAAGAACTGAAGCTTGGTAGATAGTGATGGATGTATTAAGTTGGCGACTCGATTTTGGATCTTGTCTAAGGGAGAGAAACTAGCGGATGATGCACCAGCCCAGATATGACAACAATACTCCTACATGTGGGCGGATAGTTACTTTGTAGAGATACAGGATAATGTCAGGTGTCAGGAGTTTACGAGAACGGTACAGGGATCCCACCTTCTTTGCTGCAGCCTTGGCAATGTCTTCAATGTATTTGTTCCAATTCATGTTACCTCACACTCATCTTCTTTATATTTTTATTGTCACTTTTATTATTCACAATCACGCCGATCAAATATTTTTCTTGAAGTTATTCATTTTCAGACTCGCAACTTACTATTCTAATTATTGTTCTTTTGACTATTCCTTGTGCTTTTATTCTTTCCCTGATGTTATTTCTGTAGTCATTCCGTTGTTAATTATTGCTACTCTTCTTTACGCCATTCCTCTTTAGGTATTATTGTTTGTTATTCTTATGATTTTTCTGACGTTATTTCTGTAGTTACTTGTTATATTTCTTATTTGTCCTCGTACGGGTTTTTTCATCATTCATCTGGTTATATATTAGTTTCTTTCTCGAGCCTTCCATCTTCTTCCACTTATTATTATTTCAGCTCAGACAGTACTCCTCGTTATTATTATTATATTGTTATTCCAGTTATTTTTCCTAGTCGAGTTTTTCTTATCATTCTTATTAGACTTCCACAGACTTTTCTACGTGTTCTTCTTGTTTTTTTATATTATTTCTCGTTATGACCCCATTGTTATTCTTTTCTTACCTTGATTATTCTTGCTTGGGATCTGCCTTTTTATATTAAAAAAAAAAATGTTTTTTCTTCCTCAAGCAGATATCATTGTTATTTCTGTCTATTTTTTGTTGCTTACCCTCAGGCTATTTTTTCTCTTGATTCTTCTTGGCGTTTTGACCATACTCAACGCGTTATCATATTTTTATTATTTCTATTCCTGTTATTCTTTCTTACGTCCTTCAGCTTGCTATCCTTCGCGTTATTCATGCTATCACGATTGTTATTACTTTAATAATAACTTGTATTTATGATATTAGCCCACAGGCTCGTATTATTATTTGTCTGCTTGTTCTCATTATTTTCTGTGACGATCACCTAATTATTTTTCTTGTTTTTGGCATTCTTTCCTTTAATTAGACAATCATGCTCAAATATGCGCACATTAATAGCTAGAGTTCAATTCCTCATTAAAAATCAACTAATTTCAATTCAGCATTAACTAATTATATGATCTCAATAGTCGAGTCTGTCTTCTACAAATTGTACCAGATTCCATTCACTTCTTTAGTTCAACACTTGTTAACATTGTATTTGCGCTCAATACAATTCACCAATTCCACAGACCTACACCAACCTGTTCTTATCACTCCTTGCCTATGACTACATCTTTTCAACACAACTTACATTTCGTTACGCGTTCTAAACTTCTCTTCGCTCGTCAGGCACATCGACGCACTGAAGCCTTACTGCTCAAATACGTTATATGTTGAAGTATATTTAAGCGTGTATGTTCCGTAGACGTGGTGATTGTCGTGCGAGAGGAGAATAAGGGAAAGAATTGTTATTACTGATTATTTCAGGTCCGTCTAACTCTGAGACAGTAACACGATTAACGGTTTGAAATCTGAACGACATCGCAACATGAGAAATATGAGAGATATGTCAGATGGATTTCCGAACGAAATCGGTTAAGCGAGAGGTAATCTAGAACTGTAATGTCTTGAAAGAAAATATTATAAAACAAGCATAAGTTGACAGGAGTATTGTATTATAATAATGCGTGTATGGAACCAAAAATACAAACATTTTTTTCAGATGAGAATTATCGTACCCATATTAGAAGTTATGTTTGTCTTTCGATGTGTAATTCCTTTTGCACTACAGCAATCCATCAAAGTCTTTTAAAGATTTACTTTAAAGATCTAATAAACTGCTGCTCATTGTTTTCATTTTTTGTGAATACAAGGAATGAATTTCGAAAATACGAAAAGTCTTTTATATAAATAATTATGTCTGTTTTGACGTGTCCTGTTTAAAAGCATGAATATGTTTTCTAATGTGAAATTTAACATGAATATTTCGACTATTTTAGCACGGTCCATTTTTCTTTTATCCTCCGTGTGTGCCCCTTTTATCTTTTATACCCGTGTTGTGTCCCGTTTCACCGTTCTTCATATTTATTGTTAACGATTTACTTGTTTAAGTTGGTAATTAGTATTAACTGTTCAAATTAAACATTATCTTATGTCATTTTTCATACATTAAAATATGTTTTAAAATCCTATTTACAGTATATATATATATATATATATATATATATATATATATATATATATATATATATATCTCGAAATGTTGTGCAATTTTAATAATATAATAAGCTTTCTTAAAATGTAGAACGTGTTTACCAGTATATATATATATATATATATATATATATATATATATATATATATATATATATATATATATATATATATAAATAGAAATAAAAATAAAATGCGAAACTAAGAGTATAATTTTAGGGGGTAGAACCTATAGTGACATAGTTTAAGCTCAATATACGATCAATTATGAAGATAAAAGAAAGAAGAGATATAAAGATGTACGAATGACAAATCTATTTCAACTTCGATTGTTCAATGCAAGATGCACTCGGAACATTCGAATAAGCTCGTTCCAACTACGATTAAATCAAACATATTTCTATTGGATTTACTTCATTTTTGAAATTTGTCAACGCTGTTTTCACAAAACCCTTTTTTTTCATCTTTAAATCTCCTTTCACCGGACACCTTATCTACGGACATTCACCAACTGGACAGACACCATATTTTTACACGTACACTCTTACCTTCCATTACTTTATATTTTTTCAAATTTTGAATTTTGGCATTTCCACTGCCAACTTATTCATCTATATAATTCCTCTGATCACAAGAGTTCAATCTTTGAAAAGCCTTGGCTTAAGGAAAGAAAAATAAACATGTTTTTACCGAGTACACCTTGCATTGAACAATCAAAGTTGAAATAGATTTGTCATTCGTACATATTTATCTCTCTTTTTTCTTTTATATATATATATATATATATATATATATATATATATATATATATATATATAAATAATATCAAATTACATTTTTTTTATATTTTACCTACGTACAACGTCGTTTCGAGTTTTCGCCTCTCATCAGTGCATATGTATAGATGTTTTCATAAATAAACCTACTATTAGATATTAGCAGGACCTAGGTCCCGGCGTTGCTCAGGTAGAATCGAAAATTATTTTCACTCTCAGTCTGTGTTGAACTGAAACAACTCATGTCTGAATACAATGTCATCAACAGATTTCATAAAGTTTCCGTTTTACTGTAAGTAATTTACGTGAACAAAACAGGATTTATCAATAAATAATTGATTACAAATGGTGTTAAAGCAAATAGGTCACAAAATCGATTTGCTTTAAAACAATTTATGTCGTTAATACTAATAAGTTTCATGATATTTTTGGCTACAATTGTATTCATGCAGATGTTTCTATTTTGCCATACGGACTTAGGCTTAGGGTTTTTTGTTGGTCTTACACATGGACTTCGTGCAAGAGGTGAACACACATACTAAAAATACATCAATTGTTTGAAAGCAAATGCACTTGAGAAATTCGTCCCACGCAATTTTTTTCGTTGCCTATCTATTTCTAACATATTTGTATTATGTCCGTGTTTTAATGTAAGTAATTTACGTGATTAAAATAACATTTATATCTAGTAGTGAGGTGACAGAAGAATCCACGTAGACCAAATTGTATTCATGCAGAGATTGTATTTCGTCACACGGACTTTGAATTATGTAGTTTTGTTTTCCACAAAGAATTCCTACTGAGGATAAATGACCATATTTAAAAATAAGCAGCATAATTAGGAGCTTTCGAATAGAAACAAATTTGCAGGAAATAAAAATTGATAACACCTCCCGCGCTAAAAAAGAACAAAAAAAGAAAGTACCTGTTTATTCTAGTTACAATATTGGGTACTGGTGCAGCTTTTGGACAAACCCATCTTTTTGTGCGGCATGTTCCGGCCGTCTAGAATGCCACTCCTTTATAATCTATAATTCATGTAGAAATAAGCGCAATTTCCCGAAAAAGACAAACACAAATTTAACTTAAAACTTTCTTGTGTAAAAAAAATAAATCATTGATTTTCTTCGTAAAAATAATATGAATTGTCATAAAAAATAAATATACGGTGAGTGCTTTTCTTTCACTATATTTTGTGAAAAGTTGCCGTGTTTTTATTTTGACGCCGTTTCGTATTCATTCGGCTTTTTCTGGCCGTTTATGTATTTCTGCGTCGGCATAAGTTCGTTTTGTCTGATTCAACTACTGTACCAGTTGGAAATATTGTAATTAATTTTTCAAATGAAATATGTCTATAACTAAATCGAATATCTTAAATTTAAAATGTAATATACGAAGCCAATCTTATTGTATAATTTAGTCATTAAGATAACATCATTTCTTATCTTCTCGGTCAGAGAATGTGAAACATTAGCAAAGTAGAAATTTATAAGAAAAGTTATAAAATAATTTAGCCTACTAAAACTGACGTATATAAAAAAGTGAAGTATAAGAAAGAAAAGCGAATATGTGGATAGAGAAGTAGATGTAGTATTTAAGCGTGGATATCAAGTGAAAGTAAAACTCTGAAAACAAACAGCGAGCAGATATTGGAGAATAATCGATTATTCGAAGCAACGTTTCCAATGTCGGAACACGAATACTAAAAAGCATATCCGGGCATCTACGCGCATGAGAAACCTTCTTTCTGATCTAGCTTGATCTCGTGAATAGAGAACAAGAGTGCGTATTTTTCGGCCGTCAACAAATGAATGAAAACTGACATGTGTTGAGCTCATATGTTGGGCTGTCCAATGAAGTATCCATTTTGCAAGTGCCGTCATGTCAATTATACTTTTGGGTACTTCATCAACACTTATCTACTGTAGATCTGAAAACGCAGACCCTGAACTACACATGCGCATTAAGTGACACAATTGACAACTGCAATGGTTCTACATTGTATTCTTGTTTCTCATAAGGGGTCAACAGCAGTTCACGTAGCTGTCTATTACCCTTTCAATCTCTCGCGAAACAATGTAAAACTTATAGAATTTGGTATATTCGGACTACTGTTCTCATCTTGGGTGTTTTTATCACAACGTTTCGGCCGATGTAACCTCCGACCTTCTTCAGGTGTATATTTTTGAACTCGGGACTCTTTCTGTCGAACTCGGGAATCTGGACGGAATTTCGAACGGAATCCTTTATTAAATCTACGTGGGTAGCATGCTCTCGTTCCATCTGCCATGACTTGGAAGAAGTCTTCAGTAATTCGCAATTTTTCGTATCGCTCGCACTGAGGATTGAACCTTCAACCTTCAGATGACTGTCACTTAGAACTGAATTTTACGTAGTACTATATCTACTGCGCCACGGGTCGTTGCGGACAATTATATCGATAATTTTCTTCCCAGTGATGGCAGATAGAACGAGAGCAAGCTACCCCCGTGGATTTAATAAAGAGTTCCGTTCGAAATTCAGTCCAGATTCCCGAGTTCGACAGAAAGATTCCCGAGTTCAAAAAGATACACCTGAAGAAGGTCGGGGGTTACATCGGCCGAAACGTTGTGATAAAAACACCGAAAGTGAGAACAGTAGTTCGAATATACCAAATTCTACAAATGATCAACCCTCATCTAAAAAAATCCGAAACAATCTTAAACTTATTTCTCACATTTATATCCGTTTAAGTGTAAACGTGTCAAATATGCTTCTTACAATTTGGGATATATCCTATAATTATTGGAGGAAGAAAGATGTTTATTATATCTTTGAGAGTCCTTTATTTTGAACTAATAGTTTCTATGCCGTGATGTATGTTTGTCTTTTAAGTTACATGATTGGTTTGCTCATTGGCTTGCATCCTTATGTCCCGGATCTGTTGTATTAACAGCTAGATAATTAATAATTCTTAACAAAAACGGTTTATCAGTAAAATCGAGGGGGTTGTTTAGCTGTAAAAAAGACAAATAAAACTATGCGAAATAGAAATAATTTTAAGAAGATTTAAAACTCCATTATATCGTTTTAAAAAAAAAAAATTAATTGTAAAACAGATAAAAAACGAACATAATTTTAATAAATTTAAGACACTTTTTTCTGTTTCAAAACAGGCGATAAGAATATATCATTTTAATTAACTGAAGACACCGAAAAATTAAAAATATAAAACCACTATTAGTCGAAAAATATATGAAAATGAATATCTTAATCACCGATCATATTTAAGCGAATGTCTGAAGACACTAATAGTTTTGTAGGTGATCACATTAACGACGACGACGCCACGAAGGATATTATTAAAAGTAAAACACTATCGGAAATACACCTAAAGCATCAAGGCAATGCTCCGACTATGTTGTCGAGTTCTATCGAATGTCTTGATATTAGTACTTGCCGTTTTCAGTGTAAATATCACTTAATTTATCCGTTATCACGGGACTAAGTAAACGCTTACAGATTCGAAGTTTCTCTGTAAACCGAGTCTGCGCTCTGTGACCGTCCGAGATTGTTATTTCTCTGCACTGATGAGCGCCGAAACGACGTCGTAAAGTAAAAAAAATAAATTTAATATTATATGCCAAATATAAAGTGTGGTAAATCTAACTGACATCCGCCCCGATGAATGAAATTAAATTTCATTTCTTTTAAACTGAATTTAACTTGGTTCATTTAAACTGAAATTACATTTAATTCATTTAACCTGAAATTAAATTTGATTCCTGTAAACTGAAATTAAATTTGATTCATTTCAACTAAAATCAAATTTGATTGCTTTAAACTGAAATTAAATTTGATTCCTTTGAACTTAAATTAAATTTGATTCCTTTAAACTGAAATTGAATTTTATTCCTTTAAACTGAAATTAAATTTGATTCGTTTCAACTGAAATTAAATTTGATTCGTTTCAACTGAAATTAAATTTGATACCTACGAACTGAAATTGAATTTGATTCTTTTAAACTGAAATTGAATTTGATTCCTTTGAACTGAAATTGAATTTAATTCTTTTAAACTGAAATTAAATTTGATTCCTTTAAACTGAAATTAAATTTGATTCGTTTAAACTGAAATTAAATTTGATTCTTTTAAACTGAAATTAAATTTGATTCCTTTGAACTTAAATTAAAGTTGATTCCTTTGAACTGAAATTGAATTTAATTCCTTTAAACTGAAATTAAATTTGATTCGTTTAAACTGAAATTAAATTTGATTCGTTTCAACTGAAATTAAATTTGATACCTACGAACTGAAACTAAATTTGATTCTTTTAAACTAAAATTAAATTTGATTCCTTTAAACTAAAATTGAATTTAATTCTTTTAAACTGAAATTAAATTTGATTCCTTTAAACTGAAATTAAATTTGATTCGTTTAAATTGAAATTAAATTTGATTCGTTAAAACTGAAATTTAATTTGATTCCTTAAACTGAAATCAAATTTGATTCCTTTAAACTTAAATTAAATTTGATTCCTTTAAACTGAAATTAAATTTGATTCGTTTAAATTGAAATTAAATTTGATTCGTTTAAACTGAAATTTAATTTTATTCCTTAAACTGAAATCAAATTTGATTCCTTTAAACTTAAATTAAATTTGATTCCTTTAAACTGAAATTGAATTTGATTCCTTTTAACTGAAATTAAATTTGATTCTTTTAAACTGAAATAAAATTTGATTTCTTTTAACTGAAATTAAATGTTATTCCTTTAAATTTAAATTAAATGTGATTCCTTTAAACTGAAATTAAATTTGATTCCTTCAAACTATTAGTAAGAACGTCATGTATAACTTATTTACAATTCATAAAGCAATTAAAACTAGTAACTCCGCATTCAACTTCGTGTTTAATTTGCATATAAAAAAAACAGGCAACACTCCATGTTTTGTAAACGTGCTTTCAGTGTGCCATTTGCAACAATTTAATTATTTTTGTAATACTTTTTCTTAATTTAAAGGTAATTTATACAGTAATATTTGGTAATTTTATGATTAATTTATCCTATTTTTATCGTAATAATGAGCATTTTTACCAATTTCGAAAATCCCTTTACGAACAAAGAAAATACGTGTATTAATTCGTACAGCAACTGATGTTATTAACCATATTCATGTACAGGAGGGAGTAAATACAATTCAATCTAAAATTATGTACTGGGAAATTATTGACGCCAAGAAAAGAAAACTGACGTCATATGTACGAGAGTAAAAGGATTCTGGTAATCTCAAATAAAGCGATCAAGAAAATTAGTATTTTTATAGAGTATAATAATTTGTTTTCTCTCTCTCTTCTCTGTGTATGTTACGATCAGATGACTGAGACAAAATCTGTCGGAATAAACTAATGTATGTTTATAAGCGTCGTGCAACTCAATAAATCTATCGTTTTTCTCGACCAGATCTTTGTCGAATTATTATTTCCCTATATTTATAGGAAACTAATGTTTAAGGATGCTCTTTTTATTTTCAGCGCTCTGTGGCTCCAACAAATCTAGACGGGGGATGTGTCCTCGGTCAGTTTCTTTTTTGGTATTTCCAGGAAGATTAGTAAAAAATGCTTGAACAAGGAAGTCACAAAATCAGCCAATGAATACGATGATCAATAACCCGTCATTTCAGGATAATGAAACATTTAAAAATACTTTCTAAAAAAATAGGAATATTTTATTTAATTTTGTTTACGAAACTAAAGAAATAAATATTGTTTATTTTTCAGTGAGTAAAAAATAAAACAAATTAATAAAACAAATAATTAAACATTAAAATTAAAACAAGTAATTCTACAATCACTTTTTCTGACATAAGTGTATCAGAGTTGTTGACTAATTTCAAAATAATAGTAAGGATTTCTTTTATTTTAGCTGATATTTGAAACGCTTGAATATTCTGGCTAAACGAGTCGATATTAATTAGAATCGATCTGTCTTGAATAACGATTAGAAACCTAATAAATATGCTAACCTCGACAATGATCGATAACCGACAAATTCAATGAAGCTTTAGAAAAGAAAATGGCAATAAATGTGCTGCTCAAACATCAGCGCGAAGTAAATTTCACTAAATGATTTCTCGGAAATTTTAAAGTATAGAATTTTAACAATAATAAAAATAACATTCGTTTATCGGCTGCTCCTTTTATGTCATTTTAACACATAAGGATTGGAGGTATAGACTTTCTTAAAGAGCAAAATAACGCAAGACAGAAAAATAATAAAATGAAGAAAGAGAGATGGTTTCACCGTTAAAATAACTGAAGCTGTAATCCGGGCAGGATATAAGTATAGGCGAAAAAAAAAGAAAAGAGATTCGAAAACTCATGTTATTGAGTGATCTGTAATCTTTTGTGTATTTTCGCGTTTTGAGAGAATTCCAACTTTATTTGTATTCTTTCGTTCCGATAATAAATATTTCAAATTTTTTTAATTATAAGCTAAACAAACATTGTGTTAATTTAGTTGTGGCTAAAATAGTATATATATATATATATATATATATATATATATATATATATATATATATATATATGTAAAAATAAAAATGGAATAAAGAATAAGCAATTCAACAACTAACAAAAATAAACTCAAAAACTCATGTTGTAAAGTTCCACCGAGATATTTCGGCCGTAGATACGACTATTTTCGATCAGTTAATAAACTTTATTTCAAAACGGAAAAGTTTTCAAATTTATCTACGGCCGAAATATCTCGGTGGAACTTTACAACATGAGTTTTTGAGTTTATTTTTGTTAGTTGTTGAATTGCTTATTCTTTATTCCATTTTTATTTTTACATATTGTCTGAAACATTGTTTCTTTTTTCCCATATATATATATATATATATATATATATATATATATATATATATATATATATATATATATATATATATATAATTGAGATACTTTTCTAAAATACATCAGGTATATTCTCATGTAAAATTAGATTTAATTAAGTAAATAACAGCTTTTTTTCCATAGCCATAAAATCAGAGCATTGAAACTTACACAATATGAACTTGTCGATAGCCTGTGGCACCTTTACGAGGAAATGTCGACGGCTATTCATATGTCTTGCATTCTCGACCTTGTGCAATATTTTCCTGCGGTGGGAATAAAGTAAAAAAACAAACTTACTTACAGTGAAGACTATGCTGTATCATCAGAACACGGCTGTACTGTACCAAGTCGTGAACCACCTACGCAAACAAGGAGCGGCGACTCAACACCTTCCACCTGCGAACCCTCCATCGCATCCTTGGCATATCTTGACAGGATAAGATGTCCAACACAAATGAATATCAATAAGTATCATTGTAGTTTCAGTTAACGACACTGTTTTGAAAATTGTTAGTTTAACATGAAAGTGCGCCTCAAAAAAGAATTCGGTTTTCTTAGCATGTTTTTAGAGGAGGCAACCGCGAAGACGTCCAAGAATAAACACGTGTTATAAGATATTAAATCAGATGTCAATCTTGGCCTTTTGGCTAAGATCAAAGTGTAGTATCTGTTCCGATGGATACTACACCCCATAGACTGGTATTGTCTTGGCCTTCGGGGGTTGATTTACGCCGGTCTATGGGTCTGATCTGTCCTGTGCAGTTCTAGGAGGTCCACCCTCCCAGGCTTCGCCTCCCCTCTTTGGGGAGGAGTAAGTTAATTGCTTACTGTCTGAGGCGCCCCTACCGGGGAATGCCGACGGGGCTGCCCAGGCAATTTTTAATGGCCATAGCGCTCACCTTCTCGAGCGCTGGCTTTTCAAATCCCACTTTCCGACCTTGTGTCACATACTCCCATTGTGGGTGGGTGTTAAATAACGCCTTTTGGCTAAGATCAAAGTGTAGTATCTGTTCCGATGGATACTACACCCCATAGACTGGTATTGTCTTGGCCTTCGGGGGTTGATTTACGCCGGTCTATGGGTCTGATCTGTCCTGTGCAGTTCTAGGAGGTCCACCCTCCCAGGCTTCGCCTCCCCTCTTTGGGGAGGAGTAAGTTAATTGCTTACTGTCTGAGGCGCCCCTACCGGGGAATGCCGACGGGGCTGCCCAGGCAATTTTTAATGGCCATAGCGCTCACCTTCTCGAGCGCTGGCTTTTCAAATCCCACTTTCCGACCTTGTGTCACATACTCCCATTGTGGGTGGGTGTTAAATAACGCCTTTTGGCTAAGATCAAAGTGTAGTATCTGTTCCGATGGATACTACACCCCATAGACTGGTATTGTCTTGGCCTTCGGGGGTTGATTTACGCCGGTCTATGGGTCTGATCTGTCCTGTGCAGTTCTAGGAGGTCCACCCTCCCAGGCTTCGCCTCCCCTCTTTGGGGAGGAGTAAGTTAATTGCTTACTGTCTGAGGCGCCCCTACCGGGGAATGCCGACGGGGCTGCCCAGGCAATTTTTAATGGCCATAGCGCTCACCTTCTCGAGCGCTGGCTTTTCAAATCCCACTTTCCGACCTTGTGTCACATACTCCCATTGTGGGTGGGTGTTAAATAACGCCTTTTGGCTAAGATCAAAGTGTAGTATCTGTTCCGATGGATACTGCACTTCATAGATCGGTATTGTCTTGGCCTTCGGGGCTTGATTTCCGCCGGTCTATGGGTCTGATCTGTCCTGTGCAGTTCTAGGAGGTCCACCCTCCCAGGCTTTACCTCCCCTCTTTGGGGAGGAGTAAGTTAATTGCTTACTGCCTGAGGCGCCCTTACCGGGGAATGCCGACGGGGCTGCCCAGGCAATTTTTAATGGCCACAGTGCTCACCTTCTCGAGCACTGGCTTTTCAAATCCCACTTTCCGACCTTGTGTCACATATTCCTATTGTGGGTAGGGGTTAAATAACGCCTTTTGGCTAAGATCAAAGTGTAGTATCTGTTCCGATGCATGCTGCACTTCATAGATCGGTATTGTCTTGGCCTTCGGGGCTTGATTTCCGCCGGTCTATGGGTCTGATCTGTCCTGTGCAGTTCTAGGAGGTCCACCCTCCCAAGCTTTACCTCCCCTCTTTGGGGAGGAGTAAGTTAATTGCTTACTGCCTGAGGCGCCCCTACCGGGGAATGCCGACGGGGCTGCCCAGGCAATTTTTAATGGCCACAGTGCTCACCTTCTCGAGCACTGGCTTTTCAAATCCCACTTTCCGACCTTGTGTCACATATTCCTATTGTGGGTAGGGGTTAAATAACGCCTTTTGGCTAAGATCAAAGTGTAGTATCTGTTCCGATGGATACTGCACTTCATAGATCGGTATTGTCTTGGCCTTCGGGGCTTGATTTCCGCCGGTCTATGGGTCTGATCTGTCCTGTGCAGTTCTAGGAGGTCCACCCTCCCAGGCTTTACCTCCCCTCTTTGGGGAGGAGTAAGTTAATTGCTTACTGCCTGAGGCGCCCTTACCGGGGAATGCCGACGGGGCTGCCCAGGCAATTTTTAATGGCCACAGTGCTCACCTTCTCGAGCACTGGCTTTTCAAATCCCACTTTCCGACCTTGTGTCACATATTCCTATTGTGGGTAGGGGTTAAATAACGCCTTTTGGCTAAGATCAAAGTGTAGTATCTGTTCCGATGGATGCTGCACTTCATAGATCGGTATTGTCTTGGCCTTCGGGGCTTGATTTCCGCCGGTCTATGGGTCTGATCTGTCCTGTGCAGTTCTAGGAGGTCCACCCTCCCAGGCTTTACCTCCCCTCTTTGGGGAGGAGTAAGTTAATTGCTTACTGCCTGAGGCGCCCTTACCGGGGAATGCCGACGGGGCTGCCCAGGCAATTTTTAATGGCCACAGTGCTCACCTTCTCGAGCACTGGCTTTTCAAATCCCACTTTCCGACCTTGTGTCACATATTCCTATTGTGGGTAGGGGTTAAATAACGCCTTTTGGCTAAGATCAAAGTGTAGTATCTGTTCCGATGCATGCTGCACTTCATAGATCGGTATTGTCTTGGCCTTCGGGGCTTGATTTCCGCCGGTCTATGGGTCTGATCTGTCCTGTGCAGTTCTAGGAGGTCCACCCTCCCAGGCTTTACCTCCCCTCTTTGGGGAGGAGTAAGTTAATTGCTTACTGCCTGAGGCGCCCCTACCGGGGAATGCCGACGGGGCTGCTCAGGCAATTTTTAATGGCCAGAGTGCTCACCTTCTCGACCGCTGGCTTTTCAAATCCCACTTTCCGACCTTGTGTCACATATTCCTATTGTGGGTAGGGGTTAAATAACGCCTTTTGGCTAAGATCAAAGTGTAGTATCTGTTCCGATGGATACTGCACTTCATAGATCGGTATTGTCTTGGCCTTCCGGGGCTTGATTTCCGCCGGTCTATGGGTCTGATCTGTCTTGTGCAGTTCTAGGAGGTCCACCCTCCCAGGCTTTGCCTCCCCTCTTTGGGGAGGAGTAAGTTTATTGCTTACTGTCTGAGGCGCCCCTACCGGGGAATGCCGACGGGGCTGTCCAGGCAATTTTTAATGGCCAGAGTGCTCACCTTCTCGAGCGCTGGCTTTTCAAATACCACTTTCCGACCTTGTGTCACATATTCCTATTGTGGGTAGGGGTTAAATAACGCCTTTTGGCTAAGATCAAAGTGTAGTATCTGTTCCGATGGATACTGCACGCCTGTCCTGTGCAGTTCTAGGAGGTCCACCCTCCCAGGCTTTGCCTCCCCTCTTTGGGAGGAGTAAGTTAATTGCTTACTGTCCGAGGCGCCCCTACCGGGGAATGCCGACGGAGCTGCCCAGGCAATTTTTAAATGGCCAGAGTGCTCACCTCTCGAGCGCTGGCTTTTCAAACCCCACTTTCTCGACCCGATCTTGGGTCACATCTTGTGGGAGTAAGATAAAACTGGCCTTGTGTCTAAAACCTGGGGAGGAGTAAATAAAACATACGTTTAGCTATATTACGATAGAAAGATTACTAGCAAATGTCTGTATTACAATTGAAAAGCTAATTGTGGATTACCGGATTACATTATAAATTAGTAATATAAGTAGTCCACGCTGTAGTTAGATTATCTCATAAACTTCATAAGGATATATCATAAACTAGATTGCATTATAACTATAGAAATGTTTTGAGATGCTATGAAACAGACAGGACTCGAACCCTGCTTGCCGAGACGACATCTATCTCACCACCGACAATTATCATAACGCAACCCATTAACTGATATTGGAATCATCCGAAACTGACAGATCAGTTTCTTTATCCGTGTAATTTTGATTAATGTTTGCGACAAAGAACATATGCGAAATAATTGATGAACGTCGAGTTGGCGCACGGCACGCATAATGATATGGCGGGCCGTTCATCTCGGCGCAAATCGAACAAGTCACTTATAGATGGATAATGTGTAGGATAAACATGACGTGAGTTCATTTTGAAATGAGTGGCATCTGTGTAGTTTTATGTTTTGTATAATACATTTGTTTGTTATAGGATAGAAAAGCCTGCATCGTTATTAATGGGGGCATGGTTAGGTGACCCGATTTAGCGACGCAGGAGATTTAATAAATAAAAGAAAACTCAATTATCCAGTATGTACTAAATCAAAATTAATATTTTCTGTGATTGCGCTATGTCTTTGCCAGATAATCATAACCATATGAATAAGTATAACAAGGTGGTCATAGTACAGCAATTCTTCCCACTTTGTCAAAACATCGCTCATAGAATGTGTGCTAATCTATTATTCGATTATATTAAAATAGAAATAAATATAATATGATAAACGTATAGGAGTACAAAGAATTCTGATCAGGTGCCCACATAACAAAATAATTATTTTAATAGAAATCGCTCCAGACAAGACATGAAGCCACTTAATGTAAGGAGCTAAACATAAAATACTACGTTAAAGTCAGGAACTAGCCAACGATAAGTGTTATAGATATATTCTGACCCAGAAAACAGCAATTTCTCCCCCTTTATCAGAACCATTGCTCATACAGTGTTAGGACTAAATAATAAAGGTTTTTGTTGGTAGGATTAGTCTATTTTGAAACTTCCCAGAAACAGATGCATATTCAGATTAATGTATAACAATAAGAAACCGTATCACCATAAAAGTGTATGGATATATGTTGTGAAGTTGTCCAACAGTAAATAATAAATAAAGGAAGTCAAGTCGAGGGTTGGTTTAACAAGTGTATTAACAAAGTAAGAAAGTGACTAGCACTTGGCTAGACAGTTACAAGACTGTGCTTTGTCTTCTCTGTGTCTCTGGTGACTCGCACTATTTATAGTGACAACCGGTGCAGTTTCTCCTGTGTAAGAACAGCCGGTGTAACACCCCCTTTTGAAAATATCCCCTCTGGGGATTAATAACGTTTTTGTTTGGGAATCACCATCATCAACTCAGTCGATTTCCGTTTTCTTTTTGATCTCCTAATCTCAGGAGCAGTCTCTGGTATGGGCACCTGAAAAATATCAAACACTGCATCCATGATGTCCTTCTCGCGCGATCTGGTCACCCCACTGTTCGAGTATATTTTCCGGATTTGGCTAGTGTGACGTTTGTGCACGAAATCTGGTCCCTTAATCATATAGACCATGTTTTATGGGAAATCTTTTTAACCCCTTTTCATTTTGCAAAAAATGCGACTTGCTTATTTAACAGTTCGTTGTTAGAAGCACAAATGTCTTACGCGAATATATTTTTTACCGTCCGTCCTTTGCTTTCGACAATTCTGTGGTAGACCGTTTTAATAAATAGTCAATCCGGATCTTGCTCAAATATCAGATGTTGTCCTAATAATAACGACAAACTTACACAATATCTATAATAATTGACGCGGATAACATTTATCTTAACGAGTCAGTGAAACTTGAAGAGAAAAAAAAGGTATTAGTGTATTCAATTATTTCAATAATTGAAAATCTCTTTCGCGTTTTCTAGTTTTCGATTTTTGGTAGCAAGTTTTGAGTTTGTGTTTTTTTTTCGCTTAACTACTCAGTAGTTAATTTGCTGTTAGTCCTTGCGAATCCAAATATCTGACGAAGATGGGTTTTTTTCCGTGAAGATCTTGCGAATCACTTTGGGTGATTTTTTTGCAGTGAAATCGTTTCGATTCCTCGTCGCCAATCTGTTGTGAAGTTGTCCAACAGTAAATAATAAATGAAGGAAGTCAAGTCGAGGGTTGGTTTAACAAGTGTATTAACAAAGTAAGAAAGTGACTAGCACTTGGCTAGACAGTTACAAGACTGTGCTTTGTCTTCTCTGTGTCTCTGGTGACTCGCACTATTTATAGTGACAACTGGTACAGTTTCTCCTGTGTAAGAACGGCCGGTGTAACAATATATATACATACAAAAGACTAAGTGATCATATCACATACATGTCCATAGATAAATTAACCTATAAAATAGGAATATATATATATATATATATATATATATATATATATATATATATATATATATATATATATATATATATAGTCGTACTACAATATACATACATTTCTCTAGATCAGGGGTGGGCAACCATTTCAGAGTGAGGGTCAGTTGAGACTTTTGGAAGAAAATCGCGGGCCGGAGTGAAAAACGAAATCTCAGAATTACTATATTTTGTTTACATGAATAAATTGTAGAAAAATTGCATTGAACACTCTAAAAATTTGATTTTTTTCTCCAAAGACTTTAGTATGTGATGTTATAAAAGGCGCCGACGAAGAGCCATTTTGGAATCATAAAAAATAATGACGGGGGAAGTAGCAAGTTGATCCAGCATTCGTTTTGACACACCT
>OY744529.1:114890953-114998453 GCA_963556195.1 Sepiola atlantica
CATTCTCTTGAATCGAACCCTACTTGTTTCCTCCGGGGTGAAACGATGGATGTAATCGACTTTTACATCGACGTTACCAAACTAGTTTAGTTTCAGCAGAATAATTTGTCGAGTTTATCACCTAACGCATTCAACACGTTTTTTCTATTTGAATTAATCGTGTCATTGTTGCATGCCCTTGTCAATATGCATCTAGTTATGTCACACCTGATCAAGTTTGAAATCCACTTACTTATAAAGAGTGAATTATCAAGATTATGAAGGATGAATTATCAAGTGAAAAATAAATAATATTATGAGAGGATTCAAAGTGATGAATTGAATGAAGAATATTTGGTACTCTTATAGATGACGCACCATGTTTCCGTGACTTCGGGTCGTCAACGTTCGAGTAGGTTACCGAAGCGCCCGAGAGTTGACGAGGCGAAATCTGCCCAACGATAAAGTGAAGACTGGCAGCTGATAAATTACGACGAAGAAAATCAAACTAAAATACTTATATACAAATAAAGAACGAACAAACCATAGTTAAACAACTGTTATTAAGTAGATGTTTATATTTGTATTTTATTTGTCAGAGGAACCATTGTTAATCAAATGTTTCTAAAAAAAAGTGTGTTTTTTTTGTTTGTGCCCAGGGAGGTTTCAAAAGATAATTTTGTTTGATTTGTTAAGCAAGTTTTTTTTAATTTTTTTTTTATATATTTTTTTACATGTATATCATTTCTGTTTTTGTTTCGCTAAAAGAGACCTTTGCTGGCAGAACTCAATTAGTTCTTCGGGAGATTCAACGAGCCGACAGAGATTATAGAAATGTATTTATTAGTATTGATAACTTCTAAAAGTTAGCGTCTGTTTGCTTGCAACTTGATTGGTTAATAATTTCGTCAACTCTCGAGCGCTTCCGAGACCTGCCCGAACGTTAACGACGCGAAGTCACAGAAACATGGTGCGTCATCTATAAAAGTACCGAAAATTCAATTACTTATGGGGAGAGTTTCTGACATTAATTGACATTGCATTTCAAGACAACCATAATCTTCCATGTAGGAGAGCAATAACATGGTTATATGTTCCATATATATTGATTCTTGGAAATAAACCGTGTTCAAGGAAATTTCGTTTGATATGTGATCACGGCGAACGAAACGGATAATTCTTTACAGTTGCGGTAGTTAGACGCCTTCTTGCTGCGAATAATTTACAGAAAGCAAGCTAATTGGGATCCAGTCAACATCTTTCATGAAAATAACGATAGAGTAGAGAATTACTAGCAACTTTCCACTGTAAAGAAATAAGGAGACCATCCACCACTAGATAACCAATTCGATTTTGTACTATGTCAAGTTTAGAAAGAGATTCTTGAGCGTCAATTCTTTAGATGTGGCAGAAGTTGTTAATCTCAACAGTTAACTAACTCTTATATATATAATGTATTGCATCAGAAGGCAGACACTCTCTGTTACGGTAAAATTATTTTCCAGTAACCACTGAATGAGACGCGATACCGTGAGTGGTGTCACGAATGAGGAGTAGTTAACAACAGTCGTACGCTTCGAAGCCAGTAGTAAGAACATATCCCGTCGTAGTTGCGGATATTGAGTACAAATAAAGCGTCGATTTTAAACGACCGACAACACGTGAAAATACCTGTCCCGTGGATAACTAAAACAAAGTAAGTGTCATTGTACTTTTGTTTTTGTTAAGATCTTAGCCGTCATCAAATTAAGATGGGAGGTGACGGTGTTTAAGTCGATATCGACACGGACTGAAGATCTGGGTGTTCCAAGTTCGAATCCAGTCGGTTCAACAGTATCACTTTCACTTAGGGATGTTGGCAACCTTCTCATGGTCCTTCTCGTAAGTACCCGATGTCTTTCTCGAAAGATTTTTAACTAGAAAAAATTCGGGGAAATTAATGCCAACACCAGAATCATCTGATTCACACGAAAGAAGAAAAACAAATTAAGATGACGTTCTGAGTAGCACTTGATAAACAAATAGCGATGTACGAAACAGTTAATTCTCACATTTCTTTCCACTGAACGGGCTTAAGGGTATTCTTGGAAATTCTATTAAAGGGTTGCTAGTATGTATATAACGTCATAGAAAATATTTCCCCTTCTTCAATCCTATTCAATCCTATTCCTCAAGTATAAGCTATTTCTTATTGAACTATATCTGCTATGGATATACACACAATATGTAGATAGTAAAATATTTACTAGAACTGAAAATCAAATTCAAATCTTTCCGATTCATTTCGTTCACGGGGGCCGAGTGTGGAACACTTTACAGGTCTTTTTTCTACGACATCTAGAGTTTGTGCATATGTGTACTTTTCCCGACACAGGTAAAGCCTGAAACATGTATTATTCAACTTAATAGCATAAGGTTTCTATATCGATTAAAGTAAAATATCTGGCTGGAAAGTCCTTTATGATATTACTCTAAGTCAGATTTTATTCTATCATAGCAACTAGAGCTTATTCCCGCGAGTGAGAGTTGTTTCAGTCTTAACCATAGCTAAACACGGAGAGTAGAAAGTGACTAACTTGAGTTTACTTCCGGCAGCCGTGTAACTCTCGTTTCCTTTTTTGTCCTTTAGTCCTCATATTCCATGAGCGATGTTTCTGACAAAGGGTGAAAATGCTGTTTTCCAGGTCGGAATCTATTCATCTAACACTTTTTAAACTTGAAGTAGTATTTCTTTTTAGTTTCTTACATCAAGTGGCTTTATGCCTTGTCTGGAGCAATCTCCATAACAAACGAGTTTAAGAGCCTCTATATATCCAGCTTATATTACTTGTTCGTACGTTAAAATCTATTCACTAAATGACACTAAAATATGTCATGCGTCACATGACAACGCGAAACAAGCAGTTCGACATAGCGTCACAGATGATCAAATACATCATTTCACATCACAATTGTCTATTTACAAATAAGAAAATAAAATTTACCATTCCATATATTTAAATGAATATATGCGAAAGATTATTTGTATGTATCTTTACTATATTAACATGAAAACGGCTTATGCTTATTTAATTGTATGATACTGTTCTGAAATATCGTATATATAGTAATCTCTAAACACCCACGAACATGTGTAGGTATTTCTCATTTTCATATCTACTTTATAATTTCTTTCAAATAAATTACATTTCTGTAATATATATTACTACTTTTTATTGCCAATTTGTTTATATACATACGTAATAGTTTTGGTTTGGTTTGGTTTGGTAGTTTTGTTTTACGGCATATCAACCCTTTTTGGGTTATTTAATGCCGAATCTGGTCATTATAGTAAAAGATTTATGCTTCAAGTTCTAAAAATAAAATAAAAAAGGGGAGGGAGAAAGGGAGAGGGGCTGTTGTTTTTGTTTTTGGTTTTGTAGAACATAATTAAGTTTTACAAAAAAAAAAAAAAAAAAAAAAAAACGTCAATGTAGGTGAATTTCGTCTCAGGGAGCCACAGGGCAGCCTGATCTGGTATCACCAGGTAATAGTTTTGGTCAATAGTAATATTATTATCATCTCTATAATAAAGTAAAGCTGGTTTTTCACTCTGAATTTAGATAGTATAGCCCTGTAAACAAAAGCGATATATAAAATCCGACAATCCTCACGGTTTAGACCGATTCTTGATGCGTGTTTTGAGAAAAATATGCACAAGTTTCGTTTGCTTTTAGTAATTTCTACATTTTTCCGACACGAAAACGGGGTCACATGTTAACCATGGGTGGCGGTCTGTGATGCTTTAGGACGAGAAGCTTGTGGCTAGGCATTTGTCGACTTCAGCCCTTACTTTGGCTAGACGGGGTATCGGAGAGACCCGATCCGATAAATCAGCTGCTCCCGTTATATCCTAGTACATATATGTTCATCCACCATCATGTTACTTTATCTGATTCTTCAAAGAATCAATATTATATTTTCCCTTTTTATTTCTCTCTCCAAGTAGATATTAGAATACGGTGGCTGAGAGTCAATCACGTTGAGGACAAAGAAGAATACCAATACCAAAGATTAATATATTCGAAAAGTATTTTTTCAAAAAAGTAATGTTTTTCTGGGAGTGGTATTTTTCTGGGAGTGGTATTTTTCTGGGAGTGGTGTTTTTCTGGGAGTGGTGTTTTTCTGGGAGTGGTGTTTTTCTGGGAGTGGTATTTTTCTGGGAGTGGTGTTTTTCTGGCAGTAGTGTTTTTCTAGCAGTGGTGATTTCTGAGAGTAATCTCTATTTTTCCTTGTAAAATTTCCTTCTAGGAGAAATGCTCCCACTTTGACTGTGGAATTTCATTCTACGAGCAATGTGTTCATATAGAAATGTATTCGAACAGTAGTGTATTCTGCTATTCTAATAACAATATACTCTAGTATTATAAAAGCAGTATATTTTGGTATTCTAAGTACAATGTATTCTGGTATTCTAAGGGAAATGTATTCTGTTATTATAAGAGCAGTTTATTCTGGTATTCTTGTATTCTATGAGTAATGTGTTCTTGTACTATAAGAACAGTGTATTCTGGTATTCTAATGACAGTAGATTCTAAGAATATAAATAATTTCTCTACCTATAAAATTATATTTAACAACGTTATTCGGCATAAAATAACCCATATATGATTGCTATGCAGTAAAATAAAAAAAATACACAGAACTAATGCTATTGGTCTGTGGTTAAGCGGATTGTCGGTGTCGTTTGCTAGCTAGGGCGTGAGTAGTCTCAAAGAGTAATGTTTTCAAAGAATAATGTTTTCAAATAATAATGTTTTAAGAAGAAATATTATCTGAGAGTAATGTGTTCTAAGAACAACGTATTCTTAAAGCAATGTATTTATAAGGCAAGGTATTGTAAGAGAAACGTATTCTAAAGGCTATGTATCATAAGAGGCATGTATTTTAAGAATATAAATAGTTATCCTGCCTATAGGATGATATGTAACAACTTTATTCGGTATCAAATAACCCATAGGTGGATAATATGCCGTAAAACAAACCAGGCCAAACGAAACCACACATATCTTACACCGGGAAATACATTTTATTGGATACTTTTTCTTGACACCGCATTCATTATTTCATTCTTTTTTCTAAATTACTATTGACTCTCACTTAGTATAGATTTACGACCTATATACGGGTTGCTCCCCTCTTGTTTTTTCAGCGATTTGATTGGCTATTCCAGAGATTTTTTTATACACCTGAGAATAGATGAAATCAGAGAACTACCCGATTGTTCGTAATCGGACGCATCCATAATTCGTTACTGTTCGTTACATTTTCTTAATTATTTTCCTATTTTTCTCCTCGTAGAATTTGTGTTACAACATAAAAATTCTTTCCCGGACCCGCCGTATATATTCGATTAGTTATGTTTGTGTTTTTTATATCTCGAGGTGTATTTATTTACACACTTGCTAAGTAACATATACGATCCTATTCTAGAATAGAATAATACGATTAACGAACATAATAATAAAAGTGGGTAGTTAGAACATGGCGGCTACATATATATATTTCTTTAATTAAAATTTATTTTTTTCTTATTTTCCACTACAAACGAATTGCACCTAAAACATCGGGACGACTTATTATAGCTTAGCACTTTATCCGTTGCGCCAGGGGTTCTAGTATGAATTTTTGGAGCTTTAAACCTATTCTTGTTCTAAATTCATACTAGAATTATCCACATAGATCCGTGACGCAACTGATAAGGTACGAAGTTATAATTAGTTCTAAGTTACAGAGGTTGAAGGTTCAATCCTCAGTACGGTTCTTCATTTTAAGCCATTATTCTGCCGATCGAAGCTATTTACACAAAAATACGATAATCAACAGCTTTTTTCAATAAATTTTTTTTAAAAAAATAAACGAAGAGAATAAATAGAATCGCTTGACCATAATACTTGACTTTTGCTTGGAAACTTTAATTAGAGAAACTATTAAAATTATATTCGACAATTTAAATGCTTAAAAATCACCTTCGAATTTGAAAGACTACCAAGTAAATAGAATTTCTGCCCAATTTCCTTCCAGTTTTATATATTCTTCGTTCTGAAATCGCTCTCTTTCGCGTCCTCGCCCCCCTCTCTCTCTCTCTCTCTCTCTCTCTCTGTTATATATATATATATATATATATATATATATATATATATATATATATATATATATATATATATATATATATATATACATATATATATATATATATATATATATATATATATGAAAGTGAATTCTTGCTTTTTAGTAATATTTCTGTTACACCTTGATCTATCCCTGTCGGCTGTACACTTCTTTTCTTAGTCGTCATATCTCTGCATGCGTTAGATTCCGATATTTCACCGTCACCATAAAGCAAAATAGTAGCACCGACATAATTCTTCTAACAGAAATAGACTCAGCGTCAAAAATTATTTATTGTATTACATATCAATATTTAACCCATTGGCGTTAAAAATACCGTTTAATAGAAGTTATAAGCTTTGTTATTCGTGTAATATATATTCTGAGAACAATTACTTTTTTTATCTCCATATAAAACAATATGGCTACATCCTTTTTTAATCACCTTACTTCAAGTGAAATGTGTTATTTTCTGATGTTTCTTTCTGAATGGACACTCTAATATTTTTTTATTAAATTAAATTATTATTTTATATTTCCCCATGGCTATTCGTAAATCATATTATAATCACCTAAATTTCTTACAGCTAAATTGGTTCTTTTATTTTCAAAATTGATACGGTAATATTTACTTTTATTAAATATAATATTTATTTCATATTCGCCAAAACAAAACTGAATCCTATTTTGATCATTTAAATTACTTACAGTAAAATGCGTTCCTTTCTGATTTATTTGAATAATTTATACTCTTATATTTATTCATCTTTCAATTATATCATTATTATATATTTTCACGAGTAACCCCGGGACACATGTCCTGCTCGTAATTAATAAAATTAATTAAAGCGATTTAATAAAAAGGATAGTGTTTAAGAGTGATCTGTAGGATTTAATTTTAAAGGGAGATAATTTAAATGAAAACGCCCGGTTTAAAGTTACAGCATTAGTAAAACGGCTGATTTCAGTTAGATGCCAGAATATCATTAAATGAATATAGGTAGTGTAACATTAGTTCTGTTGTCATACAAACGTCCTCTCAAGCATTACCTCCTCCGTTTTTGATGGGTCGGGGAAAATCTGTCTTCGTATTACATCCTGCTTTAATGTAGTATTTTTTGTTGGGGTGGGTAGTATGGTATCATGTATGTTGTCATAAGACCGTCTTCCCAGAAATTACCTTTTCTTTTTTAAGGTGCGGGAATCCCCCCAGTGATTACACCCTCCTTGTAAAATGGGGTAATACATTATCTGTTCTGGTGTAATGAGACTATATTCCCAGGGATTAAATTCTCTGTTTTGGGGTAGAATTTGTGTAGCATCTCTTCTGTTGTCATGATATTATATTCGCAGGCATTGTCTTATTTTTAAGGGGAATAGTCCCAGATAATACCTCCTACTAGTGAGTAGTGTAGTATATGTTCTGTTATGATAACACCTTACCAGCCATCACCCCTTTTTTGGAAGGTAGTATAGAGTATATTAGTTCGTTAATTATAATACTATACGCCAGAAATTATGATTTCTTTGTTTGCTTTTTTGGGAAGAAGGGGTAATTCTCCCAGGCTTTACCTCATATTTTGTGGGTAGTGTATTATATTTTCATTTGTTATGATAGATTCCTCCCAGGCACAACGCCCTCTTTTGTGGAGGAAAAGGCTGTAATATATCATATGTTCGTTTCGCATGATAATATCCTTCCATGATTACCTTCTCTTTTTACGAGGGAGTGGGGTATCTGTTTTGTTGACATGATATCATCTTCCCAGGCATTAACTCTACCTTTTTGAAAGGCACGAATATGATAGTATATGTTCGTTCGTTACGATACCATCCACTTAGTCCTGACATCTTTCTTTGGGGTCAGTGTAGTATATGTTCGTTCACTATGATACCACCTTACCAGGCTTGAAAAATATGCGACTGGGTAGAGGATACATTTGTTTGTACACTGTATAAATTAGACAAAAATCGCGGGATTTTAACCATTCGTTATAAAATTGAAAGTAATTTTATTATATAATCAAATAGATTTAGAAAATTCGAGTCCCCACGAAAACACCCATACATCGCGCATTTCATGTAGTGATTAAAAGTCATACAACAATCTCGTCTTGTCTCATCATTGATGTCTATGGTTGCCGTTTCTCGGATAGTGGTTATCGCCTATAATGGTGAGTGTGCCGGGAAACTGAAATCAATTCATTAAGATTACGATACTATGTCTGTGCGATAAAAAACGAAAAAAAACCGTACATCGTAATTCTTAACAGACAAAGAGAGAACGCCGGAAATATGCATATAACTAGAAGGGCATGTATTCATTTTGTTTAGTGCTTGCCAGGGCGTTAAACAAAATAGATGCTATGTGCCGCCGCCATTTCTAATAGAACACACTATTTCAATTGCGTTAAAAAAAATAGATGCTATGTGCCCCCGCCATTTCTAATGGTACACACTATTTCAATTGAAATAAACAAACTAGATGCTATGTGCCCCCGCCATTTCTAATGGAACACACTATTTCAATTGAAATAAACAAAATAGATGCTATGTGCCCCCGCCATTTTGAATGGAACACACTATTTCAATTGAAATAAACAAAATAGATGCTATGTGCCCGCGCCATTTTGAATGGAACACACTATTTCAATTGAAATAAACAAAATAGATGCTATGTGCCCGCGCCATTTCTAATGGAACACACTATTTCAATTGAAATAAACAAACTAGATGCTATGTGCCCCCGCCATTCCTAATGGAACACACTACTTCAATTGAAATAAACAAAATAGATGCTATGTGCCCTCGCCATTTCTAATGGAACACACTATTTCAATTGAAATAAACAAAATAGATGCTATGTGCTCCCGCCATTTTGAATGGAACACACTATTTCAATTGAAATAAACAAAATAGATGCTATGTGCCCGCGCCATTTTGAATGGAACACACTATTTCAATTGAAATAAACAAAATAGATGCTATGTGCCCCCGCTATTTCTAATGGAACACACTATTTCCATTGAAATAAACAAAATAGATGCAATGTGCCCTCGCCATTTCTAATTGAACACACGATTTCAATTGCGTTAAAAAAATAGATGCTATGTGCCCCCGCCATTTCTAATGGAACACACTATTTTAATTGAAATAAACAAAATAGATGCTATGTGCCCCGCCATTTCTAATGGAACACAATATTTTAATTGAAATAAACAAAATAGATGCAATGTGCCCCCGCCATTTCTAATGGAACACACTATTTCAATTGCGTTAAACAAAATAGATGCTATGTGCCCCCGCCATTTCTAATGGAACACACTATTTCAATTGAAATAAACAAAATAGATGCTATGTGCCCCCGCCATTTCTAATGGAACACACTATTTTAATTGAAATAAACAAAATAGATGCTATGTGCCCCCGCCATTTCTAATGGAACACACTATTTTAATTGCCCTAAACAAAATGACCGTTATGTTTTCCAGAGTACCCTATTGCAAAATAAGTATTTTTCGGATGCTTTTCTGCAGTTAGATTTTGATAGGATGACCATGGAGATTGTGATTGTTAACACACACAAGTGACTATTCAGATCCAACCGCCTTCCAACAGACAATGCATGCAATGTTAAACGGATAAACAGGAGTTGAAGAATTCCTTAATGAAATTTTCGTTACATGTGCTACACAGAATCAACTTCTACAGTATATGATTTCTACATTTTAGCGAATTAAAAAAAAATTAAACATATGATTTTTTTTTTAAACGAATATTTAGTATCTAGGATGTATTTTTAACAAAACATGGTCGATTGCCAGAGCGAATATATATCAGCCAGTAAAAAATGCCGGCGCCTGAAATATTAAAACTTTATTCACTTTTCTCGGCATGGTTAGTCACTGCAGTGCATTTTTGTCAAAACATTATTGCGTTCGTGCACTTCTCATGAATCTTTAAATAAAAGAATGTACCATTTTTGTCAGAACATTATTGCGTTCGTGCATTTCTCATGAATCTTTAAATAAAAGAATGTACCATTTTTGTCAGAACATTATTGCGTTCGTGCATTTCTCATAAATCTTTAAATAAAAGAATGTACCATTTTTGTCAGAACATTATTGCGTTCGTGCACTTCTCATGAATCTTTAAATAAAAGAATGTACCATTTTTGTCAGAACATTATTGCGTTCGTGCACTTCTCATGAATCTTTAAATAAAAGAATGTACCATAAAAATAGTATGATTTTTATTTTGCTGTCAAAAGCGGACAACTATTTTCTTAACTGTATAATCAATTATTTTTTTAGTTGAACATATCGCCTCCTTGTATTAATAATTTTCCCAGGTTATTTTATGTTTAATAGCCGAAGTACCTGTCAACCGTAGGTTTCCCAACTCTTTCTCTTCTGCACGTCAATTTGAATTAAAAAAAAAAGCATTTCATTACTTTAAATCTGAATAAAATAATTTAAAAAATATTATTCACGCTTATGATTATGATCGATATCTCCTAGGAATAAAGTGACTTGTCTAGTGTGAGATTCGAACTCCGAACAATTTTATCAAAGTAAACCGTAGGCGAACTCTTTATTAACATGGTCATCGATTTAACGTACTTAAACAGTTCGTAAATTCGTTGTAGAGATCTATACCTTAGCATAGATTCAAAATAGTACGAAAATACGGGATGTTAAATACGATATTGACTAATTTTTAAATGTTTATTTTATGTATTCAATGAACAATTCTTTAATATAAACATAAACTTATAAAAGAGAAAGTGAGATGCATAAAAGTTTGGAACTTAGAGACAGAGTAGTGGTTTTTCGCTTTTATCACTCGCTCAGCGGAACTACGCTAAATCGAATGTCGAATCCATCCATATAATTTTATATGATTTATTTTCTATTTACCCATAAATGTGTAAAGTTATTAAATGTAATAATTGCGCACGGCAATTCTATGTCTAAAGAAAAAAAAATTGCTTCTTGTCATATTTTATGATTACTTGAACGTTTTATCTCCTTGAGGAAAGAGTGATAATCCCCGTCTACAAGAAAAGTTAGATGAGAAAAATACAAACAAAGAAATAGAAAAGTTGTAAAAGGGAAAACAATTTTGTAGAATATAAAAAAAGGCGGACTCAAGTACCAAATTATTTCGGTTGCAAATGTCTGAGTTATGACTAAAGTATAAAGAAAACGCTAATAGGCTTTATAAAATTGAACATAGAGATTGACACTTTATTACACGTATTAGGTGTTACGATTCTCATTTGAATAGGATGGCAGTAGCGTTAGTTCCAATAGCTGGACAAAGAGAGGCCATCAAGCAGAGTGTTCGGCGATAACGTATCGGCCTTAATGCTTAATAACTGGAATCTGACATGTTAATGCGCGTAATTCAACGGGTAATGCCGCGGTAGCGTACTAAGATGACAATACAACTTGGGAGCTCTTCACGCGATTAGTTTAATATACTACATGTGGACATGCCACTTGTTAGAATATCTATATTACTATAGCACTCAGCTATCTGCTGGTGTCAGGTACGTACTTTAATCAATCAAGAAACGAACTCTTTAGAATTAATAAAAACAAGTCTATGTAGATTGTATTTTTTTGTACCTTGCCATAAGGTTAATCTCCCTGGTAGTGAAAGAAACGGTCGCCCACTTGTATAAGATATAGATTTACGTAACATAATTGAACCTTTTTAGGAAGCCGATAATGCAAATGTAATAATATATAAGTATTACGTGTTCCTTAACTTCGTAACGTAGGAGTAAGAAGTATCGACTGCCGGCAAAGCAGTCGAGTTTCAAATCTTCCACTTAGAGAACACACTCGTCTAGCTAAAATTATGAGTTGCAACAGCTGTCTGTGGATCATATAAATTTATATAGATGTATATAACCTATGTGTTTTTTTTTTGCTATACTTTTGAACAAATGCCATTATTTATAGGCGAAAACATTTTACCAAAATGCTAGTTAGGAATAACTTTCTCCGCACTAATGTGATTCCCCAGATCGAAATATATTTTTTTAAATATAATTATCCACGGACAAGTGTTTCGCGTTTTACAACACATCAGCGTGGCTGAACCTGGTGCGATTCGAAGCTCTGCAACACTAGTGATAAAATTTAGCGCATATTTATACAGGTAATTTATTTGTTTATTTTATTTGCGATAGTTTTAAATGACTCTATTTTTTAACGGAAAAAACGTTTGACATGAATACCATTTTGGGAATAATTTTCCTTTCACAAATGTAAAGCCCTAGATGGGGAGCGAAATATATATTTTTAAAATATAATTATTCACAGACACGTGTTTCGTTGTTTCACGACTCATCAGCGTGGCTGGACCTTGCGAGATTTGAAACCGTTACCTCAGTCACTGAAGTTCGAAGCTTTACCAATGCGTCAATACCGGCTACTGATCTCGCTTTTTTATAGATATAATTGAGTTTATTATTTTGTTTCCGATACGTTTGAACGAATTCAATTATTTATATAGAAAACATTTTACCTAAATACTAGCTGGGGATATTTTTCCACCAATGTGATGGCTCAGAATGGGAGCGACATATATATTTTTAAATGTCATTATCTCTGGACACGTGTCTCGTCGTTTTACGACACATCAGTGTAGCTTAACTAAGGAATATTCGAAACTGGACCTCAAAATGTAAATTTGTGGTTTTACTATTTAGCCAATCCCTGTAATGCATCGCTTTTTAAATATAGATGTCAGTTATTTGTTAATTTTGTTTGCGCTACTTTGTCACAAATTCTATTATTTATACGGAAAATCATTTTACTTAAATGCTAGTTAAGAATAATTTTCCATTCACCAATGTGATACTCTCAGATAGGAAGCGACACATGTTTTTAAATAGTATTATGCATCGCCTTTTAGTATAGGTGTCAGTTATTTGTTAATTTTGTTTGCGATACTTTGTTACGATTTCAATTATTTATACGGAAAAGCATTTTACCTAAATGCTAGTTAAGAATGATTTTCCATTCGTGTACATAACATTTTTGTAGCTTATAATGTAAATATCCACGAATACTCATTAAGCATAGCAAGTTTCACTTTTGTATCATGTTTAATATGTAAAATAAAAACCAAAGTGTGGACTGTTATAAAACGTACTCTAAGTTTTTATACATAGTGTATACATCAAATAATATAATAAATTATATATCAAATAATATAATATATTATATCAAATAATATTATATATTATATATAAAATAATATATCAAATAATATACATTTGATCTGCAAACGTAATTTACAGATAAAAACAAGAGCGTGTTTCGTAGCTATTCACCATATATTATGTTCATTATCAAGTTGTTTATCTCGATTTAAATAAATACTAAATAATTTTCAACAAAATATTTTAAATAATTTTTTCTGATGTTTGATACTGAAGAGATAAAAAGCATTGCAATCATCGTCTAGTACATCCTCTCTTTGACTCTCATCGTGTGTATGTTTGAGCTACGATGTTATTAGTGTTTGTGGAAAACCAATTATGTAATGTCTCATATTAAATCATATATATATATATATATATATATATATATATATATATATATATATATATATATAAAATATATAATGGTAAAAATATAACTCTTCCCTTGTGTCCTGTTATAGTTTAACAAAGCAGACCTTTGGGCGTTGAAAACGTTATTGACGAAACAAGATGAGTAATTACGAATTTGAAAATAATAAAATACGTATATTTTCGGATTTGAATGGTCTCTTAATCAAAGTTTTGTAAATCAAAGTGTCCTAAGCCTAGAGATACGACTGTTTTTTTCTACCTTGAATTCAACAGAATTATATATATATATATATATATATATATATATATATATATATATATATATATATATATATATATATATATATATATAGTCTTGGAAGTTTCTCAACCATTAAAACTATATTAAAAAAAAAATAATAATAAAACTTATAGTCCCAAGTCTTCCAGTGGAAAATCACTCATGTAGGTCAATTTATTTTTTTACAGTTATTATATTAGTTTATTTCTAACACTATTTTAAGGGATCATCAGTTGTTTACCATGAAACACTGTTTCGGGAATTTAAATATATAGATAGATAACGGTGCATCCATGTGTGTGTTTTGTATTCTCATCCACAGACTGTTTCGCGGTATTAGAGTTCTACACGATGCCTACACATACAAGTATTTTAAGCCTGGAACGGTATAGACTGTCTTTTTTTAAAAACCGATGTTTCTAACAATCCGAGCTAAAAGTAAACGAAATTTCAATGTTTACATAAACACTGCCAGCTTCCAAAAAGTATCACACTCGTTTTACGAAGTGTTTTAAATAATCGTAAATATAGATTTCCGATTTCAAATATTACAGTGCCCCAAAAGAACAGTAAGAAATAAGTTATACACCATCCACTATGACTATGCAATCCTAACATATCTAGAAAACAGAGCTGTTAAACCTGACATTGTGATATAAGACAAAAGGAAGAAAGTAGCAACCCTAGTTTAAGTCAGTGACTCTAATGATGCTGGCTTAAACAGAGCTGAGAAGGAAAATATTACGAAATACCAAGATCTTATATACGACATGAAAAGTAACTGGTATCTTAGGAAGTTCTCTATCATCCCATTAATTGTAGGAGCAACCGGACTAATAAAATAGAATTTAAAAAGCTAGCTGGCGAATATACCCGGTGACCCAAGTGCAAGAGAGATACATATAATTGAACTTAAAAGGACGGTTAGAATCTTTAAAATATCTGTCGTCTTCAGTGTCTGAAATAGTGGGTGAATATCTGGAATACGGTAGGATGCGTCATTTCTAGCATAAAAACTCAAAAAGATGAGAATTAAAAACAAAAGAATGGAATATGGAGTCATGTGCACACAGACTGGGTCACTGTATTGCATCACTTTTGTTTGCTCGGTCAGGAAAGTTTGTGAAGCTCGGGTGGAAATCGACCGGCTTTTTACAGTCTCTGATACTTACTATAGAGTCGTAACCTAGGGACACAAGTATGAGAACTCTAAATGTTTATAGAAACACTGTCAGCTACCGAACAGTTCTCTATTTGCTTTTGCGAACAGTGTGTAGAAACCAATTCTACTTGTGTTAACATTCCCTTTTGAGCATTCAGTTTACATCGTAAACATGTCATCCATATATAGTTTAATTGTTTTAATATTATTATCATAATTGTGAGAGTTTATTATATATTTACTAGTCGATGTATTTTTTCTATCTTAGCTATATTTTCTTAAAAAAACAATAACGCTATAGGATATTTCCTATAGATGTTTCCTCTGTTTTCAAAGTAATCGATGAACAGAATATCTTGATCATCTCTAAATACGGAGACCCAAACCTTGTCTGCTGATATTTGTGTTTTTTAGTCGCTTTGGATGGCATTTACCTTTTGCTGTCCGCGTAGTTGACTACCAATTTGATTCCAACGTCGCCAATCCCTTCTTTATTTCATTGTAATATATTTCAGCAAAAACTCCTTTTTCTTTGCGTTGAATCAATTACAAAAAACGCCATGAATCGTCGACGCGTTTTTGTTTTGTATCGACGGTGTGAAATCTTTCACTTTGACAAATATTTATGCAATATGGTGAATAGACTGTCTTCTAATATCTCTCAACCCATGTACTATTGCACGAAGCTTGAATTTATGACAGACCAAAACTAGTGTCTGATATTTTAAATAATTTCCGAGACGATTTTTGAATCTAAGCGACCTGAGCGTTCAGAATCATGTGTGTCTGTACGACTGCATTTGATGTCAGCATACACCGAATACCGCCTACAAAGTCATTGTCTTGATTGACCAGTATTTTTCTCATCAGAAAGCAATGCTTATTAACAAACAAAATATAATTGATGTTATTGTTTTAAAAATTAAAAATACTGTAATAACTGTAATTTGTAAACTAATTATTTAATCGTGCTCAAATTTTGCATACGCCATTTGATGGTTAGCACTTAATAAAAATCATAACAATTGTTTTTTTAGTGGTACGATGTATGTGCCATGCCCAGAAATTATTGAGTGACGTGTTATAAATAAATATATTTGAAATATATTCATGTAATGTAGGCTTTCTTTATTCAATCCATTTTAACTGTTCGGTAAATATCATATCATGACATGTAGAAATCAAAAGTAACTGCTCTTGTTAATTCCGAAAGACAATGAGAAAAAAAGTAAATGAAACGGACAGTAAAATGAAAATATTAAGAGTAAAAGTTAATGAAACGGACAGTAAAATGAAAATATTAAGAGTAAAAGTTAATGAAACAGACGGTAAAATTAAGATTAAGAGTAAAAGTTAATGAAACGGACAGTAAAATGAAAATATTAAGAGTAAAAGTTAATGAAACGGACAGTAAAATGAAAATATTAAGAGTAAAAGTTAATGAAACGGACAGTAAAATTAGAATATTAAGAGTAAAAGTTAATGAAACGGACAGTAAAATGAAAATATTAAGAGTAAAAGTTAATGAAACGGACAGTAAAATGAAAATATTAAGAGTAAAAGTTAATGAAACGGACAGTAAAATTACAATATTAAGAGTAAAAGTTAATGAAACAGGCAGTAAAATTAGAATATTAAGAGTAAAAGTTAATGAAACGGACAGTAAAATTAGAATATTAAGAGTAAAAGTTAATGAAACGGACAGTAAAATGAAAATATTAAGAGTAAAAGTTAATGAAACGGACAGTAAAATGAAAATATTAAGAGTAAAAGTTAATGAAACGGACAGTAAAATTAAGATTAAGAGTAAAAGTTAATGAAACGGACAGTAAAATTAAGATTAAGAGTAAAAGTTAATGAAACGGACAGTAAAATTACAATATTAAGAGTAAAAGTTAATGAAACGGACAGTAAAATGAAAATATTAAGAGTAAAAGTTAATGAAACGGACAGTAAAATGAAAATATTAAGAGTAAAAGTTAATGAAACGGACAGTAAAATGAAAATATTAAGAGTAAAAGTTAATGAAACGGACAGTAAAATTAGAATATTAAGAGTAAAAGTTAATGAAACGGACAGTAAAATTACAATATTAAGAGTAAAAGTTAATGAAACGGACAGTAAAATGAAAATATTAAGAGTAAAAGTTAATGAAACGGACAGTAAAATGAAAATATTAAGAGTAAAAGTTAATGAAACGGACAGTAAAATTAAGATTAAGCGTAAAAGTTAATGAAACGGACAGTAAAATGAAATTATTAAGAGTAAAAGTTAATGAAACAGACAGTAAAATGAAAATATTAAGAGTAAAAGTTAATGAAACGGACAGTAAAATGAAAATATTAAGAGTAAAAGTTAATGAAACGGACAGTAAAATTACAATATGAAGTGTAAAATTTAATAAAACGGACAGTAAAATGAAAATATTAAGAGTAAAAGTTAATGAAACGGACAGTAAAATGAAAATATTAAGAGTAAAAGTTAATGAAACAGACAGTAAAATTACAATATTAAGAGTAAAAGTTAATGAAACGGACAGTAAAATGAAAATATTAAGAGTAAAAGTTAATGAAACAGACAGTAAAATGAAAATATTAAGAGTAACAGTTAATGAAACGGACAGTAAAATGAAAATATTAAGAGTAAAAGTTAATGAAACGGACAGTAAAATTACAATATTAAGAGTAAAAGTTAATGAAACGGACAGTAAAATGAAAATATTAAGAGTAAAAGTTAATGAAACGGACAGTAAAATGAAAATATTAAGAGTAAAAGTTAACGAAACAGACAGTAAAATGAAAATATTAAGAGTAAAAGTTAATGAAACGGACAGTAAAATGAAAATATTAAGAGTAAAAGTTAATGAAACGGACAGTAAAATTAGAATATTAAGAGTAAAAGTTAATGAAACGGACAGTAAAATGAAAATATTAAGAGTAAAAGTTAACGAAACAGACAGTAAAATGAAAATATTAAGAGTAAAAGTTAATGAAACGGACAGTAAAATGAAAATATTAAGAGTAAAAGTTAATGAAACGGACAGTAAAATGAAAATATTAAGAGTAAAAGTTAATGAAACGGACAGTAAAATTAGAATATTAAGAGTAAAAGTTAATGAAACGGACAGTAAAATGAAAATATTAAGAGTAAAAGTTAATGAAACGGACAGTAAAATGAAAATATTAAGAGTAAAAAGTTAATGAAACGGACAGTAAAATTCAAATATTACGAGCAAAAGTAGAATTAAAAGAGAGAAACTGAATGGAAACTGAACTTTCCTAAATTTGATGGCAACACTCAGTCTTATATATACTTATTTACCTATCTTCACAATCCTCTACTTCTCGCTTTATCTCTCTATAAATGTGTGTTTTTTTGTCTTTTGTTGATGGATGTACATAAGTGCACGTGTTGTACCATTTTGTATAGATGTATTTTTGTAATGATACATGCTTATTGTTTTTTTCAGGTACGAAACAAAACACGTCTTTGCAAAATCTGAAAATGAGCAACAATTACATCTACACAAAATATAAATTTAGAAAAAATATATCAATGCAATGCACATCAATATCAAATGGAACACAGACACGTTTTACAGAAGACGAAGGAGCGAAGGGTAACGACGTATTTCAAGAAATAACTACATATTGTTGCTAAAAGCCAGAATGCATATCTCATTCTGTTAAACAACAACAACAACAACAACAACAACGACACCAACAATAACACCACCACCAACAAGAACAACAACAATAATAATAATAATAACAATAATAATAATAATAATAATAATAATAATAATAATAATAATAAATAGAAAGGAATATGGAGCATGAAGAAAGTCAGTATAATACAAATAATCGTAGGAGCACTAGGAATAATCCCCCAAAACCTGAAAAAAGACTGGGAGAAATTGGAATCAAAGGGATCATTGAAACTACACAAAAGACGGCAATGATATAAAAAACTGCAATCTTCAGAAAAATCATCGAATGGGGAAACCAACACGCATAAGCTACGACGGGTCACATAGAATTTACTTCCCACCAAAATCCCACAGAAGACCAATGGCCCTTACTAGCGAGAAATCAATGGTAAACGGCTGTTGCGATACTGCAAGGTTATTTGAGGTTGCGATCAAAAAGAGGTGTAGAATACTGGACATCTGGGGATATTTGTTGTCACTCAGACTCCAGGAATACCACCAGTTGCCGGTGAACAATACTGATGACCTGTGTGAGAACTCCTAGTGAGTACAAATACTACTACTACTACTACTACTACTACTACTACTACTAATAATAATAATAATGATAATAAAACTAATGATAATATTTTTTAATTTACCTAGAAAGGAAGGCGGTCGGGGTCTACTTAATGTTTAAGATGTTGCGAATATACAAGAAGGTTGTCTACATAAATATGTTTCTGAAAGTAATGAGATTCTCCTTCGTGAATTGAAAAAATAGAAAATACTAAGAATTGGGGTAAAAAAAGAATTAAAGGTTAAAAAAGGAAGGGTTGAAATTATTTGAAACATTACTACACAGTGTATTCTTTAAGAATACTGCATTCATAGATAATGACATCTGGAATTGGTTGGTCAGGGGTGATCTCAAAAGATCTATCGAGAGCACCTTAATGGCAGGCCAGGAACAAGTCACCTTAGGCCCATCAAACATGACATGACAAAACTGCAGAATCACCGATATGCCGATTGTGTAACTAAAGGGAAACAACCTTAGCGCATATCTGAATGCCCAATGCTAGCACAACACCAGTATAAACAATGAGGACACGACAAAGTCGCTCAGGTACTACACTGGAATATATGCAAACTTTATGAATTGGACCACAATGAGAGTGGTATGAGCATAAAGCAAAACTGGTACAGGAGAACGACAATGTTAAACTTCTTGCGCATACAAACTCATCCGACTTAACCTTGCTTAATCATTGATATAGCCTGCCCCTTCCATACCAGAGTGCAGGAGAAAGAACACAACAAAATAAAGTACAGCTTGAATGTCTAAAGTCAAGAGAATTGATTTGATATTAAACAAATTCTAACTAAAACATCTTAAAGACTACTATGAAATAATATAAATAATAATAATGATAATGATATTAATAATAATAATAATGGTTTTAAAAAGTAACTACCCTGCATGAAAGACGAACGCAAAACCTCGGAATAAGCATACATACTTGACTTGATCACAAAGGGAAGAACTACATTAATACAAATAAAAACTGAAAAGGGAACGATCTCAAGAAACTATAGACCAATAATCGATTTACTAACGATGTGGAAAATCCTTACGGCACAACTAGGAGATCAGAGATACCCCTCCGTGGGGAAGAGAAAGGATGCCGGAAAGGGAAAAGCGAATACAGTGCCTTTTATAAATCTATCAAAGGATACCGATGGAAAGAAATAAAAAAGAAAACATCCATGAAATGGATTCACTACAATAAAACTTACGACAAAATCCCTCAAGCATGGATTATTGAGTACTTAATAATGTACAAAATATCCGACAGGATTACTAATGGAAACATGGAGACTAGAACTGACAGCTGGAGAACAACACTTGACTGAGATAAGAATACAAAGAATTATATTCCAAAGAGACTTTCTATAATAATATGTTTATCATAGCCATGATGCCACTCAACAATATATTGAATAAATGTGATGTCGAATACAACTTTACATACACGTAACGACGGGACAAAACATGAACAAGACAGGGAGCAGCAAAAACAGAAACAAAAGGACGAATAGAGAAAACTAAGTAGACAAATAAGAGTGAAAGAGAAGAGACAAAGACACATGAACAGAAAAACAGACTCACAGCTGTACAAAACAATGCGACCACAACTAACTACATTAAAGCTGAGATGGATAACACTCAAGAAAATACTAAATGTATACTGTGTGAACAATGAGACGAAACGATAAATCATATTGTAAGTTAATGCAGTAACCTAGTCAAAATAAAGATAAAAAAGTGCACTTCGAACTGTGCAAACGCGTGCATTTTAAACAGGCAGACAAACAAAATTGGAGACGGTCATGGAAAACAAAATTTGAAAATATTTCTGGGATATACTCATTAAAGCAAAGATATCGTATGTCATAATAGCTAATAAGAAGGAAAATAATTGTCAAATAGTAGATGTTTCCGTCCCAGCAGACCGCACTGTAAAGATTAAGAAGTTAGAAAAACGTAGTAAATACAGGGAACTTGCAAGAGGTCTTAGAGTAATATGAACATTAAAAAGTCAATATACTATCAATAATCGTATAAGCACTAGGAACAGTCTCGAAATACCTACAAAAAGTTTAGGCGAAATTGGATGCAAAGTAGAGGCTAAAACTATACAAGTAACGTCATTTATGAAAACAGCTCACATATTAAGAGCAAATCCTCAAATGCTGAAACCAACCTATATAAACTAAAAACATTAAACACCTACATTGAAACTGCAACAGAAATAGAAAAAAAACATGGAAGAAAAAAAAATGAACCCGAGGGAACTGAAACTATAAGAATTTTATAAACTGAACCTCACCCCTTACAAAGAAAAGCATCAGTTCCGATAAGACCACCCAAAATAGCCGTGAAGTGTCAAGGAAGATAGAAAGACAGAAAAAAGAACAGCACCAACCAGAACTCCACTGGAATAGTGCAGAGAGTACTGGGATTTTGAGGATGATTATTGCAACCCAAATCCCAGGGAAGACTCATGGTCGTTGCGAGCGAGAAATCAATGTTAAGTGTCTTTTTGCGATAATACATATTCGTTTGCAATGGTTAGGGAAGGTTGTTGTGAGTACTGAAGATCTATGGAGACTTTTTGTCACTCAGACTCCAGGGAACACTGCGTGTTATTATTAGTGAGCAATTGCTGAGGAAGTCCTGTGTGCGAACTCCTAGTAAGTACTTACTACTACTACTACTACTACTACTACTACTACTACTACTACTACTACTAATACTAATAATAATAATAATAATGATAAAAAAGAGAAAGAATCAATCATGGGTCAAGAAGCGATTCATGTAAATATTGGATGTCGTGTCTTGTTTCGTAATACCTTGTTGACATTAATTTCCCAATATGTGAGTTATTTAAGACACATAGTCTTTTGTATTGAGCCAAAAATAGAGCTATGGGAAACATCAGCATTGATAAGAAAAGAGAAGAGGTACCGTCTAAAGTTACTCGCAAGCTTTGATCAGAAAACAAAAACTGATAATGTCAAAAACTTCATCAGCACTACTATAACATTCCGGTTTTGTGTGGAAACACAGACTGCCACACCCTGTAGAACTCCTTCGAAATGTAAAGTGCAATAACTCTAAACTCTGAATTAACCATTAACCGACACATCTATTCAGTTACAACAGTTAACACATCAGCAGTAGAAGGAAAACCACGAAAGCCATACTGAACATCACTAAAAAGGCCCAGACTTTCTAGAAAATGAACAAACTTACCGTCGATCAACCTTTCTAAAAACTTTTTAAATAACAGAGAGGAGACTAAGAGAAGGATACTTAATTGGGTTCGACCGATAAGCAGCATTTTTAAAAATAGGGACAACATAAAACTCCTCGCAAAAAGAAAAAATAACATACTAGGACAAACGAAATTGAATAATTTAGAGAGGATAGAGGAAAAGTTCAGAAGTGCAACATTTGATAACGACAACAGCAATTTAATCAGGACCGGAAGGTTTATACTCTCCAAAATCAGAAAAAAAAACTCCAGAAAATAGATTTAGAGTGATAATAGCAGATGTTTATAGTTTTTCTATATAGCTTTGTCAATATCACTCTATAGTTATATTGAACTAGCTAACCGGAGTTACACAAAAAAGCACTTATCTATGGTTTACCAAGTAATATATATATATATATATGTATATATATATATATATATATATATATATATATATATATATATATATATGGCGTATTGCTGGGTTCCCTTACATGGGATTTTGCTCTTTTCACTATTTGTGAATTTCTCTGATGCTTTTGTAGTGTTAAAGCGACGATATTGACATCAAAATGTAATTTGGCTCAAAACAAATGAAACGAACAGTAAAGAATATATCTTACAGAAATAAATAAACATAACATAGTGATGTGCTATTTAAATAAATCGAACATCAGTATTTATGTTGATTTATGTTTATTTTTATTTATTCAGATTTCTAAAAAATATAACATTTCTGTGAGATATATTTTTTACTGTTCGTTTCATTTGTTGTGAGCCAAAGAGAATTTTGATGTCAATCTCGTTTAGAACTGTTCTCTTATACACAGATTATTATAGAAAAGTAATAAACTACATAATAAAACAAGCATAATATAAAACGAACGTTGAAACGTACGTTCCGTGCGCGTACGTCTTCCGCAAATACAAGTTCATTTTTGGTGTAAATTTTCGGATAATAATAGTGAGAGCGTTATGTATGATACTGCAGAGAGGAGAAGTAGAAAATATGTAAAGGAATAGAAAGAAATACGGACAGAACGAGAGCGATACGAGAAATTGTGGTAAAGAATCGATACGTAATCAGAAGGGAGAGTTGGATATTTTTAATATTACACGTATAATGTTCTGCCTGACAAAATCATGATCATTATCAGTTGGTGAAGGAACTGGAAAAGCAATTTTGATTTTTTATATATGTTTGCCAAACTCTGCGAGTAACGTAGAGTAAACCTTCATGCCGGCTTTTAAATGTATCTATCTACTTGTATATATATATATATATATATATATATATATATATATATATATATATATATATATATATATATATTAATCCATGTAAAGTAAATATAGATAGGAATCCAAAGAATGTCAACCAGTAATACAAAGAGTGCTCAATATCAAATAGAGCTTTCATGTATATAATTGTTGTTATCATTCAGACAGAGACATGCACAAAATGTGCGATGCTGGCATGTCGATGTTATCGATCTGTCATCAGGCATGATTAGAATTTGATTTATGAAATGGGGAATAAAAAGAGAAATTAAAAAAATTGGAAAGTCAAGTGGTCAGATTGAGACCGTTTACATAAAATGAAATATATATATATATATATATATATATATATTATATGCGTGTGAAATTTTCTTTTCATTACATTGCGTTTTGATATGATATTAAAACCCGCAATCTTTATCTTTTCCCCCCTCTCGCTTATTCTTTTCCCCTCTCTGTCTCTTTCTCTTTTCTTTCTAATCATAACAAATACCCATTAACACCCACCCTATTAACATTTCTTCATAATATTGGTTCCTTTAAAATCTTTCTCAACAGGACCAGCATTCAAAATAATTGTTGAATGCAAAAGGTTCTACAAGAGCTAATATCAAACCTAACCTACCCCTGTAGCATGAGCATAACATAAGATTAAACACAAACATTGTATATATATATATATATATATATATATATATATATATATATATATATATATATATATATGTGTGTGTAAATTTTATACATACATAAAAGTAATCCATGCGCACGTGTTTCTGGCTCACAGCCGTCATCATTAGAGACGGATAGAACCTTCGATGTTGATGTCAGTAGTCTGGCTTTTTACCACCAGGCTATTACGCATTGGCTGGAAATATGTACGACTTTAATCAGCTAAATATCTAATGTATTTTAATGTATTTTTTTAATTCGTGATTGCAGCGTTCGTTGTTGTTTTTTTGCTTACCACTACTTTTATTGTCTCACTTTCTAAGTGATTAAGATGCAGAACATTGCATTATTAGTAGCCCTTTACTTTGTATGTCGTATTTTTCGTTAATATATATATATATATATATATATATATATATATATATATATATATATATCCACCATAACGTTCAGAGATTTAGTCTTTTTTCTTAATCGTTTTCTGCAACTTAAACAATTTTCCCCCTCATATCTCATTCGATTTTCTTAGGTTTTGATTTATCATTCTGACGTTTCCCTTTCGAGGGTCAGACGATAAGGACTTAAGTAAAATTTTAGCAATTTTTCTTTTTTATTTCACCCGCCTGTTTCATTGATTAAAAATATTTCCTCTGAAATTTATCCTACGATTTTGTTGTACGCGAAATTTACTTACATATATATATATATATATATATATATATATATATATATGTGTGTGTGTGTGTATATTGCGGCGACAACCTCGAATCAACTATTTTAACATATTATTATATGTCCGTTTCATTATAAGATATCTAATTTCCAGATAAACCAGCAAAATTATGTTTTATCCATTGGAATCAGATAGTGCCTACTAGGTAAGGGGAAATGTTTTGGATTAGGCAACCTTAGCTTCACAATTACACGCACAACTTCCCCAACAGGTGGTGCATATTGCCTCTCGTGACTGAATGGAGTCATTACTACATATTTTCTACCTAACCTCTCTCTCAAGTATCATACATAACGTACCCACTATTATTTTTTTCTCAATCTACCTATTCAAATAGCAAAAGAAATCGAGTCATGCTTCCCCCAATAACATCTACTTTTTTTAGCGATTAGGTGTGGACCTCCTGAATAATTAACTAAAAGAAGAAACAAAACTATCAAATAATTAAAACATTTAAGGTGGATCATTTTTTACATATAAATTTTATTTAAAATTATCCCGCGTTTTATGGCTGTTAACAAAAATTGAAGATAAATCCTGTGTATTTTTGTGGGTGACGGGGTATCTACATTTTTAGACGATTATTTTTGGTTTTACGATTTTGCCATTTGAACTTAGGGTTTGATATTATAAAAATAGGTTAACTGACGTTAGAAGATATAGTAGCCCGGAAGTGGGGATCAATTTACATTAAATCTATATACGCAATAGATTCCCAACTATAAATTTTAAAATAATGTTTTCATTATTTTTCAAGCGTTTCCACAAGTAATTCACCCTAGAATAATATAATCTCATTTTTGCAGTAGGGTGTAATTCAGCTGAATGTGTAAATCTACAAATGTTTATTTAAATCTCATATTTTTTAACTGTACTCCCATAAACTCGCTTTAAAAATGCGTCTTTTTTACATTTTAAGCATTTGATTTGTTTCGTTTTATTTAAATTTTTTCCATTAAAACTTAATAAATAACTTCTTTAAATAAATAAATCACTTGTAAAAATTAGAATATTATGTTTACTAAATTATTTGTTTACAATATTCAAAACTAAATCTCAATTCGCCATTATTCCTGACATAGAGTTGTATCTTGAACTATGCCTCCACTACACGATTAAAAATGATTTTTCTGTTTTAAGAATGTAATTGTTAAAAGAATTTTTATTTAGACTTTGAATATCAGAAATATGATATTTGTTGTTTATTTCTGCTAATTCATTACATTCATATTGTTAATATACAGTGTTGCATTACCCGTTCTTTCGGGGTACCCGGTAAGATCACACAAGAATGACAAAGAACAGAACGTATATGAAAAACCTTGTTTTTTTTTATTTCCCATCACCAGATGGTTTACGCCGGCTACGCACATACATATAATAAATTATTTTGACATACTTTTGTTTCATGAAAGTCTTTTTCTTGCTGGGGTCACAGACTTGATTTCCGCTAGAAACTCGTTCATATATACATCCGATGTGAAAGAAATTTGCTCTGCATTGTCTATCCGAGCGCGAACTGATGCAATTGTGCTACAACAGCTTCTAATTGTCTGTTTGATGAAATACAAGTCAGGGGACTCCTTCACGGCACCAACTTGCTTATCAGTCGCATTTTTAGTCAGCGGACACGAAAGCCAAACAGCAAGACGGGCTTGGGTACCAAAGCCAATAAAGCTTCATCGGTGCTATAAACATCGGTAAACTCCCATTCTTCCGGTACTTCGATACTCCGATCACTAAGAGCTCCGGCTTTTCGCGTTTCTGAAACCACCGCCTTTAGAGTCTCGCTTGCATTGCGGAACCTTCTCCTTTTTAACAGTTATCAAGTCGATTTTTTTTCTTTCTCGGCGTCCCACCAACAATGGAATCGTCCATTCTTCATTTTTGCCACTTATCATAATCTTATAATAGAACCCTTTGTCCAATTGAAATATATCAAAGAACACTATGCCAATCGTCTTTTGAAGACTATTGTAGTTTGCTTGAAGCATTGTGCGTAATATGTAATACGTATTATTAGAAGGAAGTGACAAGGCATTGGCTAGGTAACACCGCTGGTACGTAAAATGGTAAACAATGACAACATTGGCCAAAAACACACACCGACGAGTGAATATATTTATTTCTGATGCTGGGGGATTCCCTCGAAAATTTAAATAAAAAAGGATAACACACAATCGTACGATTACAGTTTGAAGTTAACACTGGTAAATATAATAAAATTATTTGAAAATTATTGATTTACCAATATTGTCATTATTGTCATTTCACGTACCACCGGTGTCACCTAACTAACGCATTGTCACCGCTTTCTAACAATACTTATTATATATATATATATATATATATATATATATATATATATATATATATATATATATCAAGTTAAAGTAAATAATTATGGTAAGAAATCCGAAAACAGAGGAAGAATAAAATATAGAAAGAAAAAGAATCACATACACACCGTAGCTGTAGGCATTATAATTTATTTCGACATTGTGATTTCTTCAAAATGCTAACGGGACAACTGCATAAATGTAATTGTCCCGTTTAGATTTTGAAGAGGACAAGAGGTCGAAATAAATTATTATGCGTACAGCTTCGATGTATGTGATTATTTTATTTCTATATTATATACATATTTCATTCTTTCCAAATATGATCTGAGGTTAAGATCGGATTCTAACTCTGCCTGATGAGATCTCAGTTTATAGCTGTTGATCGATAACATCGACATGCCAGTGTCGCAGATTTTGTACATGTCTGTGTAAATAAAATAATCATATATATATATATATATATATATATATATATAGAGAGAGAGAGAGAGAGAGAAAGAGAGAGAGGCAGACAGACAGACAGACAGACAGACATAGAGACAGAGAGAGAGAGAGAGAAAGAGAGAGAGAGAGACAGACAGACAGACAGACATAGAGACAGAGACAGAGACAGAGACAGAGAGACAGACTGACAGACATCCAGACAGAGAAAGAAAAAAAAACAGACAGTAATAGATTAATCGAGTTATTTGTACAAATATATTAATTACTGACATTATATTTACTGATCAAATACGAGTGATGTTGGATGTCACGTAAATTAATTCATTTGTTTGCCTCTTTGATCTTACGATACATATTTGTGGATGATTGTCTAAATTCCTTAAATCACTATACTTTGCAATGTTACTTACTCATGAGGTGAATGATTTTGCCAAATAGCTTTGTAGAGGACTGTAGGCTAATTTACGTGGATACTGGAATGATACATTTGCTACAGAATAGCTCAAACTATATTCTGGTTGAAATAACGTGTGGACAAAGAGTTAACCCATGGTATTTCGTTTCGTTATTATGTGAGAAGAGCGTCAGTCATTTATTGCCATTGTGGTATTAGCTATCGTGAACAGCAAAGTAGTACAACGCAAATTAAACGCGACCCGTATATTATTTAATAGCACTACATCCGACAGAAGTTACACTTTAGAAAATGTAAGTTGCTATAAGTGTTTGATTGCTAATTTCTAGTTTTCTACAGGGATCGACGGAATCTCGCGTAAGTATTGGACATGCGTATCTACCAGTGTTTTGAGCTAACATTTTGGGAAATAATTCGAAGAAAAATATATTTCTCAGACAACGAGACGAAGAAACATTACGACTAGTTGTAAATAAGGAGTTCCTGCATGTAGTTTAATAAGTTTAATACAATTTGATAGGTGTCTATCTTTACCATTTAGTGATAGATTCAAATAAAAATATGATAATAACGAAAAATGGAAAGTAGTAAACGAATTACTGCTACATGTTATCAAAACAACAACACACAATGAGCTTCCACCGTCCAGATACTCTGCTGTAATCAAAGGTTATTGTCCTCGTTGTGCTACAAGTATACTTTTATGTAATATTATTAAATTTTGATCGTATTAGACGTAATTATTTTCTTTTAACCTGATGCTGAATAATAGAACACTATTTTACGACTGTGCATGCCATACATATCAGTTCGATCATCTTGCCAAGTAAATTGTTTTTATCAAGATATTGTAATATGGGAATATTTTTCCAGACATAATTTCAATACTTAAAACTTTTATTTTGTAAACTGGTTCTCTCTTAAATATTTCATATTTTATGCTTCTGGCTGTGTTTTTAGTGGTTGTAATTTTATGTGTATTGTTTGGGAAGCTTACATGTCTGTTGTGGTAATGTGTTTTCCTTTGTGCGCTAGCTGCACCAAAACACACTTTTCTGCCGTTGGCGTTGTCTTCTTTAATTATATCTTTGTAGAGACATTTACCACCTAAAACGTAGTTGATTTTTCTTACTATTCGCATGTAATATTTTAATGATTGTGAGACTGTATTATGTTGGCTCTTATAGCGTGACTCACTTCATTAACTGAAAATTATATTTGGTAAATATCGATGTATGATCGAGCAAGCGAAATATGTTTATATTTACTTCTGGAGCCAACGATAAGTATCAGCAGGATAGATTTCGACCTTAACACTTACCCTAACCTTAACCCTAACCCTAACCCCAACCCCAAGCCCATCCCCAACGCTAACCCTAACCCTCACTCTAACCCTAACCCTAACCCTAAACCTTACCCTTACCCTTACCCTTACCCTAAACGTAACCCTAACCCTAACCCTAACTCTTACCCTTACCCTAACCCTAACCCTAACCCTTACCCTAACCTTAACCCTAACCCTAACTCTAACCCTAAACTTAACCCTAACCCTAACGCTAACCCTAACTCTTACCCTTACCCTTACACTTACGCTAACCCTAACCCTAACTCTTACAGTTACCCTAACACTAACTCCTTCCCTAACCCTACCCCTAACCCTAATCCTAACCCTACCCCCAACCCATAACCTAACCCTAACCCTAACCCTAACCCTTACCCCAACCCTTACTCTAACCCTAATCTAATATAAACAGTGTCTCTATTTTAGTGACAATTCAATCTGTAGTTATTAATCTTATTATTATTGTGGATCCGTACGTTGAGCTTTACCTTAAAAGATTGTATAAGGTCTCTGAAATGATTTTAAAATATAAGATAATCACTGAATAATGATGTTTATATAAATATCGTTTGTTTGTATTTTTACAACATATATTTCTATATCTTGAGAGAACTCCTTTACAATATATATATATATATATACGTGAAGTGAATATATCGTGGATCCATATATAGAATATAGCACGTGTGTGTTGAATGGCTCAACGCTCTCAAGTAATATTTTCTTTCTATGTATTGAGCTGAAACATATTCTCCCTTGTGTGAGAAATTACTTTACAGGAAAACGTCTTTTTATTCATTGAATCGATGCAACATATGCATATAAATGTACATCTAATCGTGCTTATACGCAGAAATATGCATTAATACAACAGATATGAACGAAACACATAAAAATGTACATACACATACGGCCGTGCAAGTATATATATATATATATATATATATATATATATATATATATATATATATATATATATATATATATATATATTCATATACTCATATGGGAATGTATGGATGTACATAAATAAATGAAGAGCAAAAAAAGCATACGTTTTCATATTTACTTGAAAACGTAGAGACGCAGAGCAACTTGGTTGTATTTGCTGTGAATATTTATTTGTTCGGATTTGAAGCATAATTTCTAAATATATAAATGCGTCATCAATGTGTATCTAAGAATACTCTCGAACGACGATGAAACAGTTTCTTTGTTACGTTGAGTTGGCTCTTTTCTTTCCTTATTTCATTATGTGTCGTTCCCGCCTTCCCTTTCAAATAATTGTTTCAATTCTTCTAACACATTTTTTTTCATTTTTATATCTTCGTTTTTTTTCCTTCGATGTTCACAAAATTTTAGCCGTTCTGAATTCGGTTCTCCTTTTCTCTGGTTTTTACACTTTTTTCTACAACTTTTCCCTTGTTTCTTTCTTCCAGAATTTTTGATTCTTTTAAATACATTTCTTTGTATTTTTCTTTCTTTGCTCTTTTCTTCTTAACTTCTTTACACATAACCCTACTCCTAACCCTAACCATAACCTTTACTCCTGTTAACTTGGTTTTTTTTCTGCATATATACTTATATCGTCTTAATATCCTCACATATTTATTTGATTTCTTCAATTTTCTTTGTTTATCTCATTCTGTTCACTTATTTCTCCTTTTTCCTAAAATATTACGATCTTCTTCCAATTCGTATTCTTTTTGAATTTCGAATCCTTCGAACAAAATTCTAAAACTTTTGTTTTCATATCTTTCTTCATGTTTTTCCTCGATGTTCACAAAAATGTTAACTCTTCTTAATATGTTTCTTCTTTTCCTCCTCTATAAAATTATTTATCTCCTAAAACCCATTAAACTACTTTAAAAGTGTGACATTCAAGGAATCTTTATTAATTGATGAAGAATATCTGTTGTTAAAATTTCACAAAAGCAAAATATGTCTGAATTTTCAGGAATGTCTGCCAGCTTTTCCTCTTTCTTCTCTAATGTGATCTCTGATGGATTCCCAGTCAGCCTGTTTGAAGTATCTCATCACTTTGATTCATGGCTCATCGGCTTTAGGACGAGACTCCAGGGTTATACCAATAATTATCACAAGATGATCAGCATTCCTAAACGACTTAGGGCACTTGTCACTTAAGCCTCCGGTCGAGAAGTGAGGCTTGCTGGTTCTCACCACCTGGAAGCGGGTCGGAAAGTGACAGTTTGAGAGAGAGAGAGAGAGAGAGAGAGAGAGAGAGAGAGAGAGAGAGAGAGAGAGAGAGAGAGAGAAAGAGTTTGCAATGGAGAAAATAAAAGCGCAGTTATCAGCTGCATCTGTATAAGTCGAGAATCCTTTGAAGCTAATTCTGCACGGGTTTGTTCTTTTGAGATTTGATTTCATATGTGCGTTCTCGGTTGCTTTTGAAAATTCTATTCGCTCCTTATTTTTTAAATATTAATATAATAATAATAATAATAATAATAATAATAATAATAATAATAATAATAATAATAATAAAAATAATAAAAATAATAATAATAATAAAAATAATAATAATAATAATAAAAATAATAATAATAATAATGATAATAATAATAATAATAATAATGAAAATAATGAAAATAATAATAATAATAAAAATAATAAACATAATAATAATAATGATAATAATGATAATAATAATAATAATAATAATAATAATAATAATAATAATAATAATGATAATAATAATAATAATAATAATAATAATAATCCAGGTAAAACATCCACAGGGTAGTAATCCAAAGAATTTCAACCGGGTTTATAAAAAGTGCTCAATATCAAATAGAGCTTTTATATATGATTATTTTTATTTACACAAACATGTACAAAATCTGCGACACTGGCATGCCGATGTTATCGGTCAACAGCTATTATAAACTGAGATCTCATCAGGCAGAGTTAGAATCCGATCTTAACCTTAGATCATATTTGGAAAGAATGAAATGGAGAAAAAAGAAATTTAACATTTTAAAATTTGGAAAGTCACGTGGTTGGGACCGTTAAGAATCAAAATCTCAAAATCAAAATCAAAAACAAAGTCAGTAGCCCAATGTATTAACGACCCCTGCCCTCCCCCCAACACACACGCACACACACACACACACACACATATATGTTGCTACTAATACTATCACTGATTTAAATTTGTGCTGCTTGCCAGAGTCGGTCTAAACTAAAATAACCCTAAAATGATTTTTGACACGTCCAATCGCATCTTAAGATCAAAGTGTAGTATCTGTTCCGATGGATACTGCACGTCTGTCCTGTGCAGTTCTAGGAGGTCCACCCTCCCAGGCTTTGCCTCCCCTCTCTGGGGAGGAGTAAGTTTATTGCTTACTGTCTGAGGCCCAGGGAATTTTTAAATGGCCAGAGTGCTCACCTCTCGAGCGCTGGCTTTTCAAACCCCACTTTCTCGACCCGATCTTGGGTCACATCTTACTTGTAGGAATAAGATAAAACTGGCCTTGTGCCTAACTCCTGGAGAGGAGTAAATAAAACGTCCAATCGCATCTTGGCCTTTTGGCTTAGATCAAAGTGTAGTATCTGTTCCGATGGATACTGCACGCCTGTCCTGTGCAGTTCTAAGAGGTCCACTCTCCCAGGCTTTGCCTCCCCAAGTAAATAAATGCCCTCATTTCATATCTATCTATCTATCTATCTATCTATCTATCTATCTATCTATCTATCTATCTATCTTTTAATTCTACCCTTTTATTACATCTCTCTCTTTTCACTTTATTTTACTTTATTTTACTTTATTTTATTTTATTTCATATTTCATATTTTATATATCATCTTTTATATTAATATTTTTATTTTTTTTGATTTTGATTTTGATTTGGAAATTTTGATTCTTAACGGTCCCAACCACGTGACTTTTCAAATTTTAAAATTTTGAATTTCTTTTTTCTCCATTTCATTATTTCCAAATATGATCTAATGTTAAGATCGGATTCTAACTCTGCCTGATGAGATCTCAGTTTATAATAGCTGTTGATCGATAACATCGACATGCCAGTGTCGCAGATTTTGTACATGTATGTGTAAATAAAAATAATCATATATATATATATATATATATATATATATATATATATATATATATATATATATATATATATACATCGTGACTGCAACACAACGAGCGCTCCGTTTGCACTTCAATCTTGGTAAACATGATCCCGTAAACACGATTTTGTTATGGGTTACCAACTTCAGAGCTACTGGATATGCATTGAACCGACGATAAAAATGCACTTCGTCAAGAAATTACTGCCATCCCGCATGAAATGACCCGCCGAGTTATAGACAACTTTCGTGAACGCCTTGGACATTGTGTGAACAATAATGAATCCCATTTGACTGCTTTATTTTTTAAAACATAACGAAACAAAATGGCATTAAATGCTGATCACTGAAACTTTGTTACCTCGTATACTCTTCTCAAGTGACACCAAATTCAATCTAAGTATAGCCTATATGTGCCCCTTTTGTAACAATAGTAGAGAAAGGTGTAAAAGAATAAGAAAATTATGCTAAATATCTACGTAGGCTGATAATTAGGTAGATCACAATGTTCCATTTACGATTAAAAAAAGGCTACGGTCCTGGCTCTGATGTCAGTGGCACAGTACGCGCGTCTTAAGCACTAGAAAGGCAGTTATGTTTCCGGATAGCTGTTTCCTACCCTCATGGGGAATAGTGTGTATGGGTCATTGGAGTGTGTAAATGTATACCCTGAAGATCGAATACAACTGCAAATACGTTTTTAAAGAATAACTGAATATTTTATGGGTCTTTTAATAGCATTCGTAAAATGAGATGGAAAAAGGAACTTTGGGTTCATTTTCAGCAACCTTGTAAATCTCGGTTCTATTTATTGTCCTTTAGTTCTCACATTCCATAGGCGATGTTTCTGACCAATTTTTTAATTTTATTTTCAAGAATCTTTTATTTTTTAATATATTTATTTATGTTTTTTCTCTTTCTCTGCTACTTTATTCTTCACTGCTTTACACATAACCCTAACCCTAACCCTAATCCTACCCCTAACCCAAACATTCACTCAAACCCTAACCCCAACCCTCACCATAACCCTCACCCTAACCCTAACCCTAACTCTTACCCTAAACCTAACCCTAACACTTACCCTAACCCTTACCCTAACCCTTACGCTAACCCTAACCCTTACCTTTACCCCAGGTTAACTTGGTTCTTTTTTCTTCATATCGTCTTCAAATCCTAACATATATATTTGATTTCTTAAATTTCCCTTTATTTATTCCATTCTTATGTCTTATTTTTCCTTTTTTTTCCTGAATGTTATTTTCTTCTTCCAATTCTACCTTCTGTTGAATTTTAGATCTTTTCTGTTCAGAAAATAATCTTTCTGTCCTTAAATTCTTTATTTCATTCATGATTCTTATTTAATGAATTTCTGATTTTCTTCCAACTATTTCATTAGGTTTTTCCGTGTTTCTCGCCATAAGTTTCTTTTCCACCCAATGATTTCCATCGCCAATATTTCTTTTTTGTGGACCCTTTCCTTCTCATTTATTCATTCACTAACCCATAACCGTTTACTTTCCTGAATTTTTATCTAAACTGCATATCTATATATTTATACCCTAACGTGTGCCTACCTACCTCTGTCACACTCTGCCAGTCCTTTTTACGAAGATGGGATCGCACGATCGCCGGAGATTTATTTATGTATTTAGTTTTTACGGTGACCTAAATATACATCGAAGGGGGGGAGAAGACAGACTTAGTACTTACTTTTGCCCTGGGGAGAGGGGGCGGTGTGTTTTTTTTTAAAACATAGTTCACCCCAAACAAGGCAGACCGCCACTGTAGACGTAAAGGGCTACTTAGAAAAAAGAAAAGGGGAGAAGGTTGGGGGAGGGGGGTCAACCTAAATTGCGATCTGTGCATCGAGATGTCTGTTTACATTAGTTTTAAGTGTCTGCATGTCAGTACTGTCGGGGAAACAGGGGGCAGGGAGGGAGTTTCAGAGGCCAGCAGCACGAGGAAAGAAGCTATTTGAGTAAAAGGCTCTCTGGCATCTGGGGACCTCCACAGTGAAGGAATGAGATTTAGTTGATTGTCGAGTTGGTCTAGTGAACTTACGACGAGGGGGGCACCAGAGTAGTCAATTCATCGGAGCATAATCCATTGAAGTATTTGTAAAACAAACATAAGAATTCTACATTGCGGCGATGGGACAGAGGCTGGAGCTTGGTTGACAGAGAGGGACCTTGTCAAAGAGGGAGAGACTAGTTGACGATGCACCAGCCCAGATGTGACAACAATACTTCATGCATGGGCGGATGGTGGCGTTGTAGAGATACAGGATTAGAATGGAGGAGGAGGAAGAGAGAAGGAAGGGAAGAGGAGGAAGGAGGGAGAGTAAACTACCGTGGAATTTTCACTGGGTCCCGCTAGTTAATCTTTATTACGTCGAGGCTGTTTGACGTTGATCACGAAAGTAAAATTACCTCCTCTCGATTCCCCGAGCCATGATTGAAATAGTAGTGTCGACTAGCTTTTCTTTTCATTTGATTTTGATACCTGAGGATGATTCGACGAAAGAAACGAAAACGTTTGTGAAACTTTGAAACCTATGAAACATTTATTAATTTTGTTTATTTTGATATTTGTTTTAAATGTTGCTACTGGTTTAATACGTGATTTTATTAATTTTAAGTCGTTGTGTTTTTATGTAGATAGCTTCCAGTATTTTGATATTTTTAATTGGTTTCGGAATGTATAATTTAAGAGTTAATAACAAGGATTTGTCTTTAATCAGAGGGAGGGCAGTTATGTTTTTGTAGATGTTGGTAAATTGAGCTCGAGTTTACAAGATGCATGGTAAGGCGGCAGTATAGGGTAGTGCTTGTAAAATAAATGCAGCTATTAGCTTTATTATTATTATGGGAGTTACATTCTTCCAAAGGGCGTTTAAACTTATAAATGACATTGTTTTTTTCTAGTGGTTTTTGAGTTTGGGAGGATTTATTTACCTACACTATTTATATACACACACCCACTGGCTTAAAAGAGGCGCTCTCCATTATGATCAGGAACGGCTTATAATGGCGGCCCAAGACCAAGGTCTTATGACTAATATATTTAAAAAGATGGCAGGACTTAGTAATGATAGAAAGTGCCGATTTTGCCACACAGAACTGGAGAGTGTGAATCACTTGATATCCAGCTGCAAAATTATGTTAGCAGATAGAAGCTACACAACGCGCCATGATGGTGTATGCAAATACATACACTGGAACATCTGTAAAAATCTAAACATCCAATGTAGCACTAAGTCCTGGGAACATCTACCGGAGAGGACTATGGGAAACAATAAGTATACTATACATTATGATTATGTTGTTCCTACATCTACCTACCTTGAAAATGCAGCAGTAAAACCGGACATAGTCATAATAAATAAGGCAGAAAGAGAGGCAACACTGATTGAAGTGAGTGTTCCAAATGACAGTGGCTTAAACAGAGCAGAAAGGGAGAAGGTGACAAAATACCAAGGCCTAATGTATGATATGAAGAGAAACTGGAACCTCAAAAACATCGACATTATCCCAGTTATAATAGGGGCTAAAGGCCTCATGAAGAAAAATTTCAAAAAGTATCTGGAAAGTATTCCCGAAAAACCAAGTGTAAAAGAAATCCAAATAATTGCACTTAAGGGAACGGCCAACATCCTTAAAAGAGCACTCGGTTGGAGCCTCTAAATAGCATGTGATGGTCTGGCATTTGGAAGAATGCCTCGTCCCTATGCTAACGAACACAGAAATAAGAAAATTAAAAAAAAAAGAGAGAAATATATATATATATATATATATATATATATATATATATATATATATATATTTAGATATTAAGTAGAGAACTAAAAGCGAACTTTTAGGAAAGGTAAAACCTATTGTGAAAAGTATACAGCTCAATATACCGGGTAGAGCAGATAGATAGATAAATCTCTCACTCTCTCTCTCTTTATATATATATATATATATATATATATATATATATATATATATATATATATATATATATATATATATATATATATATATATATGGGAGGCATGTTATGTATATATACTATATGTATACATAAATGTTTATATGTCATTACCATCATCACTATCATCAATGTCTTTTTGTTTGTTTTTGCCTGGTTTCTTTCCGTTTGTATAACACCTGCTAGGCGTGGTCGTCTCTCTACCAGGTTTTTCTGTCGCTCTATATGCTCAGCTGTTGTCTGTACATCTCGAATGGTGACCTGTCTATCTATGTTTTGCTATTCGCATGGTAGTGATGATGTCATTTACTTCAGTTTTCTGTCTGATCCAGGTGTTTCTTTTTCGATCATATAAACTACTGCGTTCCATAATAGGTATGTAATATAAATATATATATATATATATATATATATATATATATATATATATATATGAATATATATATATATATATATATATATACATATATACATACATACATACGTACTCGAATATATGTAATATATATATACATACATATACATACATACACGAATATATCTAATATATACATACATACATAATACATATACGAACATATCTAATTTATACATATACATACATACATATACGAATATATATATATATACATACATACATATATATATGTATGTATGTATGTATGTATGTATGTATTGGTATATATATATATATATATATATATATATATATATATATATATATATGGGTATACATATGTATGTATGTATAAGTATTCATATGTATATATATGAATATATATAGTATATATATATATACATACAAATATAGAAACGATTATATATATATGTATATAGATATATATATATATTTATATATACATGTACATTGCCATGTTTATCATGGTCATGATGGCAATGTGTATATCATACATCAGCTGACACGATTGGCACATGCACGATTGTAAGTGAAGAAACAAAACATTCTGATATCTATAAAAAGAACGCCGGAGCCAGCACATGTTTTTCTTTATACAGCATAATTTTCATAAAATATTTATAAATATATCGCTAGATAATTCTGAAAATATAACGAATCACCGTGGAGACTCTGTAAATAATATATATATATATATATATATATATATATATATATATATATCACAACCAAAACAATTTACATTCAGAAAACGAAAATGTAAGATTTATTGTAACTGAGAAGAAAACTATAACACTTCATCCCACAAAATCGCAGTATCTAAAATTGTGAACTGGAAGTATCCGAGGAATTATACATCTCTGGATCGGAAATAGCGGTGAAAAATCGTGACTGATCTATTTCTTTTTAGTGGAAATCGCTCCAGACAATACATGGTGCCACTTGATGTAAGGAGCTAAAAATAAATATTACTACAAGGTCAAACAACTATCCAACGAGAAGCTTTAGATGGTTAGACACCGACCCAGAAAACAGCAATTCTTCGCCCTTTGTACGAAACATCGCTCATGGAATGTGAGGACTAAAGAATAAAATAATTGAGGCGAGAAGTCAACTTTATACTCTCCTAGTTCTATTACAATTTGGGTTAGTTACAATAATAGAAGCACATTTCTAAGCGAAAACTATCACAAATCGGTCAAATTCATCTAACTGCAGATTCTCGTCAGTGAGGAAAACGTGGACATTGTGTAATTCAAGGTGTTATTTTAGCCTGTGATTTGATGCATCTGTGAACTTTAGAAATGGTAACGAATTACGAATCTTTTTGGCTTCTATGAAGTTTAAAACAATATCAATTACTAAATTAAAAACTAAAATACGTTTTGTTTAACTTTTATTATCTACTACATGTTATTCGAGATGAAACGGATGATGATGTGAAGTCATTTATTTATTTTTACATATTTACACATGGAATTCTAGTTGAAATGCGGAAAACTTTTTTACATTCTCCAGTTAAATATTTGAGTTATTCCCCGTCCTTATTTGTAGTATTCAGTCGTAATTGTTTGTTATATTACTAGATCTCTTGCCAGTACTTTGTATTTTAAAAGTAAATTCTTACAAAGTACATTATTCTAGTCCAAATAACATGGTACATCAATAACAACCCCCAACCCCTGTCACATCGCTGCAATGTTGCGTCCTTGTGCCTGTTTTACAAGTACTTCAATGGATTGTCCTCTGATGAGCTTGCTGCTCTGGTACCCCTACGACGCAAATTCACCAGACCAACCCGCTAATCTGCCAACTCCTATCCATTCACTGCGGAGGTCCCCAGATACCGAAGAGCTTACTACTCCAAAAGCTTTTTTCTCGTGCTGCTGGACTCTGGAACTCCCTCTCTGGTCCCTGTTTTCCTGACAGTACTGACATGCAGGAATTTAAAACTAATGTAAACAGACATCTCGCTGCGCTGCTCCCGATTTAGGTTGACCCTCCTTAAGAACACTCTCACCGTTTTTCTCAGTAGCCTCTTACGTCTACAGTGGCGGCTTGTCTTGTTTGGGGTGAACTATGTTAACAAAATATCAAATATCAATTTTGCTAGTCACAATATAAAAAATTGTGCACTAACTGTTATGTTATTCAGGTAAAACTTCAACCAAATCACAGAAGATAACGTAATAAAGTATCCCAAACTTTATTTGATTACAGGGTTTTATCACAACTAGAATAAATCTTAATTAATCATCATGTAAGAATGTATACATTTTAGATTTTTTGTTGCTTTATTTTTATGGAAATCGCTCCAGACAATGGACAAAGCCACTCAATGTAAAAAGCTAAGACAATACTTCTTTAAGATATAAAACTACCCCACGATAAGTGTTAGATTGATAGATTCCGACCCGGAAAACAGTAATACTTCCACCTTTGTAGGAAACATCGCTCATGGAGTGTGAGGACTAAAAGACAAGTTAAATACTTAAATTATTTTACAAGTTAAATACTTAAATTATTTTACAAGTTAAATGCTAAAATTATTTTACATGTTAAATACTTAAATTATTTTACAAGTTAAATAATTAAATCATTTTACAAGTTAAATAATTAAATCAGTTTACCAGTTAAATACTTTAATCATTTTACAAATTAAATACTTAAATGATTTTACAAGTTAAATACTTAAATCATTTTACAAGTTAAATACTTAAATTATTTTACAAGTTAAATACTTAAATCATTTTTCAAGTTAAATACTTTAATCATTTTACAAGTTAAATACTTAATTTATTTTACAAGTTAAATACTTAAATCATTTTACAAGTTTAATAATTAAATCATTTTACAAGTTTAATACTTTAATTATTTTACAAGTTAAATACTTAAATAATTTTACAAGTTTTATAATTAAATCATTTTACAAGTTAAATACTTAAATTATTTTACAAGTTAAATGCTTAAATATTTTACAAGTTAAATACTTAAATTATTTTACAAGTTAAATACTTACAACTTCTTTACAATTGAAACTATTTAAGTTTAATTACTTAATACAACATCTAACATTTGAACTACTTACATGAATTACGAATTAAAATTTAACCAATTATAGCGTAGATTAACAAATTAAAGTTACAAACAACGCAAACGTTTAAGGAAAATTATGAATTTACGGATGACTGTATTTAAGCTATATTTGGCTTGAGGCAAAGCGAAGTATCTGGCCTGATGATGTGATTTATCATGTATGTACTTTATCAATGAATGTTAAATCCTTGTAGAGCAATTTTGAATTATTGTGTCAATATACAGGTGTTGGACAAAATAATAGAAACACATTTAAAATTTTGCAGCAATTTTAAAACACCTATGCAAACTAGAAAAAGTTACCGAAATGTTGGTATCATCATATTTCTTTAAAGTTAGTGTTTGCCCTGAATTAATTGCGTACATTTATTTTTATTTCAGATAGTGTATATTAGTAGGAACAATTTAAATTACAGATCTATAAAATTTCCAGACATATTCTTGGTACCGTGTGACAGGTACTACTGTAAGGGAAGTGGTTGAGATGGTGGCCGTATCGAGAGGAATTGTCTCGAATGTGATGACAGCGTATGAAAAAGAAAATAGGCAACACTCTCCTCTAAAAATATCGTGGAAGAAAGTCGAAGCTGTCTGAAAGAGATCGTAGAGTTTTTGTAAGGATTTTGAAGAAATAGCACAAAACCATGGCACTCAAAAGTATTGCAGAGCTTAACAATCATCTGGATAATCGTGTTTTAAAAAAGCTCAATGAAAGCTTCACAAAGCTGGATTTATTAAAAAATATCAAGGTGTTTTCATTATTTTGTCCAACTCTGTAAATAAACCCCGTGAGGGAGCTAAATTTCAACACATTAAAAATTAACTCTATGTTTAAAATGCCTTCGTGTCAAAATAAATAAACAGGTACCTTTAACATTGATTGCTTGAAAGTAGATTTTAGAGGTGAAAGCATTAGATATAAATGGAGTTACGTACATAAAAACTTACATGAATTACGGCTATCGTATATTCTGATTTAGTTCTTTGACTGAGGGCAGTGTAATATACTTGTTTATATTCTTTACATTTTCATTAGTGATAAAGGATTACGTTCCAAAAATATTTCAGTTAGTAGAAATTCGCAGACTGACTACGTTTTGACACAAGCGGCATCAGGTTCATCTTCTGTCATTCACGAATATATCAGGAATACTTATATTGGCAAGTTAATTAAACAGTGAAAGGAATTCATCCTGCGTTCTAATTGACGGTGTCGTTCTATATTTTAGATCCTTTCACAAGGTTGAGCATCAACCTGGTTGGTGCTGGGTCACCAGTTTTATTCAAAGAGTTTTATAAAAATGTTATGTTGTTACACTAATCTACTCTTTTTCAGGAATAGATGGACTCTTCCAGACACTATGAATAGAGTGACGTATCTTTTATTGGTCACAGTAATAGCTACACTATCACACGCAGACTTTCTGTAATATATGATTCTGTGCTGCTGCTAATACACTCTTGTAAATATACTAATGTGTTGTCTGAACATCAAAGTCACACAACTGGCGACGAGGATACAACACTAGAGACAAGGTACTCAGACGTATTCGGACCAACATTTTCTAGAAGGTATCTCGCAAAACTCTGACGATAAAGAATTCGGATTAATTCGCGCACGCAAATAACCCGGACTTATGTTGCACACACCACTGGCAAAGAAAATTCGGATTCATGTCTACAATTAAAATGTTTAATTGTGTAAATAAGACTTTAGTACTATTATCTGGATAATGGTTAATTAAAACAATAGAGTTAGACTTTAAAATCAAACTGGATTTTTTAACAACAAATGCGAAAAAAACACTCAATCGCAAAAAGGATTAAAAAAAGGGTTGTTTTCTAAGTAGTAAATACAACAGAAGAAGAATTGATGGATGTCTTGTTCAACAAGTTAGAATTACCAATCCAATAAGTAGTTTATGAAAAGCGAACATTTAAAAAAAAAGAAAGAATACAGACTTCAGTAAATTCAATCCGAAAGGGAAAGGCATCGACACTATACGTAGCAAGTCTAAAACGGGGGTGAGGGTTATGGTGTCATGTTTATCTACCCTATTTCGGGAATAGCTCGACTCTTCCAGCCACTATGAATACAGTTTAAATAACTCATCTAATAAATCATCTCTTACTAACTGGCTATCTATAAACTTCAATTGCTATCAATAAACTTCACTTGCTATCAACAAGTTTCACTTGCTATCAATAAACTGCACTTGCTATCTATACACTTCACTTGCTTTCTATAAACTTCACTTGCTATCTTTTTTTTTTAACATGATTCACCCCAAACAAGGCAGGCCGCCACTGTAAACGTAAGGGGCTACTGAGAAAAAGGAAAGGGGGGAAGGATTGGTGGTTCAGCTTAAATTGGGATCTGAGCAGCGAGATGTATGTTTACATTAGTTTTAAATTTCTGCATGTCAGTACTGTCGGGGAAACAGGGGGCAGGGACGGAGTTCCAGAGGCCAGCAGCACGAGGAAAGAAGCGATTTGAGTAGAATGCTCTCCGGCATCTGGGGACATCCACAGTGAATGAATGCGATTTAGTAGAATGTCCTGTTAGTCTAGTTAATTCATGTCGAGGGGGCACCAGAGCAGCCAATTCATCGGAGCATAATCCATTGAAGTATTTGTAAAACAAACATAAGGATGCTACATTGCGGCGATGGGACAGGGGCTGGAGCTTAGCTGACAGTGAGGGACCTATTAAGTTGACGACTCTTTTTTGGACTTTGTCAAGGAGGGAGAGACTAGTAGATGATGCACCAGCCCAGATGTGGCAACAATACTCCATGCATGGGTGAATGGTGGCTTTGTAGAGATACAGGATAATGTCAGGTGTAATGAGTTTACTAGCACGGTAGAGGGAGCCAACCTTCTTCGCGGCAGCCTTGGCAATGTCTTCAATGTATGTGTTCCAATTCATGTTACCTGTGAAGGTTAGGCCAAGGAGTTTGAATGATGAACTCTCAGGTAGGGTGTTATTTGCCATGACAATCGGTGGTTGGAGAGGCTTCTTGTAGTTGTTGAAGAAAAGGAGCTTAGTCTTTGCGGCATCAAAAGTTACCAACCATTTATGGCCCCAATCCACTACAGCCTGGAGGTCATTTTCTAAAGATTCAGCCATTGCCTCAGATATGATCGCGTCTGTTTTTCCAACATGACGAGAGTAAATATAAACTTCACCTGCTATAAACTTCACCTGCTATCTATAAACTTCACCTGCTATTCACTTGTTTCTATAAAGCTCACTTGCTATCTATAAACTTCACTTGCTATCAATAAAATTCAATTGCTTTCAATAAACTTCACTCGCTTTCTATAAACTTCACTTGCTATCAATACACTTCACTATTGTATACACTTCATTGTATTTTGTTTCATCTTATTATTATATTGAGTGTATACATCCCCTCTCTCTCTCGTGTTATTTTTTCTCTCCTTCCCTTCCTATATATATATATATATGAGAGAGAGAGAGAGAGAGAGAGAGAGAGAGAGAGAGAGAGAGAGATAATAGTATGCTACATTCCCTGAGCAAAAATTATATTGATTAAAAATTTTACTTTTAATGTTTTCGATTCAAAACATCGATACATATTTTCCGGACCGTTTAACTCATAACCGATCAACTGACATTAGTATATCCATTTTGGATCTTTCGATTATGGACTTCTCAATAAAACAAAGTTCGCTTTCAGAAAAAAAATATTGTAATGCAGCATACTCACTGGAGCATATACATAAACCTGTAAAAGTAGCCTTATGAAATAAGTCACATATGATACGTAGATATCGTCGAATATATTTTCGCCAACACAGACGTCTAAATAATGACTATCTTACCTGACAGGCCTCATACTAAGCAGCGATAAAAATAGAAAAAAACTTAAATAAATCGACAGCCGTGGGGGAATGGTTATAGTGATGATGATAGTGACATCATCATCATCATTATGATAATTAGAGTACAGAAGCTTGCTTACTAATGAGTAATAGTGTTGGAACGAGCGAATATAATAGGTTATCAATGTTTCTATTTATATTTTTTTTAACATAATTCACCCCAAACAAGGCAGGCCGCCACTGTAGACGTAAGGGGCTACTGAGAAAAAGGGTGAAAGTTCTGGGGGCGCAACCTAATTTGGGAGCTGTTCAGCAAGATGTCTGTTTACATTAGTTTTAAATTTCTGCATGTTAGTACCGTCAGAGAAAACAAGAAGCAGGGAGGGAGTTTTACAGGTCGGCAGCACGAGGAAAGAAGCTTTAGGAGTAGAAAGCTCTTCCGTATCTGGGGACTTTCACAGTGGATGTATGGGATTTGGCAGATTGCCGGGTTGGTCTAGTGAATTTACGTCGTTGGGGCACCACATCATCAAGTTCATCGGAGCACAATCTATTGAAGTACTTGTAAAACAGGTACAAGGATTTAACATCGCGGCGATGTGACATGGCTGGAGCTTGGTGCATAGTGTGGGACTCTTTTTTGGACCTTGTTCAAGATGGAAAAACTAGTAGATGATGCCTCAGCCCAGATGTGGCAACACTCCCCTATGCATGGGCGGATGGTGGCTTTGATATGGCGCAAGAGTGTATTGATCAACACACTTATTTGCGTGCAATCTTGAAAGACCACCTTGAATATTTGTTGTTTTCCTATTGTTCAATCAGCTGTTGTTAAAACACACGAGATCGTTAAGATTAATGTTGTTCTTAAAAGAGAACACGCGACATAAAGATGTCAAAACTTTTAGCAGTATTATTTTCTATCAGAAGAAAAGATGTGCATATTATCACAAGATATTGCGAAGGGAAGAAAAACTTATTAAGAAAGATGAGGCGACATATGCAGATCGGAAATGTAAGATGAAACTTGAAGAGCCGAGAAGGAAAAAAGTAAATAAATATGTAAAGACTAGAAAATGGATGGCGATCGTTTCATAATGATATGGGAAGTATTAGCGGAAGGACGAAATGGATTTTCTTCCTTGGTTCATTATCTGAAGCTCGGGCTGCAAATATCCATTGAGAAATACATGTGACGTTTAAATACAGTGTTTATATATATGGTGCTACACACTGGTACACGCATGCATGTATGTACATTAACACAAATTCACAAACACATATATACACATATATATATATATATATATATATGTGTGTGTGTGTGTGTATAATAAGGCAGCAAATCATTGTTTATGCAAGCTTCATTGAAGACCACAGAGCTCTCTCTTTTCACAATCTGTTGTGCCAATCTCTCGACGCAGCAAGCAATTCTGCGGTTCTCAGGTGTTTACCGGTGGAGTATGGCACCTAGCGCTGTGTCTTAAGCCGTGCCTCGAGCGCTTTCGTTTTCCTGACCGTCTTAAGGAGGCTGTGTCTTATCGTTACTTAGATCCGTTATTTATAGTTTTATTATTGATTATATATCTATTGATTTACAAATGTTTGCACACATACACATACACCCACACACGCACATATATATATATATATATATATATATATATATATATATATATATATATAGTAAGAGAAAGAGAGAGAGAAATGAGAGAAGAAAGATAAATATGTACGAATGACAAATCTATTTAAACTTCGATTGTTCTATGCAAGGTGTACTCGGTAAAAAACATGTTTATTTTATTTCCTTAATCCAAAGCTTTTCAAAGATTAACATCTGCCTGCGTTTAATATACACATTTCTAACTCAACTTCTGAAAAACTACTTTCATTCTCGGTCCACGGAAGTATTTTAAAATGGCTCTAATTCTCAAAATTACATCCGAATAAATGCGTTCCATCTACGATTAAACCAAACATATTTCCATTGGATTTACTTCATTTCGAACATTGGCAACGCTGCCTTCACGAAATCTCTGTTTTCCATCTTTAAATCTCCTTTCACCGGACACCTTATAAACGGACATTCACCAATTGGACAGACCCCATATTTTTAACACGCATAATCCTACTCTTCATTACTTTATGTTTTCACATTTTTAATTTTGGCTTTTCTACTGTCAACTTATCCATATTTGTAATTCCTCTGATGATACGATTTTAATCTTTGAAAAGCCTTGGCTTAATGGAAGAAAAATAAACATGTTTTTACCGAGTACACCTAGCATTAAACAACCGAAGTTGAAATAGATTCATAATTCGTACATATTTATCTCTCTTCTTTCATTTATCTTTATAATTGCTCTATCTCGTATATTGAGCTTAAACCATTTCACTATAGGTTCTATCCCCTAAAAGTATACTTTTAGTTTCTATACTTTATATATATATATATATATATATATATATATATATATATATATATATATATATATATATATATATATATTAATCGTTTATTTATGTCTTTTTCAATCAAAAAATATTATTATTATTATTATTATTATTATTATTATTATTATTATTATTATTATTATATATTAATTGTTAAAGACTGATAGGGTAGTGAATGCTATCTTATTAATTGTGGGTTGTAAATTTTTATGTGTAGGACCATGATATTTTCAGTCAGTTAATGCATATATATATATATATATATATATATATATATATTGTTAATTATATCAGCGAAAACAATCAACTTAGTGCAAAGCAATACAGATTTCGTCCTGCAATATAAAAACCTGACATGCTGACTGTAATATCGCACACGATCACCAAATCTATCGACGGTGATTTCTTTTCCAAGGAGATATCTCTCGATATATCCAAGCCCTTCGGTAGTGTTTCACACAAGGATTTTCTCCACAAACTTGTCAACTACTGAATATCTGGAAAGTTCCTCCAAAAACATGAAGTCCTTCCTCTTCAAAAAGTATTTAAAACAGTAATTACCAGGCAAACTCCGAGGCACATAGCATCAATACTGTTCTAATATAGAGTACTGCTGTCATATCTGGGGGAAGTGCCGCTTTGAGAATTCGTTCTCGTTTTAAGAGGGTGCAGAATCGACTTCGCAATCTAGTGGAGGAGGATTTTTCATTTCCCTGCAACTTCTTTTTATAGAATAAGAATGTTGATAGTCTCTATCTACTCTACCGATATATTTATGGTCTGTACTGCCCCTGGTTCTACCCTTTGAAACATCCACAGACAGAACTTGTGTTGCTATCACCACAGTAAAAACTTCTCTGTCTATCGCTCTCTCTCTCTCACTCTCTGCCAAGCTTTTAGGAAGAGAGTTTCTTTCTCACATCTTATCTGTGGACCAAAATACAACTAGGCTTCTTCCCAGCCGGCAACAGCATGGTCGCATTGAAGTCTAATGTAAACAAATTTTATAAAAAAGAGCATCAATTCAGGAAAATAGCAGTAAATGTGAGTTTGGGATAGACGCTGGTAAATAAGCCACTCATAACTTTCTGAATACAAATATCAAAAACAGAGAGACAGTTATTTTTCTCAAATTCCTTCGTGAAGTGAATTAAGCTTTTTTTTCTTGAAACTCTAGTCTAAAATATAATAGGAACATGTGACAAAAGTTGATATTTAAAGTAGGCGTCGATTTAAATAATAAGCCACAAATAATAGTCAACAAAATAAACCGTTACCTCTATTAATCTAGTAATACATCATTTCATTATAGCTATATTCAAAATAAGCTATATTCAAAATAAGCTATATTCAAAATAAGCTATATTCAAAATAAGCTATATTCAAAATAAGCTATATTCAAAATAAGCTATATTCAAAAGACTTTGTGCGCGACAGAATTGATTCCACAACGATTTTACTTGAAGAAAAGCTGTGTGTTATGTGGCCACTATAAAATGTTTTCACGGGTACGGATGACCTCTTCCGAAGTCACATTCGTTAAAAGACAAACGCCGCCAAAGGATCATATAAATAAGTTATCCGAATCAATTCCACAGTTTGAGTATATGTATATATATATATATATATATATATATATATATATATATATACTATCACCCCTCATAAATATTAATAAAATTAAAAAATACAAACAAATACCTTAATAACCCCATATCTATACGACTTTTCAAGAGCAATAATTTCAATATCTTTTCACACGAACTTTTTCACCCATCATTTTCTTAATTTTTTTTTAAATGTTGAATGTTGGCTTTTCTATTGCTAACTTATCTATCTGTAGGATTCCTCTAATGATAAGATCTCGGTCTTTGAAAAGTCTTGGCTTAAGGAAAGAATGATAAACATAATTTTATTACAGAATATACCTTGCATTGAACAATCGAAGTTTGAAATAAATTTGGACATTCGTGCATGTTTATCACTCTTCGTCCATCTATCTTGATATCAATATATATATATGATAATATAAGAAATAATTATGTTATATACTTCACACTAATTTTCATGTGGATCACTTCCCAAGTAAAATGATGCTCAATATTCAACCCTTTAAATAGCTATTAACCATTTAAAATAGATCTTTAAATAAAGAAAATGATTATACTATGATTTGATGTCAATTTTGGAGCCACACAAACTTCCACGTGTTTTTGGAAGCATTCAAAACATTCTTGAACAAAGTCTAAAAATTTAACAAATTAAAACAAATATCGGTTGTACTTGTCGAACATAAGAAATTGTTGTTGATATATTCCTTATTATTTTAACTTAGTTGATCTCTCTTTTTTACTTTAACTGATCCAAACCACGTAAAGAGCTACTGTCGATCAAGGGAAAGTTTACTGAGGGCATGCCACGTGAAGAGTTGTGCTGCAAGATGTTTGTTAACATTACATTTAAATTTCTGCACGTCGATACAGTCAAATAAACAAGGAGCAAAGAGGGAATTCCACATGTTGCAGGTTGAAGAAATAATATATCAGAGAAAAAATCCCTAAGAATATGGGGACTTCCACGGTGAATAGATAGGATTACCAGTTTATCGGGTTGGTCAGGTGGATAAACGTCAAGGGGGTCACCAAAGCAGCAAGTTTGTCTGAGCATATTCCATTGAATTACTTGTAAAACGAACATATTTATACAACATTGCGATAATTTAAAATGGTCTGAATCTTGATGGATAGTGTAGGAAGTATTAAACTAGAGATTCTTTTTGGACTCTGTCTAAGAGTGAGAACTTAGTTAATCGTGGATCAGCCCAGATGTGACAACAATACACCATGCGTGAACATATGCTTGCCGTGTAGGGAAATAGGATACTTGTAGGTGTAAATAGTTTTCTAGCACGGTAGAGCGAGCCCACTTTACCTGTCGGCGAACAGAACAGCTATACATATTTGGCAGTTCTGGAAGCAGACACCATCACATCAACAGAAATAAAAGAGACGATTAAAAATGAATATATGAGAAGAACAAGAAAGCTCATAGAAACAAATTATATAGCAGAAACCTAATATAACCAATAAATACCTGAGCAGTATCACTAATAACATACTCTGGACTATTCATAGGCTGGTCAGAAGAAGAACTCAGACACTCTGACCAGAGGAATAGTAAATGAATGACCGTGTACAACGCACTACATCTAAAAGACGATACAGACAGACTCTACGTGAAGAGAAACGAAGGGGAAGAAGACTGTGTAGACGACACCTAAAAGAACTGTAGAAATACATACACCAGAACACAGAAAGGCTGATCACGGCAGCAAGAGACACCGCCCCAACGAAACACTAAAAAAGCTCCGAAATCAGAAACAAAATGACAGGAAAAGAAAAGTTGGAAGAAAAACAACTACATGGACGTTTCATAAAAATTACACGAGAAGAGACGAACGGCTATAGTTGGGTATGGCTGAGAAAAAGACACATGAAGAGAGAAACGAAATCCCTACTGACGGCTGCACAAAACAATGCAATTAGGAGCAACTACATTAAAACTAAAGTAGATAAAACCCATGGAAAACAGTAAATGCAGATGGTGCGGACAAAGAGACGAAATGGTAATTAAATAATAAGTGAATGACCAAAACTGGCCCCAACAGAATACAAAAATAGGCATGTCTGCGTGGGGAATGAAGTACACTGGGAGCCATGCAAACAAACTCCATTTCGAATACTCGGAGAAATGGTACAAACATAAACCAGAGATAGTACTCGAAAACAAAAACCACAAAATCCAGATAAACTCATAGAAGCCAGGAGACCTAATGTCATAATAGTCAACAGTAAAGAAAACTGCTGTCAAATCGTAGATTTTTCCGTCCTAGCCGACCACAGGGTGAAGACTAAGGAGACAGAAACACGAAGCAAATTCACTGAACTCGCCAGAGAGTTTAAAGGATTATGGAGTATGAAGAAACAAAATATAATACCAATAATCGTAGGAGCACTAGGAACAGTTCCAAAGAACCTAATAAAAAGACTGTGAGAAATTGGAATCAATGGGAAGACTGCCCCCATACAACGGACGGCAATGATTAAACAGACTGAAATTTTAAGGAACATCCTTAATGCGGAAACTTTAGTAGATCACATATTGGAAGAGCACCATATATATATATATATATATATATATATATATATATATAGTCTCGGAAGTTTCTCAACCATTAAAACTATATTAAAGAAAACAAAAAAAACAACTTATAGTCCCAAGTCTTCCAGTGGAAAATACCCCATGTAAGTCAATTTATTTTTCACAATTATTATATTAGTTTATTTCTAACACTATTTTAAGGGATCATCAGTTGTTTACCATGAAAAACTGTTTCGGGAATTTAAAAACAAGACAGTATTTAATTTCATGCCTATATATATATATGTCCTTTTATCTATCTATCTATCTATGTGATTTACTACGGTTTTATAATCAGGGTTAGTGTAAGTGTTACTAAGTTTGGGTTAGAAATATCTCTATGTTTATTCATCTATATTTCATAGACAGTGCACCAGAGACACGATACAAAGTGTTCACTGCGTAAATCAGTTGTAACCAAATTAATCTGTAAAATTATAAATACTTGAATTCTATTTTTAGTAGCTTTTCAATAAATTGTATATTTGATCAGAAAATTTAATTTGCAATCCTAAACGCTCGTTTAAATGGTGCAATCATACAACAAGCAGATGGGAAACTCGACGCTTTCCAAAACTACTAAATAATGAGAATGGAATTTAATTTAATTCTATGAAAAGAAGAAAAACTATGAAGATAGCGTGATTGGTCTGCTCTAACGAATGAGTACTACTCGTTTCACATTATGTTTGGTCAACCATTTATTCTGGTTCGAGATTTACCGCATTCTTTTTTCTCTGGTCAACCTGATACGCGGTTTACAAAAATGATTTAATGCAATAACGAAATACGTACTAGAAGCGATACGTTGTAAACAATTTATTGTACACAAGTTGATGTTTTTATTGATAGCTTCTGTGAGTTTCTAAGTTTTTGTATAGTACTAATGCGTAATTGAAAATAATACATCGGACAAGATTCGAACACGGCATGGCGGGTTCAATCTATCGCAATTGTATCGATTAAACGAATCATTTACTCATCAAAATATCAGAAATGTCGCGTACTTAATTTTTCTTGTTAATAAAATATGTACAACTTTTATTTTACTTTCTCGGTGCTTATCCAGATTAAGGGAGACATTTAAAAAGTAAATAAATAAACTGAGAAATATATGTCTGATTTGCGTACATCTCACAGGCTGAATATATCCTATACAACTTAATTACTTTACGTGATTTATGGTATTGGATATATTCATCCCGTGACAGGTACGTCCACCAAACAGATAGTCCTCAGTTTGTTTTAGTTTATTTTTCAAATGTGTCCCTTAATCTGGATAAGCACCACCCTTTCTTTATTGACACACATGTGTATTAGAAATATTCAACATTATTGTTATCTATACGAATGATAAGTATTTTCGTTCTTTGTTAAAAGTTAAGCTATAGTGAGGTATTAGTGTTATTTAGTGCCAGATCGTGATCCCCCCCCCCCCCAGGAGCACCATACATTCACGATAGAATTATCATCGTAATGCATTCTTAAAATTGACTGCTATGCAACTATCTTGGAACGGACGAATTGGAATTGGCATTTGAATTACGTTGTTGTCATATTGCGACAGTATGAAGTAATCGCGAGGTGCAGTGTGGTCTGTGGAGAACGGGTGGCAGTCTGTGAATAGATAAACGATATTCCCTGAACAGAGAATTGTTTTGTTTCCAGTAGAGAGACAAGGTTCTTGTTCGTATTCCAGCTGATCGGTTGAGACAGCTCAAGGGACAAATGTCGTGTTAGCGCGTTGTACGAGAAAACTATGAGATAAGAAGAGGGAATTATCTGAAATGTGAGACAAGTCACATTAGAATGAGGGAAACCAAGATTGGTACAAAATAGTGGCTGGAAAGGGAATGACGTGGAAGAACGAAACTGGGGATAGTGAAAGATATTTGAGATAAATGAAAAAAAAACTGTAGGAAAGAGACAGGCAATGATGAATATAAGGAGAAAGAGAGATGGATAAAGAAGGAAGATGAGATATCTAGAAAGAAAGAGAGAAAGAGAGAGAGAGCAAGAGAAATTGAAGAGAAATGAGGAAGGATTGATAGCAAATGATCTCAGCGAACTTTATTTACGTCATACACTTCAACATTTCTGTACGACAAAAAAGCATTACACTTATTTAAAAAAAATAGTGCACGTGAACACTTCCCCATACACCAATGATGAATAAGATATGGTCATTTATTTATATAAGTCCGTCATTTGGCCGTTTTGTTTTACGGCATGTCAACCCTTTTTCCTGTTATTAAATGAGGAATACGGTCATTTTCGTAAAAAAAGGTCTTATGCCTCAAGTTCTACCTACCTTCAAATATTTATTCATTGTGTTTTGTCTGGTCGTTTTCGTTTTACGGCATATCAACCATTTTTGGATTATTTAATGCCAAATAGTGTAATTTTGGTAAAGGTTTTATGCTACACGTTTTTAATATCTTCAAATATTTATTCATTGTGTTTTGTCTGGTCGTTTTCGTTTTACGGCATATCAACACTTCTCGGGTTATTTAATGCCAAATACGGTCATTTTTGTAAAAGTTTTTTATGATATAAGTTCTATCTATTTTCAATTATTTATCATGGTGTTTCGTTTGGCTGTTTGATTTTCTGGCATATCAACCCTTTTAGGGTTATTTAGTGCCAAATGCATTCATTTTTGTAAAAGTTGTCATGCTTAAATTTCGATATATCATCAAATATTTATTCATATAGGTTTTGTTTCGTCGTTTTGCTTCACGGCATATCAACCTTTTTTGGGGTATTTAATTCGATCATTATAATAAAAGTTATTATGCGCCAAGTTTTATACATCTGCAAATATTGTTGTATGGTGATTTGTTTGGTTATTTTATGAGAAGAAACTTGTTGTTTTTTTGTGGGGGGGATTTTCGGAACATGATAGAGTTTTGCAACGGGAAATGAAAAACAAAACAATAGCATGACGTTTGGTGTATTTCTGGTCAGGGAGCCAGTATCTTCAGAAGCACCAGGTATATCAGTCGGAATATTCTGAGGAAATAACATATGATAGTGTACGCTCGTAGATTTATATGGTTAGCGAGCCAGACTTTATCTGGCACTTACAAATAGGACAGAATTAGATTTATTTTGAAATGCTGAATCAAAATCTGGTCTCAAATTTGCTCACCACATCAAGATTGGTTGCTATACCATTACAACATTTTCATACATTTTTCAAAGTTAATATTTTCTAAAGATGTCGAAATAAATAGGTCGGTCTAATTCTCATAGATATTACATCCTTCTTTTGGGGGGAAAGAGTAAGGTAGTATCTGTTCTTATCTGCTTTGTTTTTTTCGGGAGGGGAGTAGACTATCTATTTTGTTGTCATGGTACTCTGCTACCAAGCAGTAACTCCTCTTTTTGTGTGTGGGAAAAGTGTTTGTTCGCCATGATATCATTCTCTTTGTCATTACCTACTATTTTGGGGGTAAGTGTATTATATGTTCGTTCACCATAATATCATCTTTCCAGCCTAGCAAAGGTATTCTCGCTCATGTCGAACGTTTTTCTTAGTATATATATATATATATATAATTATCATTATTTATAGATAGGTGTACTTAATCTGCGATATTGGCATTTGAAATGTTATCAGTTTCTGACAGTTCTTGATCGATGATATCGACATGCCAGTGTTGCAGACATTATACATGCAAGTATAAATAAAAATAATTATATATACAAGTTCTATTTTATATTGAGCACCATTTATAAGCTCGGTTGAAATTCTTAGGATTTTTACCCTGTGGATGTTTAGTTCACCTAGATTATTCTCTTTCTCTTTCTCTTTCTCTTTCTCTTTCACTTTCACTTTCACTTTCACTTTCACTTTCATTTTCTCTCTCTCTTACTCTCTATCTCTCTCTCTATGTATATATATATATATATATATATATATATATATATATATATATATTTATATATATACACATTATTCGTTTGAAACGTTTACGTTACATATTTGAGAGACGTACCATTTATTCATTGAAATAAACTATTATTGTTTTAAAACAAATTATCCAATCATCAGCTATCTACGAAATGAGAACAAATAAAAAAATGGAGTCCAAAGATACCATAACTTCTTCCGTTTAATTTACTGAAGCGTCCCTTTTGGAGAAAGTACCGATTCTATGAAGGAAAACTGTATCTTTATATAAGGCTTAATCGTAACTAAACATTAGTTTTAATAATTTAATTACTGGTAATAGATGCTGTATGTTTTTTTTTCTTAAATTCATATTCAAAGGTGATGTTCTAAGAAATGCTGTTCTTCTTTCTCCGAAAACATGGGTTTATCAAAACAGTTAGATACATTTTCTTCATGGCTCATTCTTGGGCTTCATAGTACGTTTACTATAGATATAACTTAATAATCGTCAATATTTCTGGTCACCACATGTAAAGCCATGAATCGTATTACAAATAAAAGAAGTAAAGTGTTTATGTTCTAATTTTATCCGCTTTACTTATGTAAACATTGTAAAAAAACATTAATCGCAACATGTTTTGGATTTTAGGGATGAACCGTACGTAAAGGTATTTGTCAATAAGCCCAGGGAGTCGATATTTTTCAGTCTTTTATGGTTAGTAAAACAAAGGTTTTCTCAGTATTCATATAGAAACCATTGATTGATAATTTTCCGGATTTTCAAAAATAATAATTTAATGACATTTAAGATAATTGTACACAATGAAATTTGCGGCTATTTGTGTGAATTTTTGCTAAAGGAATCTAAAAAAGTACGTCTTCTGCGTTTTTGCTCATAGAACTAAGAGTTAAATTTACGTTATTTTATTCAGTTACGTGTCCCGGGGGAAATAGAAAACGACTATTAAACTATTTTGAAATGTAACTTGCTATTGTCATTCATAATCTGACTTTCTTTTTTTTTCTTAGTCAGAGAAACGAAGACCTCTTGATTTCGACAATTTACAAAACGTAGTGTATTATCGGCAGTTATTAAAATCAAAAGCAGAGTTAGGAAATGTGTGCGTGTGTGTGTGTGTGTGTGTGTTATACTAATTTGTGAGATAATTGTAGCTTTTAAGCATCTCAGTAATGTAATATCCCGTTGGAATATTTTCCATTACTCAAAATTACTTAAAATTCAAAACTATAACTTTCAATCAAATCTGAGATTCAATGGCTTTCGTATTGATAAATAAATGCTATCATTATTTCTATTATAGAGATAGCAATATTAAGCTGTTTGATTAAGATTTGATTATTGCATAAAAATATTGTAGAAACTTATGGACATGCGATTATGAGAGAAACTTTTATTATATGAAACATACACACATAACGGATATAAGTGTGAAGTAATAGTCAGTTCTTATTGATAGTCTTCAGGAGGTTGAAGGTTCAATACCTAGTGCGGGCGATTTAAAGAATGCAATTAAAAATACTTGTAATTACGGTAATGGCTGACTGACTGATAGAAAGCAACGCCCGTTGATTATATAAACGGTTCCGTTCACAATTTCATAGAGATTCGTAAGTTCGACAATATGCACTTGAAGAAGGTCAGAGAATAATATGTTGAAACTTGGTTAGAATAACATCCAAGATAAGAACACTAGTCAGAATAAACCAATATATATATATATATATATATATATATATATATATATATATATATATATATATATATATAAATTAAAATGTACGGTCACCAATAATTCAATGGAAAATAATACGACAGGCCAGTACATGTAGAAATTTAGACGATCCGTGTAGATTATGTCTGAATGAAATATTTGAAATCCTAAACTTAAAAAAAACCCGAAATCTATTTAACTGTAGAAGTGAGATAGCAACCAGCTACCATCACAGAAATAAATTTACCTTAGGCTAACAATGAATAAATAAACAAACAAATAAGTAAAAAATAAAACTAAGCAAAAACCGTACGATTTAAAAATTAAAATCTAAAATAGAAATACAAGGAACCACGTGTTAAAATAAATTCACCCATTATATTAATACAAAAAAGAAACAGGATATAGGCCAATCTATAGAAAACAGAACAATACAACGGGATATAGGAAGTAACACTAACCTCACCTTTGTTCGTAGGAAGCCCTACGATTTGCTGAGAGACCAACAAAAAATCTGATTGGTTAACTAGCTAGCCATGTATATAAAAACACTCGGCAAAAATAACACCATGCATTTTAGCCAAAAACCTCCCCCGAGGATTAAACGTAGCTTAATTACCATAAATATATTTTCATGGCTTACTATTTAGCTCTAATAACGCATCGAGCACTATTGTAGTAAATACTGAAAATTGATACACAAAAAAGTATATCTCTTAATAAAATTTTATGTGTGTACATTAAATAGTAATAATTATATACATATATATATATATATACATATATATATATATATATATATTCATATAAACATATATATATAGATATATAAATAAATGTATATATATATAAATATATATTTATATATATATATATATTCATATAAACATATATATATATAGATGGATATATAAATAAATGTATATATATAAATATATATTTATATACATATATATATTCATATAAACATATATATATAGATAGATATATAAATAAATGTATATATATATAAATATATATTTATATATATATATATATATATATATATATATATATATATATATATATATATATATAAAGAAGCTTTGAGTCATTTTAAACAAAAAAAACAAAAAAAATAAAGTAAAATCCAAAGTATTGCAGACTTAACATTGGTTGGAAAATTAATAAATAAAAAAATAAGTACATAAAAAAAATAAACAGGGGTGTGGTTAAGTATCTAAGAGTTACACAAAAACAGAAGACCTTAAGCGTCTAATATTAACACGGTGATCATCAGCTATTTACCATGTAACTGTTTAGGAGATTTAAAAACAGGACATTTATAATATTCATGGCTCTCTAATGGTACTGATTACACTACCATTTCCCCAATAATCAAGTGTCGAAATAATTCAGCTTAAAATTTCACTAATATGTACATAAATTAATAATAATGATAATAATGATAATAATAATAATAATAATAATAATAATAATAATAACAATAAAATAATAATAAGAATATATTACCTTTAAGACTATCGTATGATATGATAATTTGCATATCAAATAACATTAATTATAACTATAATAATAATAATAAAAAATCATAAAAAAATCATAATACACATATATATATATATATATATATATATATATATATATACACTCGCCCACCCTCGCATAAACACGGACAGGTGCATTAATTTGTTAAGACCGCGTTACAAAACCACGGAGCATGCTCATACACCCCTTATTCGGCATTTCGTCAAGGTTAACTATGATCGTGTTGATAGTACCAGTCAGGTTTGCATTCTGGTTTCAATAGCATTCGTCCCAGATATGACACTAACATTTAATTAACATTAAAACCATACTCACTCCGACCCGTAGTTATTCATTGTAGTCTCTACTGTAGGTTAAATATTGTATGTCCTTTCTATGATATAAAACTATCTGAAATTTTGAGACATGTGAAGTATCTGTACTTAGGTTTACTCTGACATGCAATAATAGTACTTCCAGAGTCTAATGTATAATTTAGATATAATTTATTAATTACAAAAGCTTAATTTATAAAATATACGCATATAAAAAAATAATCTTCAAAATATATCATAAGAATATAATATATTTCATATTTAAAAATATTATGAATATATTTTATTAAAGCTTTTAATAAAATTCTTCATTCGTATAATAAAACTTCATAAATAAAATCCTCCATTCAAAATACTCCCATACACAAATAAAATAACGGGCAGCAGAGTTGCTTCCCTTTGCTAACGTAGCAACTTACAGGCGTCTCTCGTGTCAAATGTCTCAGTATCATAACGAACTAAGAGACTATTAAACACGTTTAAAATTATAGCAGTTACATGAACATTTTGATTGGTTTACTCATTTTACGATACTTTAAACCTAAGAAACTCAATCCTTTTTACGGAACAGTGTTGCATTACGTTATGTTGAAAACAATCATGTTCCCGACAAGTGCTAAATGCCAGGAGAGTGTATATGAATTAAAATTGTTTACCGACAGCTGTTCCGTCGTTTAGCAACTCAGAAGTCTAGCTTTAGTAGCGAACTTATCAGCTCCGAAATGTGAAAATCTGTTTATTGGAGATACGCGTGCGATTTCTGCAAGCTAAGATTGGACATCCCAAAGCTTTATTAGCAGTGCAGAACTCTTGGCATTACGCTATCACTTTTGCTACGAAGTAATGAAAATAATAATGCCTACATATCTGCATCGTCGTAGACGTACACATTTATCTAAGTGGCAACCGTTTACTCCCTTAGCAAAAATGCTCAACCTACGCGTCCGGATAAAATGTAATCATCCACAAACACCTGTTTAACTGTATCATGACTCTTCAGTGTTAAATAGGGAGGTGATTGTGGTTAAGTGGATAACGACACGAACTGAAGACATGGGTGTTACAAGTTCGAATCCAGTCGGTTCCACAGTACCACTTTCACTAAGGGATGTTGGCAACGTTCTCGTGGTCCTTCCCGTAATTACTCGATGTCTTTCCAGAAAGATTTCTGACTAAGAAAACATCGGGGAAACTAATCTTCAAAATATATCATAATAATTAAATATATTTCATATTTACAAATATTATGAATATATTTTATTAAAGCTTTTACGAAAATTCTTCATTCGTATAATAAAACTTCATAAATAAAATCCTCCATTCAAAATACTCCCATACACAAATAAAACAAGCCGCAATGCGTGGTCCCCCTCTGTATGTGACTCGATGTGTCGAGTGTAAAATGCATTAAATTTGGGCAATTTGTGGCAATTTTGACCTCCATTGTATTCCCTGGGGGCGCGAACCAGAATGTTTCTGAGGTCAAGGATGCTCATTTTATATCCAGAACAATCGTCTCTACATTTTGGCCAAGTTTCGGAAAAATAGAATGGATGGATCAAACGTTATTGGAGAAAAGGGTCATTTTTTGCCATTTTGGGGGCTTTTGACCCCCTGGGGGTGCGAACCAGATTTTTTCCAAGGTTAGCGATACATATTTTCTATTAGGAACAGTTGCCTCCATATTTTGGCTAAGTTTCAGAGAAATTGAATGAGTGGATTAAAAGTTATGGGGCAAAAAATGTCATTTTTTGCCATTTCAGGGCCTTTTGACCCCCCGGTGGGGGGGGGGGGGCTAACCAGATTATTTTTCAAAAATCGGAGAATGTTACTTTCTAACCTGACAAAAGTTACAACTTCATGCAAAATTTCAGAGAAATTAAATGGATGGTTTCGGAGAAAAATACGGACGGACGGAAATGCCTGAAAACATAGATCCTCCGATTTTATAAATCGGGGGACCAATATAGTCATTAACGGGCAGCAGAGTTGCTTCCCTTTGCTAACGTATCAACTTTAAATTTTCGATGACGCATAACAGACGTCTCTCGTGTCAAATGCCAACACTAGAATAATCTGTTTCACACGAACAAATAAGAAGTGTTAAGTAAGGGATGACAATGATTAAGTGAATAACGACACGGACTGACAGTCCCAGTGTGCCAAGTTCGAATCTAGGCAATTCCATAATACTTATATCACTCAGGGGGCGTTGGAAACGATTATGCGGTCTCTCCTGCAAAAAAGCCGACAACAGAATCAAACCGGTTAACGAAGTTGTACCATTCTGATTCCTACGAATCTACTTTTACTAGTGTTAAGTGAATAGTTGCTCTAGTTATTATTCTTACTGTCCCATGTTGAATAGAAATCAGTATTAAAAATGTAAAGACTATTCTAATACTTTTTCTATGTAATTGTTTCAACTATTATTTAGTTTATGATTAAGACCATAAGGCATCACGCTAAGACCAACGATAGGCTTTTCAAACGTGTGAGTTTAAATATACAATTTAAATAGACATTCCACATATAAAGAGCTAGCGTTTTGATTCAGCTTTTTAGTTGATCAGACAAGCCTCTATGTTCTACTCCGAGGTATTTTCTATAAAAAGCATATGTGCACTGTTTTGATATATTTATCTTTCATTGATGGATATGTCAGAGATGTGTGGTCTTTATTAAGAAAGAAGACTGCCACGTTTACTAGATAAATGACAAGTTAGACTCGGGAAGAAGGTGTCAGTTGGACATCCAATGTAGCAATTTGCTGTATCACGTTTGAACCTATCTCCAAAGGGGCAAGCAATTTCGTATATTACATTAATATCAGTGCGCTTTGCGATATATATATATATATATATATATATATTTGTGTTATAGTGGAATAATTCCAGGAGGAAATCCGGGTATGAGAGCTCAATGTAGTAAACAGAGCAATAATAAAATAAAATATAATAACACGAAATCACATAATTGTCGATGCAATAATTTATTTCAACCGTTCGGTTTTTTCAAGCATCACTCAGACAATTACATTTTTGAGACTGATAGAAAATTGAATTTCCCTACCACAGTTCCAATACAATCATAGATGGTAGTAGTAGCAACCAATTTGATACATCTTTTATAGAGAGGGGGAAAATTTAAAACTTATATTTAACTATGGCGGGCGAAGGGGAGGGGTCTTTAAGTTAATCAACTAAAAACTGCCATGTCAAAATTATGACACATACGACTTGGCGATATCAACCATATAGGCAATTTTACTCACGCGCATACACAAAACTAAATACGCACACATCATATGCGCACTCACATACATAATCTCACTCGCACATTATCATAACTAAGCATAATCACATACGCAACTTTTATTCATCTCCAGCCAGAATGCGTCCGGCGAAACTCGTGTTCTCAAATTCGGTTAGAGAAAAGAAAGAAAGAAACAATTAACAGGCACAGAGAAGATATAGACAGACCGCGTGTCATAAATTCTCAGTCCGTCTGGGTTCCAAGGAAGAGAATCTAATTGAAATAAGATTACACGCACATACATATATGTATACATACAAATCCATACGCACATACACACACATATATACACATACACACCCACACATATACATATCTATACACATATACATATACACACATATATACATATATATATATATATATATATATATATATATATATATACATACATGAATACACCTATATATATCTCTGAATCTATTTGAAATATTGACCAAATGCATACGCATGTAGTTGTTCACACATGTAAACATACATACACATACATACACACACACATATATACATATACGCACATATACACACATATACGTACGCACACATACATATATATCCACACACCTACACACAATATTTACATAACACTCTATATTCTTACTGATGTAATATGAGTTCTAAAAATTAGTCTTACCTTATTTATATTTTAGATTAATTTGATAATCTATTATTATAAATATCATGCGGGGGGGGGGGGTTATCGTACCTAATGTTATTCAATTTGGTATCTTCACCGTTGTAATTCTAGATGCCCATCGGATTACTAATTCAAGTCTAATAATGTCTATTGGTAATATTTGACATTTATACTTATATTAATTCAAAAACTAGTGTATTACCTGCAGAAAAAATTTTCATACCACTATCTTATTTTAAGTAAATAATAAATATCCGCGTACCCACAAATACTATATATCACCAAGTCAGTAAATCTGTGTCTATCACAGATATTATTATAAATATTATGGGGGGGGGTTTACCGTAAGTAATGTTATTCAATTTGGTATCTTCACCGTTATAAGTCTAGAGGTCCATCGGATTACTAATTCAAGTCTAATAATGTCTAGTGGTAATATTTGGCATTTATACTTATATTAATTCAATAACCGCAGAATTTTTTTTAAAAACACTATCTTATTTTAAGTAAATAATCTGAATAAATAAATATTTCAAAATACCATTATATACGCATACACACAAATACTATATATCACCAAGTCGGCAATTCTGTGTCTATAGCAGATATTATTATAACTATTATGTTGGTGGTGGGGGGGGGGTTACCTTAAATAATGTTATTTAATTTGGTATCTTCACCGTTATAAGTCTAGAGGTCCATCGGATTACTAGTCGTTGATTATTTTAAATTTATATTTATGTCTGCACTTAGCCATAAGTTCATCTCGTTTATTCAAGAGGTTATTTCGATCATATTTTAGGATTCTTATTTTTTCTTCTAGACATAAGTTGCATCTTTGTCTAAATCCATCTGGAATATTCGAAAAACATAAGATTGACCACGAAATCACCGGGGACCTGTTCTCATTTTTCAGATGCCACCATTGTTTAGCTAACTCCGTTTTGCTCTTGAGTTCTGGGTTATTGAAAGAGTGTTTGTGGTCATAAAAACGTTGTTTCCAGTTTCCCGCGGAGATGCCGATGTAAACCTTTTTATCCCTGTTGTTATCTTCCGGATGAATAGTGGCCTTATAAACCACACACTCAACTTTACAGTTACCGTCCAGTGGGCAGTTATTTTTCACTTGACAATTACATTTATTTACTGTGACCTTATTCTTACTAGGATTGTTAAGTAATTTACGATTATGGGTGCTGATAATTCTGTCCATGTTCTTGGTGCAAGAGTAGCTGATTTTAATGGTTTTTCTATTAAATATCTTCCTAAGTGGATTATTTATGCTAAAATGTTTATCTACCAGGTTCAAGAATACTCTCCCGATGTTGATGTTAGATAGTTGGCAGTAGGGAGGATTGAACCATATTATTTTTCGGCCTCTATTCCTGGATTTATTTTTATTTTCTTTCTTGGTATATTTGATCTAACCACTAGATCTAACCACCCGAACTGCATAATTAAACAAATACCTAAAACAATTAATACTAGAATAAATAAGCTTTCGGCTAACAGAGACATTTTTGAAGCAAATAAGCATTTATACAATGGAGCGCTAGAGAAAAGCGGATATAATGAAAAACTCAAATATATGTATATATGTGTGTGTGTATGTATGTGTATGTATGTTTACATGTGTGAACAACTACATGCGTATGCATTTGGTCAATATTTCAAATAGATTCAGAGATATATATAGGTGTATTCATGTATGTATATATATATATATATATATATATATATATATGTATATATGTGTGTATATGTATATGTGTATAGATATGTATATGTGTGGGTGTGTATGTGTATATATGTGTGTGTATGTGCGTATGGATTTGTATGTATACATATATGTATGTGCGTGTAATCTTATTTCAATTAGATTCTCTTCCTTGGAACCCAGACGGACTGAGAATTTATGACACGCGGTCTGTCTATATCTTCTCTGTGCCTGTTAATTGTTTCTTTCTTTCTTTTCTCTAACCGAATTTGAGAACACGAGTTTCGCCGGACGCATTCTGGCTGGAGATGAATAAAAGTTGCGTATGTGATTATGCTTAGTTATGATAATGTGCGAGTGAGATTATGTATGTGAGTGCGCATATGATGTGTGCGTATTTAGTTTTGTGTATGCGCGTGAGTAAAATTGCCTATATGGTTGATATCGCCAAGTCGTATGTGTCATAATTTTGACATGGCAGTTTTTAGTTGATTAACTTAAAGACCCCTCCCCTTCGCCCGCCATAGTTAAATATAAGTTTTAAATTTTCCCCCTCTCTATAAAAGATGTATCAAATTGGTTGCTACTACTACCATCTATGATTGTATTGGAACTGTGGTAGGGAAATTCAATTTTCTATCAGTCTCAAAAATGTAATTGTCTGAGTGATGCTTGAAAAAACCGAACGGTTGAAATAAATTATTGCATCGACAATTATGTGATTTCGTGTTATTATATTTTATTTTATATATATATATATATATATATATATATATATATATATATATATATATATATATATATATATATAATACTGGCAAGGTAAACATATATATATATATATATATATATATAATAATAATAATAATAATAATAATAATAATAATAATAATAATAATAATAATAATAATAATAATCCAGGCAAGGTAAACATCCACAGAATAGTAATCCAAAGAATTTTGACCGGGTTTATAAAAAGTGCTCAATATCAAAAAGAGCTTTTATATATGATATATTTTATTTACAATAAAATGTACAAAATCTGCGACGCTGGCATGTCGATGTTATCGATCAAAAGCTGTTATAAGCTGAGATTTCATCAGGCGGAGTTAAAATCCGAATTTAACCTTAGATCATGTTTGGAATTAAACCGTTCTTTCCAAATATGATCTAACATTAAGATCGGATTTTTAATCTGCCTGATCAGATTTCAGGTTATAACAGCTGTTGATCGATAACATCGACATGCCAGCGTCGCAGATTTTGTACATGTTTGAGTAAATAAAAATGATTGTATATATATATATACATATACATATATATATATATATATATATATATATATATATATATAAATATGCATATGTACGTGTGAGTGTTCCTGCATAGATATAATAATATACGATATATAATAATATATGATAGAAGTAGAGCCAACAATACATTCTAATAAAATACAGCAACTACCGTGGACGATCGATAAGAAAAAATAAAACATGACTGTTCAAGGTTGAACCGGATGTCATTGTTTCTGTCTTTTCACTCCAGTCATTTTGAGATAGAAAAGCCGTAAAGCAATTTCACCGGTCACATTGTGTCCAATTTCTGTCATAATCCGAGCTAATAGCATACAGTATATCCAACATTTATTGTTAATATATATAAAACGAGACAGCAAGACGAATCTTATTAAGAAAACTGAAGACTATCTAAATAAACAAATAACAACCAATAAAAGAAACCAATAATAAAAAAGTATGAAAGATCGGAACTAATAAAAACGAACGGAGAGTCAAACAACATACAATGAGAGATGTTGTGAGTGATAGACAGACGATTAGTTAAAAATGGATTTCTTACTAAATCAATTGAAATTCATAGTGAATTAGAACAATTAAAATGGGATATAATTAGGATCTATTATAATATATAGAGAGATATTTATATGTTTTTACAACGAATATATATTAAAAAAAATATTGTCCTTATAATATCTGAAATGCGTTCTAATTGTAAGCTCAATAGAGATGTATAAAAAGGATTCAGAGCATATGTATCTTATATCCGATTTTTGCCATGAAATTCTCGTACGGGATGGGAATTAATATTACATTCGAATAAATTACCTTTGTTTGTTAAATGAGAGTTGTAGAAAACCACACATCGAAGTAAAGAAATAACAGAATTTGATTAATTCCACATGGTCTATGGAATGCAAATATAAGATATATATATATATATATATATATATATATATATATATATATATATATATATATATATATATATAAATTGGTAGTTTGCTGGAAGCATTGCTGGGAGTAATAATAAAAGTTTTTTAAAAAGGTTGAAGGCAATGCGAAGATCCGGATTGCTGGAAGCTGTGAAGAACAAAAACAAAACAAAACCGAAATAAGTCGGATATAGATCGAAAGGTTTGTGTATTTTTCTAGACAGCAAGGGTGTTAGTTTGTAATATCCGGATTATCAAGAATAAATTTGATATATTTCGAGAGATTTTTTTTTCTTTCTTTTTCCCTTCCTTGTCAATATATATATATATATATATATATATATATATATATATATATATATATATATATATATATATATATATATATATATATATATAATTGTATGTTGTTTCTATTTATTTAATTTTTATGTATATATATATTAAAAAAAAGGAATCTATTTAATTTTCCAAGGATGATTTGATGAGAATGTTCAAGTCAGTTTAAATATACTTTCTGTTGTACATCTGAAATGCGTCCAAGTTTTTTCAAATTACGAATGATCACGAAGTAATTCATTGTTTTATTTTCAACGGATAAAAACAGTGAAATTCTCTGACTTGTTTACGAATGAAATGAGTTGTATTTCGGTGGAATTTATTTCGTAATTAAACAAGATTTTCACAATTTTATTTATATTATTTTCTAATCTAACTTCATAAAATCTTGAATATTGTTGATTATTAAATTCAGAGCAGGATTATTAAATATATATATATTTTTTCAAATTACATACACCAAGTGTTAAATAACCGCAGAACGTTAGTTGATTAGTGTGTTATGTATGAGTGCAGATAAACGAAACGTCACAGAAATCAGGCAACAGTCGCTATGTTAACGTGATTCGGTAAAAAGGACGAAAATGTAGATAGGATACGAAGTTACGCGACATGATTAGACAGATGCTTTTTTGAATGCGTGAGAGAAGATGAGATCCCGTATTAATCGACCTTGTAGAAGTACGTATTAAGATGAGCTAAGAATATTCATAGTGAATATCTCTTTGCATAATTTTGGTTATTCGGGTTACATTTCTCACCTTGAGTGTTATCATCACAATGTTTCGGCCGCTGTAACACCCGACTTTCTTCTTAGCCTGGTGAATATAGTACTAAGTTTAATTTAGTTCCAAGTGATGGTCATCTGAAGGTTGAAGGTTCAATCGTCGGTGCGGGCGATACGAAGAATTGCTTAATTACTGAAGACTTCTCATAGTCATGGCTGACGGAACAAGAGCATGCTATCCTCGTGGATTAAACAAAGGGTTCCGTTCGAAATTCCGTCCAGATGTCCGAGTTCAACAGAAATATTCCCGAGTTCGCAGGGATACGCCTGCAGAAGGCCGGAGGTTACAGCGGCCGAAACGTTGTGATGATAACACTCAATATAAGAAATGTAGTCCGAATAACGAAAATTATGCAAATTATCAATCCTCATCTCAAAAATTCAGAAATAGAATATCTCTCTCTCTCTCGTTCGTTCTCTCTCTCTCTTTCGTTCTCTCTCTCTCTCTCTCTCCGAATCGCAACTTATCTTTGCCCAAACAAAACGATGAATTACTACGCGGCATTAGAACAACCATATATATTTTAAACTTATTGCTTTCCTTAATTATTTCATTTTCTGAAACAAGAAGTATTTCCGAGCGAATTTTTTTTCTAGCGAGTGTCATCGCTTTCACAAAAAATATAAGCAGCAAACACCGACATCATCCTGGGGTCCAAACTAGTATAACAAGAGATGTACAAGCGGACACGAACGAGAATGGTCAAAGTAAAATCCCCCCCCCCAAAAAAAAAACACACCCAATATTTAATACAATCTTTATTCACTTCTCTATTATACCTTCATTGTAAAATGGGCCCTTATTTTATAGCATATCTCACTGGAATGTGTCCTTTAGTTATTAGGACGTCAAATGACGTAGACATTTAGAAGTTAAGCTCCATCGGTTAAAACGGAACATTTCTACTATATTACCATGAAAACGAGTTAGGGTCATTTAAATCAATAATATAAATGATACTTTGAAATTTTCTATATAGAGTACAAGAGAGAACAATTTGGCGGCCTAAGTTAGATAACTATTTTTAAACAGTTAATAATTATGTAATGTTTGGTATCATTAATTTGGAATTGCAGTGGTTTATCTTTACTATATATGTGCAATAGTTTCGTCGATATTAATAGTTATTAATTAAAGTTAGTTAATAAATAAATCATATAAATGACTAACACACCTTAAGTTTAAATTGTCAGCTGTCGTTCCGAGTGAGGCATACGCGAGAAGACAAATGGTTGGAAAAGTATATATGTCTTGTTCGCTTTCTCTCTCCATCTCAATCTCCCCCTGTCTTTGCAGTTTTGCATTTTAGTATAAAAATAAATAACTATTTTAATAAACAAAATAAATGACTTATTTTAAAGTTTAACAACTAATTTAACAATTGTTTAATGTTTACAAACAACTTTTCACTATTCTCATTGAAAAATGAAAACACTAGTTTAGTAACACTGATTTGTCCAATCAAAAATGTTGAAACAATCATCCTCTGCTAAATAATCTTTTGCCCCCCCCCCCTCAAATTAGATTCTACCTTTTTAGGCGATTACGTGTAAAAACTCTGGATGGAAAGAAGAAAAAAAAATACGATTATTTTAGAATTTAAAGTAGGATAATAGTTTCGCATATAAATTCAATATAAGATGATAACCCCATTTCTGGGATAATTTAGGGTACTTTACAACATTATTTCTTGCTATAGGAGCTAAATACGCTGAGTTTTCTTTCTGCTTGTTTGGGGGATTCTACTTTTTAGGCGATTACGTGTATTTTTGTGACTTTCCAACTCGGACTTATGGTTAGTGGTAAACCCATTTGATTAACTATCCTAAACAGATAGAATGGCTCGGTTATCGGGGAACATTTTACGTTTAATATATATGAGACTGATATCCCACTGACTAACCCTAAAATTCGAATCTCATTTTTAAGAGGGTTTTGTAATTTATCTAAGGGTGTTAATTTACAAATTCATCAACATTTTCGAATTCTCTGAGTAAAAACATTTTTTTTAAACTATACGCCTCCTTCCAATTCATTGCTGCCAGGATGACAGGTAAGTTTTGTCTAGTATTTCAATAAAATTATTTTTGTGTATAAACCCAACAATTTACATCACATGCTTTAAAATTAGATTCATCTTAATTGCCACTCACTCACAGAAAATGAAGCACTTATGATAAACTACATCTGAACAGCAAATGTTGCAGAGATATATACTCGTGTAGTGTATCTCTTCCTTTTTGAAGAGACTTCAGTTTTGTACATTTTTAATAAAAAACACGAATATTAAAGCGGCCATTTAAAAAAAATCAACGACGAACAACGGACATTACCACTTTTTACCGCGCAGACTTCTCTCTATTAGCATATCCTATATATCATTAAAAATACCAAATAATGGCAGAGAGATATAATACAAGCTCAGGAAATCTATAATGATATTATAGTTTCCCTAAGCTTGTATGGTATCTTGATTTTGTAATTTACAAGAAGATCAAAAACTGAATTTCTAAATCTCATTAAAAGATAATAATCGAAATATCGGCATTGCGATCAAAGCCCGAAATCCGGCTACGTCTTATTTTACAGAAATAGCGGTCCAGACGATTCATTGACAAGGGATGTAACTTTTAAATAATAATATATGAAGCTACGTGTTGGTGCAGTCGAAAATACGGTTCATCATTTCTCCCCGAATGTTCTCCCTAGTACTATATAAAGACACTATTTTTTTTTAAGTATAAAATGTACTATTACGGGATAGATACATAAAAAGGTATGCAATATAGTACAATAAGACATATATTTATAAAAAAGAAAGAGAAGATTCATTAACAAATAATAAATACATGTGAAAAGTAACTATTGTAACCATTGTCAGGTATAGAAATACAGAATACAGACGCTGCAGACCCTTACAGCCTCAGACCAGAAGCAGAGGAGCGCTATGGCAGTCAAGATGCTCGATAAGATCGGGGAGACACTAGGTTTCCTTAACCTCCTTTGGACCTTAGATGAAGCCCACTTCTATCTTGACGGAAAGGCGAACTCCAAGAAAAATGTCTTCTGGGGTCCTCCAGATGCAATGAAGTCGCCACTAAGCCCCTGCACTCTCCCAATTGCACGGTGTAGGCTGCAATCTCGGTCAGAGGCATTATCGGACCAATCTTCATCGAAGAATCTAGCACAGCAGTGACAGTCACCAAGGAGCGGTATGTGGAGGTCTTCAAAACCTTCAAGAGTTAGCTCCAGACCCTCTACCCGTCACTCATAAGCAAGTTTTAGTTCCAGCAAGACGGTGCAAGTTCTCACACCTCAAACTCGTTCCGAGATTGGCTGAAAGAGAACTTCGGAGGCTGAGTGATCAGTCTCAAGACTAATTTTGAGTGGCCACCCCACAGACCGGACCTAAGCCCCAGATTATTTCCTTTGGGGCTTTGGACATAATGTACGCAGGGAAACCCAGAACCATCACGGAACTCAAGGAAGCCATCAGGGAGGAGAAGAGAGGCATTCCCAATTCAGTCTGTAAGAACGTCATGGACAACTTCGTTCTGCGCCTCAAGAAATGCACGGAGCTAAAAGGAGTTCATCTAGAACACATGCTGTAGAACGGAGAAAAAAGGCCAAATACCCTAGTGTTTTGATATGATGTTGTGAATATAATAAACTAGTTATGCCTCAAAATTCATTTCATTCGGACGAAACACTAAGAAACAGGGCCTAATTAGATTTGGGGCCCGTTTTTTTGGGTCACCCTGTATATGTAAGAAAATAAGATAGAAGACAAATAGGTAACACCAGGAAGTATAACGTAAAAAAAAACGCAAACATTATTAATAAAAAATACTATTGAATACCGCAAAATACGGGTCGTGTTAGCCCGATGGCTTCTAAATAAAATGGCGAACCATTTCAATAGCTGAAGACATTCGATTTAGCTCTGATGAGATTGAATGGCAAAGTAATGTCACACTTTGCAATCATTGTAAAATAATTACTTTAATGATGCTTTCAACTCGGTACCAATTTGTTCAGAAATAGGGAAAACGATGATAGTTTAATGTATGTAGATATGAATTGAATGCGTCCAAGAACATTCTTAAGTAGGTCAGTACGTTACATATATTGTATACTAGCTGTCACGAACAAGCGCTACCCGGGATTATTTTGTTTTGCATTAATATTTTGCAACGAAAATATATTTAAATCCATCGAAATCATTAGATTGCAAGGAGAGATGTGTACTCTTTGCTTTCATTCAAAAATGGTTTGTGTAAACATGAGTTAAGTCAGTGTGAATCGAACGTTGTTGATATTTAATAAATACTTAAATTGCTGCCATGTTTGACTGCTCATAGGTTGGTAGTAAGTGTGCATCGTTTATAACTTTTATCTTACGTCGATAGACAAACGAGTAAATAGATCAGTATATAAGTGCGTTATATCTATTACTTATGTACAATGTACTTTCGTTATATCTTGTTTGCCGAGATATCAGTTTGGTTTAATATATTTTGATTTGACGTATTCATTCAAACAAAAAACTGGTAATCAAACAATTATCGTTTATGAATAAAATCTCCTAGCTCAGAACGTGTACATGTATGTGTGCTTGTCTTACTATTTCTAAGTGACTGTTTAAATTTCAAACCTATTTAAACAATTATATTCAATTAATTTACTTACGAAATGCAATATTAATAAAACCACTTTAATTTTGAACAAGTCGTATTCGAATCACGCGCTCAATAGTGAATAGTTATATCTCCATGCTGACGAGGGCCGATTAAAGGACGAAACGTACACGTACATTAATAATTAAAAAAAACAAATATGATATATATATATATATATATATATTTTTATTTATTTATTTTGGTACAAAAACATGAGTACAACATTCGTACCGTCAGTTTCAAGCACAGAAGGACTTAGCCATTCAGCTCTCTTCAGCTTCTGTTATTATCTGTTTCGGAAACATTAAGTCACCTGCCATTCTCGTTTAGACGCGTTATTAGCGTAGTGTTATGTATGCTTGTTTAAATTTAGTGTAAGGAAGGTTTAATAATGTTTGAAAAGAGGGTGGGGGTGAAAAGTAGCAGTTGAGTTTTTAACCGTAGAAGATTTAAAGAGATATAATAAAATTAAAATAAAAGATAAAGAAATAAAAGAAAAAATATATTTGTACATAAATCCCGTAGGCCAATATTATGAATATCGTATATTTAGCCGTTACTGTTTTTGGGTTTAATAATGTGTATTCTAAAGGAATTAGGGAGAGAAAATCGGTTCAAGGATTATACATATGAAGAGATAAAAAGGTTAAAAGGAACAACATTAATTAAATTCACGTTAAAATCCTAGATAAAGGACTTTAAATCAACCCCAAACAAATTTAAATGAAGATATCATCCGGGCGCTCTAAGGGCAAACACTCTGCAGGGTTTTTGAATGGTATGTATTCGGGATTTAACATGATTAACAAAGCTATACTGAATGTTGATGGAGGTGATTATATTGGTATACTGATTACAACTTGTTTAGCGATAAGAGTAAGGATTGGGTCAGCAAGATTGGATCTATTTGTGAGATATGGGAGATTAGCGTTATGACCGAGAAATGGTGTGGGACTTATAGGAGTAATAATAATGTGAAATAGGGGTGTTACCCTCTTAATCACTGAAAAGTAGTGTAGATTGGGTTGATTAAGGTACTTGTTCGTATTTTTTAATTTTATTTATATTTATAAGGCGTGATAGTTAAAAATATTTACCGGAGTAAAGGTCGGTATTTAATGGGGCAATTATGTGGTTATGTATTCGGCAGAGGGGAGAGTGTAGCTAGGCCTTCATTTCTATCGGTAAATCCAGTTTATGAGTAGTGCTTGTCTCCTGTGGATGCATCCCTTAAAGATTTAATCTCGAATATTCAAAAAGACCGTATTTAGGTCAATAGTTGCCCTTAATCTATGGTATTTTCAGCGTCACACAGAGGACATCTATTTACGGCTGGAGAAAAGGATGGTCTTCTCTCAATTACATTCCATTCGATTGCGAAGGGTGTCTTTTCGTCTTTAAGTTGCCATATCTGGGTCGCGAGTGCTGTATTTGCCTTGTTTTTGTATCTGAAATTTATTCTGTGTACGTATAATCTTTCTTTGAAGCTTCCCTGCGTCACTTCTTTTTTCTTTTTTCTCCTTCTTCTTTATATTACTATGTACATTTGAAATTGAAAGTTTATTCATGCATACACATATGTATTTTAAATCTAATATATATATATAATAGTGTCATGGATTCGTCCAAACACTTTAAAATGCAACAACATTTTTGTGAGTAACGGATAAATTTTATTAGACAGACGAACAGCGCAGGTAAACATTTTTTTTTTTTTTTTTTTTTTTTTATGTTTTAAATAACTAATATAAGTTAGCAAAACATTTATATGGAACAAAACGTAGATTTAGTATAAGGAACGTTTATGTTTTTGTCTTTTAAGGGAAGTGGGGTCTGATCAACTCTGCTGGGAAGCCATGGAATTAAATACTGTCTTGTTTTTAAATTCCCGAAACAGTTTTTCATGGTAAACAACTGATGATCCCTTAAAATAGTGTTAGAAACTAACTAATATAATAACTGTAAAAAATAAATTGACTTACATGAGTGATTTTCCACTGGAAGACTTGAGACTATAAGTTTTTTTTTTTGTTGTTTTTTTTTTTTTTTTTTTATATATAGTTTTAATGGTTGAGAAACTTCCGAGACTATATATATATATATATATATATATATGTATAAGTATATGCTGACATTTTGCACACTTATTTCTGACACTTTACATATTTGCATATATTTCCCTCCATTCAAATCCTACCACTATATATATTCCCCTAATTATATGACCTTCCCGTCTTTTATCATTTTTAGCCCACTTTTCATCCGCTCTTGAAAAAGCCCACGTCACATCGGGCGAAACGTTGAGCTTATCGGTCTTCCACTGTTCCATTTTTAATTTCATATATATATATATATATATATATATATATATATATATATATATATATATATATATATGAGAGAGAGAAATAGAGAGCGCGGGAGAGAGACACCTGTGGTCAAAGTTTTCACTGGCTCTTTGAAAATAAACAACTGCCGATCAAACTGATTAAAAGAAGTTTGAGAAAATAAGTATGCCTTAAGCAAGGGAGTATTCTTGTTTTCCCCCTTTTACATAAAATAACATCACGCTATATGAAGATTTATGTGTGTAATGAATATCGATTTTCTTTTCCGATTCAAATGTGTAGTTTGATCTGTTTGAAGCCAGCTTTTCTCATATGAATCTAATTATCGTTATCTGCATACGTTTATATGAGACGTAGATGAGCAGTAAATATGAGTTAATTTTATTAATGTTTTGATTCTTTTGGAGGGTTTATGTGGCACCTGGCTAAGTTGTAAACACCCGTTGAAGTTGTGGCTAGGCAAATACCATTTAATGGCCCAGACGATCCGTCTAGTTGGAAGAAGTTGTGATGGGTGTAGGTATAGGATGTCAGTGGCGTATTAAAAGCTATTTGGATGAGCTTTGTAGATGGAGATTTTTTGGAGTCATTCAATTCAAAATGAAATGATGTGGCATTTTTAATCTAAAAAGCTAGCTATGAGAAAAGCCAACATTGAGAGTGTTTTAAAAGTAGACATCATATCTGTATTCTCTTGTTATATATATATATATATATATATATATACCAGGAGAATAAAGATATGATATCTACTTTTAATATATATACTCTTACACACACACATATATATATATATATATATATATATATATATATATGTGTGTGTATTATAAATTTGGGAAAGTTTATTTTTAAGTATCTTTTGAATTTTACTATAAAAATAGAGGCCAAATGCCTTATGTGTCAGATGCAGATATTTTATCAAATAAAATAAGAATAAAATTATTCAAAACATTTCTCAAAATATTTCAAAATACCTTCCTTTATTTTTCTTCATCTATATTTTTTAGCTAATATTTCGCTTCATAAAACAAGGTTCGACAGAGCTTAGACAAATAAAAGGTATAAAACCTTTTTTTCCTCTGTCTTCATATAAAAATTCAAAAGATGCTTAAAAAATGAACTTTTCCAAATGTATTACTACCAGCGACGATGCGCGATCAAGTTCTATTTAAAACAGACATTTGCATCGTTAGTTCACATAATGGGACGAGACACTTTTACAAGACCAAGAAGGATATTACGAAAAAAATAAAAGATTTCTCAATCCGGCGCGTATAATCACGATGCGTTCGAAAATTCTCACTAGAACTTTCTACATGGGCATGTACCAACTTATTCGTGGTTATTAATAAGTTCTACGTGACGGTTTTAACAGGAATAGCTACGAATAACGCATGGGTTAGCACTTTTAACAGTCATAGTAAGAACAATCTACCCTCCGTGGTACACATAAATGATTCAGTACGAAATTCAATATATGTTAGTAAAAACAATTCTCAAATTCTAAAATATGCACCTAAAGAAGGACAAAGGTTCCATCGGACGAAACGTTGTCAGAATAAAAAACAAACAAGATGAAAGTAGTAGTCCGCATAATCTTAATAATTAACACTATTAACCCTCAGCTAAAAATATGAAAACCCAAATCGTTTTGTAATATATTTCTTCGTAAATTCTTCCATGTACTCTGCATTCTAACTACTGATGGTCTTCTGAAATTAGGTTTGTATGTACCTAATATGTTAAAATCAGAAGTAAGATTTATATGCTGACCATTTATTAATAACAACATAATTCGATTCTCGTCTGTTTGATAAAAAACCTCATTGATATTATGGAACTGATTTGCGTCGATGAATCGGTTACTGCATTTGAAACAAGTGGTTGAAGCTGGGACCATGAGAAGGAGAGAGTCAACACTAGTTAGTAGGGCATGTCTGATTTAAGACGAAAACAGAAAATAAATGTTATTGATATGCTCACTTGGTTATGAATCTTCAGTTTTCGTCTTAAATCAGACATGCCATACTAACTAGTGTTGATTCAGTGCAACCGGTAACAGTAGCGACGCAATATCAAACAGGGTGTTGATCGTAGTGACATGGTTGCTGCATGCTCACACAACTTTTGTTACAAAGATAGTTTTAGACAAACGCGCCACCATTTACCAATGCAAAAATTTACTTGAGAATAAGGGTTAATGAAATTGTCGGTTTGATAATGTATTGAATACATTAGAAAAATGAAGAATTAATTATAGAAAATACTTATTACAGAAAACTAAAACTCGAGTAAGGTAAGTAAAAATTAGGGGCAAATATACATAAGGGTACCTCGACAAGTCATTACTTAAAATATCGTACTTCTTCAAATTGGGACCCGAGCTTATTTTGACCAAAACCCTTACCTTAACTCGTACCCTGATCATAACCCTAACTAAAAGTTTCACGCTAACTCTAACCATAACCCTAAGTCTGACCTTGACCCTGATCATAACCCTAATTCTAACCCTAACCACGGGGTCAAATTAACTCCCGTCCTAATCTGGAGAATAGCTTAAAAAAATAAATGGGTTTACAAAATTAATTGACGTGTTTTGCTTAATTTAATGAGTGCATGAATATAAGCGTTGACAATATTAATTTGATATTTTAAAGCAACGAAGCGGATAGTGATTTCATAGTTTCCTATTTAGCAGTTTAGCCGATCTGATAAACTTCTTTCGATGTTTATGAAACCGATGAACATAGCCAGTTATACAGAGGCGATGTCTGCATCCAAAACATGACAGAATAGAAATACAAACATGAAATAAAGAGAAGAAAACAAAAACAAAAACAATATACAAAGCTAAAAACAAACGAGAAATAGTAGAAAAATCAAGGTAGAAATTAATTCCGAAATGTATTTGAATAATATGTAGTGTTAAAAACATATATAAACTAGAATAACAATAATTAGTCTCATCTATTCGCACCCCTCCCCCATGCATATGGGTAATATGAAAAACAGGTGGCGAGTGCGAATGGACAACTTAACCAAGCTGTCTCTTTATTGTTTCGCTTCAGAAAAGAAATTTACAGACAAATCTCGTAGCCTATATTCTAAATTAATTTCATTGTCTTTTTGTATGCGCTGTAAATGGTCCGAATACCAGAACCGCCTTCGCGCGTGATAAACCGGGACTTTTATACAACGTAGAAGATGGATTGTCGACGGTTCGAAACGTGGAGATTCACTTTCTCACTCGGCGGAGAGAATAAATGAATGAACGTCCGGTCAACGCTAATCTCTGGTCGTATCGCCGACACATATCGGATGGCATTCAGCGATTCACGTCTGATTTGATTCTATCTCACGTTCTTAGAAGGAAAGCAGGTCTTTAAGGATCAGCTTACATAATCCAACCTCGCGAAGCTAAAATGGATTCTGATACATTTGTATCCAAACGGTACGTGCGGAGGACAAAGGAAGATCAGGTGTGATTTACAACTTATTATTCGAACACGATAAAATACAGTCGTTGATATGAGGACTTAAAGGGAAACGACAGTGTAATCCCGCGAACGTATAAAGTAAATGCGGAAGAGTTTCGGGCAAGAGATCAATGCACTGGAATTGACTGTCAATGTATCTTTACATAATTTCTTTAATAGAATGGGGATTATTCATTTCTTTATAATTTATGTAGAGAAAAGTATAGTTTATCAATAATAGCCCCTCGATTAATTTACACAAATGAAATAATAATATCAAAGACAAGAATACAAATAAATAATGTTTAAACTCGAACATACTTTTTGGGCCACAATTGACTATGTTTCGAAATCTAGTGGTAGATTTTCGTTTTAGTTTTCCCACGGCTTCATTCTCACAAATCAGATTTTGCTAGTCTTTCTCTACTCTATCGCCATTAGCATGGTAAGTGCTTGATTAAGGTCTAATCTATGTTTCTCCATCTAAAACATTCACAAAAACACTTGTCTCCCTACAACCACTGTAAATAAGTGTCCTTTCTATCGCTCTGTATCTAAAACAAACCTTCCATGAGGAATGTTCCTTTCCAAAACTATGTCTAGGAAACACAGTTCCACGGGGCTGCTTCTCAGCTGACTACAACATTGTCTTTTTCAAGTTTAATGGTAACAAATTCTTAAATAATTGAATTCTGATCTGTTTAAATCATCGTTATCATCCTACATGGTGTTGTCTCACTGTTGACCTTTACCCTTTTACTCAATTAAATTAGGACATTCATAAGGGGTTACCAATTAGCACATAAAATAATGCTGGGGTAGAGAAAAACTCCCTTTCTTTTACTTCTGCAGTACCCGGGAAACGCTTTTTAGTACGACTAGTATATTTTAAAAATTACGTTTTTATGTTTTGTGTGTGTTTATTCGGCTATGAGTAAAACTACACAAACGACGCTTACAAACCGTACATCGTCCGAATGAACATCATCCTGACATGGTGATATAACAAATACTGAAATATAAATTATTTTCTAGTCAGTAGACATTATTACAGGAAGAGCGAACCCATTAATTTCTTAATTTATTCTGATAGTTGTTTTAAAAAACAACATTGAAGTAAGATAAAACAGTCACAATTCTTGTGTTTTTTTTACTTCTTTTATATTATTACTAACCGGTTGCCAAAAAAGAGATATAAAAAGAGAATTCAGGAGAGAGAGATAGAGAGAGAGAGAGGGGAGAGAAGAGAGAGAGAGAATGAGAGAAGAAGACATGGAGAAATATATTGAGAAATTACTTTGAAAAGATATTGCATGCCTTTTTTTTGTCATCTTTACATGTAAAAAGATACATAGCCAATTGAAATCTCTAAAATGTTAATAGCACATTTTACAATACTTTTTAATAATATCAGAATAATTATTCATCTTGAAATCAAACACTCATATTTTAATGATACTGTATATGTGTTTGAAACGTAAGTAGTATTTCAATCTATTACAGTTTTTTTCCGTTAAACGATATCATCCTCACGGTAATACACACACACAGACACACACAGACACACACACACACACACACACACATATATATATATATATATATATATATATATATATATATATATATATATGTTATTAAATGTATACACCCATATAATAAGTTAATATAATATATTACGCAAATATATTTTTTTAATATTACCTTCAACGATGTTCAATGCGTGATTACAGCTTTCCAAAGTAAACATGAACGTTTCTGTCGAGCATACCTGTCATTAAACTATTTTCATACTATATATATATACATATATATGCGTGTATATGCATATATATATATATATGTATATACATGTATATATATATATATTATATATATATATGCGTGTATATGTAGATATATATATATATATATGTATATATATATGTTTATATATTATATATATATTATATTATATTATATATATATATATAGTAACTTATGAAAATATATTTATGGCAATTAAGCTATACGCAGGCTTACGCGTTTTATCACTGTAGATAATCGTACGACTGATGATGCCCTACGGGAATGAAATGCGGAAGCCTCTGTGTGGCTTAATTGCCATAAATATATGTCTATAATAACTACCTGTCTCTACTCAGGTATTGAGTACTGTTTTAGTAAATACTGAAAATCGATACATAAAAGATTGTATCTCCTTATAAGATTTTATGTGGTTACATGAAATAATAATGACAGTATATATATATATATATATATATATATATATATATATATATATATATATATATATATATATATATATATATATAAGTCAGTTCATATTATGTTCCAATAACCATGGTTATATTTTATTATTTTTATTTTTTCACATTTCCCAAAATATATAACATTTCTGTGTTATATAGTTTTTACGGTCCGTTTCATTTGTCTTGCGCCGAACAATGTTTTTATGTCAATACCGTCTCTACAACATCACAAAATCATCAGAAAAAATCACAAAGAGTAAAACGTTCTTGGATTAAAGTGTCTTGAAAAAAACCTACACTATACAGTGGTTCATTTTTGGGTTGAACCAAACAAAAAACAAAGAAAAATATATAGAATATAATATAAACTGACTTATATTTGCTCTGATATCACTAATTGACAATCATCGAATAATAAATAAATGTTGAAAAAAACATTTTACAAATGTTGGTAGCCTTACTCCTTTACATATATACTTTTCTCTCGTTGGAACTGCACTACCCTCTTTTCTCTCTCTCTCTCTCTCTCTCTCTCTCTATATATATATATATATATATATATATATATATATATATATGTGTGTGTGTGTGTGTGTGTGTGTGTGTGTATCTGATGCCATTACTTTTAAACCGTTACATTCCAACGATTATGATAATACGTATGAACTTACAAGAATGTTACTATTATTGTTAAGAATGTGTTTGTTGTGTGTCTCTTTAATTAACAAATCATAATTGGAGATAATTATAAGGGTAGCACCATTGATATCTTCAAACATAAACGATAACAATTCGATAATCACACAATCCCAAAAACATCCTTGAAGAAAATCAATATTTGAGAGGCCAAGTAGAATAGAAATAGAAAAGTCATGTTCGACACCGCGTTTATAAAATCATCATTTACGTCACATTCACTAAATCGGGAAAATATCTGTAAAAGATTTCCTTAGACATTACATTATTTAATCGTTAATGACTTATTTATTTATACTTTAATAAGGAATAAGGACTTACGGATGCACAAAATCAATAGTTAATACAGTTAATGTGTTTAATCGATGCTCAGTTGAATGATGAAAAATAGTATAAAAAGATTCACAATGATGAAGGACATGACATATTCTTATTACGTATAGGGGCTATTTATGAAAATATTTTTTCTCACATGTGAAAACGATCGTGTAGTAGTTTACATTAAAGCATTGCAATAACAAAACAATTGGGGAGCTGTTGCTCCCCCACATTTTACGTCTCTATTATTAGACTAAACGTTGCGCTTTCGGGGAGATGAGTAAAAATTGACAAGTCTGTTTTCACATCCAAAATTTCACCAGGCAAGAATTTTCGTCAATCAGATGAGCACACAGTTTTCGACAATGTGTTTACTAACTCGAGAACGCGTAGTGCATTTGAAAGGTCAAATCAACTGTCGCAGGGGTTTGTAAACTGAAAAAAAAGTGTTTATTGTCTTTTCTGTTTCTTTCCATTTCTCTCTGCCTTTCTTCTTTTCTCCGTCTTCCTCTCTCTCTTCCCTCTTACTTTCTCGATTTTTTACCACAAGCGAGATATTTTCACTCTGGTGTTTGCATGCGTACAACGACAGATGCGTGTAACCAACAGTTCAACAACTGAACGTTTTAATCATGATTCTTCGCCAAAAATAAATTATATGTTTATATGTAAAGTAAGATGTTGTTTCGCTCATTACAAAACGTTCAATTCATAGTCGATGATCCAATCAGATGATTAATTCTCAGGAGAGAATTAAATACACCTAAGGAAGCCATACCTAATAATGACTCGATTAAGTACCTGTCCTATATAATTAACATTTTCATTGAAGGGATGTGCATATCGTTGCTACACGGAGAGCTGGGTATCGTACCAAGGCGCTAACCGTCCTTCCAAAGATTCCCCGGGGTACGAATTCCCAAGTCCACACTCCCCAGGTAAGCGATAGAACCACAATGGCATGTTTTTATTTTCCATAGATTTCTAAAGAAATTATATTCATGGTAATTTCGCCTGATGCTAAGCAAGGCATCTGAAAAAGAACAAATCATTTTCTGTTCAGTTTTGATAGAGACACAAGTTCTCGGTGTGATTGTCTTACAAAACGAAACACGAGATTGAAGGAAATAAACTATAATATAAACCCATACGTAAGGTTTTTTGCTGAATAAAAAAGTGAACATAGATTTACTCAGGAACTTAGACAACTTGCATAACCGTAAGTCATGTGGAGAATATTTGCTGGGTTTTCTTTGGGAATCGATCAACAACTCAATGGATTGCAATCTAATTCTGAGTGGTTCTGCGAGTAAGAATCGTTCGATCTATGTGAATTATATTTTCTATTGTTTTTAAATGTGCATTTAATGTGGACGCTTTTTAACAGGGAAATACAGTCATACATACTAATGTTTTGCCTTTTTAATAGATACCAGTAAAGCTATCAGGCGTTGCTGCTGAATCACAATGATACAGCGTCAGTAATCTTAAAAAAACACTATGATCAGTGCACATTATTCATCATAGTAAGGAAATTGACACTTTCTGCTCATATCGTGATTCGACCCCTCGTGGTTAATACCATCAAAATAAGAAGGAAGAAAAGAAGAAAAAAAACTATAAGACAGTCTCGCCTGAAAAAGTTGTTCTGCAACGAAAGCTTGCAAAAAAAAATTTAAATAAATGAATTTTTCATTTAAATTGCACGATTGTTGATTTTCAAAATATTTCACTTTAATACATTCTCATACGTGCTTCAAAGATGTTGTCAATTTCCTTACTTAAGAAGCTCCAATCTGCGCATAACATCGCCAGGACTACATTTACCATAAGGTATTTTAGAACTTGACGTCTCTTTCTGCTCATATCGTGATTCGACCCGTCGGGTTTAATACCATCAATATGAGGAGGAAGAAAAGAAGAAAAAAATACTATAAGACATCCTCGCCTGACAAAGTTGTTCTACAACGAAAGCTTGCAAAAAAAAAAATAATAAATGAATGTTTCATTTAAATTGCACGATTATTATTCATAATATTTCCTACTTTCATTTACATTAATATATTACTCTGGCAATATACTACATTAACATATCAGAGCATGTGATGATAACATTGGAACCAGATCTTGCTAACTTTAATCGATTTACGCCGGAAGTTAGCTTAACAAGTATCAGGTGGGTACAGCACATCCATGACCACTGCGTTTCATTGTTTTCCATCGGTGATAATTTGGAGCCTGTCCCGTGTACAACGTTAAAGGCCGTGTACCCAAAGGCCAGGTATAGTTTATGTATATGCTATGATCGTCCAGAGCTGAGTTTTACGATTACAACCTATACGCTTTCGCCATCCGGGAATGGGTTTGCGAACCACACCTCTGCGTATGCGTTAACTTTATTAAACAACGTCCTCCAATTTCAAGCCAGTGGGAAACATAATGCATCGGTAGTTCTATCAAGTGGACTGGTACGACACGGCGCAAACAGTTGTGATGGAAGACCTGTAGTCTGTGTAGATTCTTCTGTCACAGTGGTCAAGTTTCACCTACGTAAAACAGATGTTTCCTGCTACTGCATGATGAATCAAACCGTAAAAATTACAAAATCATTAGATTATTAAAATTTATGTAGACTGACACATTACATCATTGACTAACATTGTTAATTGTATTCGCGTTACGTTTTCAGATTCGAAAGTTAAGGGCCAGTGTTTACATTGTAAAAGCTATCAATGCCACGGCGGTTAGCATAACTTGCTATGCTATAACGGTCCTCAACATTTTATCATTTACATTAGATTTGAAAGTTTGAAAATAGCAGCGAAAGATACAGTCATATATTGTTTGTATTATATCTAATATAAAAAATTATAATGTCGGATTTTACAATTTAGACATACATAGCATCGCATCTGACACATCAATATTTGATTCTGCAGAGAAACTTAATTTTAAAAATCTTTTCAGCACGGTGTTTAGAATACTAAAATATATTTAGGTTCAATTTGTTTTAAATAATATTCCGGTTTTGTACAATGGCAACAAGTTTAAATATCGACTAAATGATATAAAGAAGAAAAGTTTTTGCACCATATGATATGATACATTTCTCGTAGGTTATCCCTGTTATTATTTAAAATTTAATATTTCCTATTCTTGTTTGTTCTCTTTTGTAACTTTAATAGGTTTTACTGACTACTTTACACGTTTCTGCATTCGTGTGTTTCTCACTCATCCGTTTTTAAAACGCCCAACTATTCCTGTTGAGAGTGGACTTGGGATATTGGTGACAAAGAGATGATTCCACACAGCCGAAACCTCTAAACCTCACTACTGGATGCAACTTTTTATCATAAAAAAGACGGAGGCTTATTTTTAAGATATTTTTATTGAGATAATTATTGAATTAATACAACAATATTAACTAAAATGTTATTCTTTTGCCTTTTTAACAACTTCATACTTAAATTATATTAATGAATTCTAGGCATTTTAAGTTATATATATATATATATATACCCCCACATATATATATATATATATATATATATATATATATATATATATATATATATATATATATATATACATACATATATCTATCAATCTATTTACTTATCTATCTATCTATCTATCTATCTATCTACTTATCTATCTATCTATCTAACTATCTATCTATCTCTTTCTATCTCTATATATCTCTCTCTCTCTCTCTCTCTCTCTCTCTCTCTCTATATATATATATATATATATATATATATATAAAATAGAATTGTAGTTTGCTTGAAGCATTGCTGAGAATAGTAGTAATATATTAAGAAAGCTGAGAGCAATGCAGAGTGCCGGGTAGGTTGTAAGCTGAAAGGAACAAAAATAGTAAATAGAGGTTGGGGAAACTTACTATTTTTTTTCTTTAAAAGCTTACATAACAGAAAGTGTGGTGTCGACTGTTTGTGTGTTGTTCAAGTGATGATTAAAAATCATTTATTTAATATTTCGGAAAAATCCTCCCTTTGGCAAAAATGATAAACACCAAATATATATATATATATATATATATATATATATATATATATATATATATATATATATATATATATATATATATATATATTATCGGGAATTAGCTCTCTGCACTGAAGATTGCATAAGCATGAAACATCGATGTTTGTAGGTAATAACTAATTAATATATTTTTATAAATGTTATATATATATATATATATATATATATATATATACATATATATATATATCTATAAATGTTATTATATATATATATATATATATATATATATATATTATACGTATATATTTAGTTGTATCTGTTTGTTTATAGCTAATTCATTATCTGCGTCAACGAATTTCCAATTTCGTCTTAATTGTGCATGTCCGTCATAACGAAATGAGCTCTCCTCGTTCAGCCGAACCAGGGCAAATAATAATTATAACTCGCAATCATCATCGATATGATTATCTGTACCAATGGCGTATTTATGTTGATCAGGTTGTTTTCGCAGTTTTATTGCAGCTGCATCTCTCGCTAAACAGATGCCATTAGAGATTAATTACTTTTCAACATGTTTAATATGAACGCCTTCTTCTATTAGAGGACATGTTTGTTTGGTTTTATTTTATTACTATATGATTAACTCATTGGCTTTCTTTCCTTTCCCGCTTCCTTCCAGCGGTTCCGTTCCCTTTCATGTCGCTTCAATGTTGTGCAATGAACATGTTATTCCTTTTGTTTCTTGGTTTCCGTCAAGCCATTCTTTTTTCTCTTCTTAATTTCTTTCTTTCTTTTCATCGTTTGCATTTATTTTCCTTAATTTTGTACAATTGTGTACTACATATGTTTATCTTTTCTTTCACACGATACTAAATATCCCCAGACACCCTTTGGCATGGTTTAAGTCACTACACCGGAATCTATCTTTCCAATCATTTCTACCTGTTCAATTATCATAAATTTCGCAATATTAGTAACTAGGCTTCGTTCGTGTTACAATACCACGCTGCATTCATTAGTGATGACGTAATATTAGAGGTTTAGGCTGTGTGGCGTCAGTTAATAGTTACCACCTCTCAAAATATTGTTAATGATTTTTCAAATTAAAAAAATATCATACGGAAACAATGTTTTAAACATGTCTATAAATTTCCGCTAATTAATAACATGCGCTTCACCGCGCAAATATAGATAACTTAATTTTTCTTTCACACCATATGTCTGCATAACACCTCCGTACATTATGAAGAAAAGAATAAACATATTTTGCTCTGAAAATAGAATTATATTCCGAAAGTCTAAGTTTAAAATAAAGTTTACTTATTTTAACAAACAAATTACGCGTTGTAACAGTACGGTTAGAATTAAGTTCGATAACAATTGGTTTAGAAGGGGTAAAATAATTAAAAATATAGAACAACCTCGTTCATACCTAGTAGTAACAGACAGGGGTAATACAGTCAAACGAAATAAACAACCCATTCTTAAAACAAAGAAAAACGTTCGCATAACAGAATAGATTATGAAAGCATACTTCCAAATTCAATAAACACTTCGAAAAAAAGGAAATTCTTCATGGTAAGCATCACCATAAACAAGACCAACTAATTAATACATAGACAATAACGAACTCTCTTGCCCGGGGAGACACCATTGTATAGTCAGTAGTCTAATAAACTATTTCTTATTGTTAATGTTATATACACATATTTTGCCCCATGAAGCATGAAAATAAGTTGGGGACTTGTTTGCACATGTTCCCTTAAAATAAAAATAGTAATGTGCAATTCGCCAAAAAGGGTACACACATTGCAAATTGGCACCGGATGTATTCCAGACAGCGAAGCAAGGGAGGCAAATGATTGCCTATCAATCACAAACAAGAAAAATCTGTAACCAGGCAAAAGGCCGTAAAGTCAGCCCACGAAGTTTGCGGGGACGGATGAAGGGCAACCAATCAAATTGGAGAAGAGCATGATGCAATGCGACCCGAAGGCCCTTGACAGGGAGTACGAAGAGCTCGGCAAGGAACACGGAAAGATAGGTTGATAGTGCTGTCTTAACTACAAGCGACTAAGACTGATATAACATAAACAGTAGTTAATTACAATAAGATGATTACCACATACTTTATACGTTGTTCTGAACTAGAATTGTAGTACTTGTAAGGCCCCCATCTATGGGTTAGACATATAATGTGTCGAAGGCACGCCATTAAATATCCTAACGCATTCGTCCGTAGGTTATAGCTTTAAATCAACGTAACAAAATCGACATCGATCTGTCCAAGGCCTTTATTTAATTTTGCCAGAACTGTTGTCTTTCAATCGTAGGCGTACCCATTTTTATCCTGAGATTCTCATGGATGGCTCTGCCCTTGAGGATAAATCGACCTTGAAACTTCTTGGGTTTTTTTCTCATCAAATCTTTCTTGCAATTCATACATTAGATCCATTGCTCTTTCTGATTCTCATAAAGTCGTTTCTCTCTATCGCCCCTAACACTTTCTCACACCTAAGGCTATTCTCTATCTCTACAAATCTACAATCAGACCATGTATGGAGTCCTGTTGTCATATTTGGGCTGCTGAATCTCTGTTCCGTATGAGGGTTGTTGATAAGGTGCAGAAACGTATCGGTAATTTGATTGGCTCTACGCTTTTTTCTTCTCTACACCCCCTTTCTCACAGACGTGGTGTTGCTAGTCTCAGTCTTTTCTATAAATACTATTATGGCATGTGTTCTTCAGAATTATGTGATGTATTCCCCGCTTCTTTTGTTCAAGTTCGTTTGACTCGGTGGTCTAGTGTTCTCCATCAATTCGCTGTGTTGATACCTCATTGTAATACAGCTTCCTATTTCAGTAGTTTCTTTTCAAGAACCGCAGGCTTGTGTAACTCTCTTCCTGCCGACTGTTTCCCTCCTACCTATGATTTTAATTTTCTTATCACTAAGGTCAATAGCCATCTCGTGTCTTTGTGATAATGATATTTGTTCTTGTTAGCTCATTATATGCTTTGCCTGGAGCAATTGTTTTTGTTCAACTTTGCTTATTTTTTAATCATGACTTTTCTTATGTTATTCTAATTTTTTTTCATTTTGCAACCATGCCCTTTCTTTGTATTATTTAGACAATTTTAACTACTACTCTCATATGGGTTGTTACACTCATAACGTTTCAGTCTACGTAACCTCCGACCTTTTTAAGTGCATATTTAAGAACTTGGGAACGTAAAAATCAAGGATCCGTAAATAATTTTAAATTGAATCCTTTATTTAATCCACGGTCGTCGATTGTACTCGTTTCGTCATCCATGACAGGGTTTGAAGTATTAATGTTATTTCATTCTTAGTAGCTTGTAGTGAAGATAACCTCATCACCTTCTACAAAAAGGTCACTTAGAACTGATTGTTAGCCAAAGCCATTACTAGTTACACAAAGTACACAAAGTATATGTAAGAACAATTTTAGCATGCATTTTGTAGAGCTTCATATATATATATATATATATATATATATATATATATATATATATATATACATTATTTCATGTATCCACATACAATTTTATAAGGAGATATAATTTTTATGTATCAATTTTCAGTATTTACTTCAACAGTGCTCGATACGTAGGTAGAGCAAGGTAGTAAGCTGTGAATATATGTTTATGGCAATACAGCTACACAGAGGCTTCCGCGTTTAATCCCCGGGGGGAATCTGCAGGCTTAAATGCAAGTAGTTATTTTTGCCTGGTGTTTTTATATACACGGCTAGCTAGTTAACCAATCAGATTATTTCTTGTTTTCTCAGCCAATCCTTGGGTTTCCCACGACAAAAGATGTGGTCAGTGTTACTTCCTATATCCTGTTATATTGTTCTGTTTTCTATAGCTTGGCTTATATATATATATATATATATATATATATATATATATATATATATGTGTGTAAAGGAGTAAGGCTACCAACATTTGTAAAGGTTTTTTTTTCAATTTTCTATTATTTTGTTAGTTTATCATTTTATAATTTTATATGATGATGAAATACGTTATATAAAATGATAAAATAATAAAATGACAAAGTAATCAATAAATTGTGAAAAAAACTTTTTACAAATTTTGGTAGCCTTACTCCTTTACATATATAAATATATATATATATATATATATATATATATATGTGTGTGTGTGTGTGTGTGTGTGTGTGTGTGTGTGTGTGTGTGTGTGTGTATGTTTTGTTGAATATAACAGACAGCGTATGTATGTCTGGATATCTTCGTGTGGATCCTTTCCACTTGCCGAATCAGAGTCTTTGTTTCGGTTGGAAATTTTCCGATGGATCTGCCAATTCCTCACCTAAACAACGACTCATATTCGGCAAATATAAACAACATATATATATATATATATATATATATATATATATATATATATATATATATATATATATATATGTATATATATATGTATACATATAAGTATATGTGTATATGTATATATATATATATGTATATATATATATATATGTATATATATATATATATATATGTATATATATATATGTATATGTTGTTTTTATTTGCCGAATATGAGTCCTTGTTTCGGTGGGGAATATATATATATATATATATATATATATATATATATATACATATATATATATCATACTACATATCTTGACAAGATTAGCTTCATGATTCCCAGAATGTATACTTAGGTGTGCACATAGTAAAACAGTCGGTCATATTTGTATTCGGTTGTGGTTAGGGATCTAATTTCTTTTATACACTTGGTATGAAACTATATATACTCCTAAGCCATATATTACGTTATATACAGTTGACTAGAATATCAAACTCTGTTTGCGCAACTTAAAATCGAATAGATCAGATATAAAACTTGCATATTTTCACCGAACTCAAGCAATATTATTTTAGGGGAGTTTGTTGTGCAACACTTGTTTCTCCTTAGATCATCCGTACCTATCCATTGTTTTTCTAGTTAGCAAAGATACAAAATAGTATAATGTAGTCATTTTTATTCTTTTAATTCTGGCTTAAATGTAAATGTTAAGTTTGCGTTAAATTCATTTTATTTCTTGTTTCTTTTCATGTTCTCTTTTTTCTATTCATTTATTTCGGTCTTTACTTCTTCTCATGAATTATCTTCGTTTATCTTGTCTTCTTTACTCTCCGTTTTATGTTGTTGTAACCCGTTAGTTCTTAGTTATTTCAGTTTTTCCTTCATTTTGGTTATTCACTTCGTTTTATATTGTATTTTCTGTAGTCATTTCTATATGGCTGTTCTCATACTTTTCTTAATTTATTAATAGGTAAATTATTTTAAACCTGCTTTATTTGTTTTTCTTTAGAAATCTTGCTCACTAAAAATTATCATCTAACCACTTTGTTGCGTTCTTCCCCATACTTCATTATTCTCAGTGATTTTAATTATTTCATTTTCTCTTCGATAACTATTACACAATTTTATCATTTAGCTTCCTTTAATATCCTACTACCTTTCTACACATTCAACTTTTATTTTAATTCCGTGTAAATTGTCTTAATCTATTATTAATGTATGATAATGAGAAATTTGTGGACGCTTTTTTCTTACATGATTGTAAGTATTGCTTTTCTCGCAATGATTCACTTTTTTGAGAGGAACTTATCTTTTTTCATGTTGAAACCATCTTCGTTTAAATATCTCATAGACTTTTATTCTTATTCATATTTTATCGTTTATTATTGTAACCTACTTTTATTATTAAAGATGTATTTTTCTCGTCCTCTACATCTTTCTTTCTATATTATTTCGTTTTTTTAAATTTCTCCTTCTAGCTTCACTTTTTCTATATTATTTCGTTTTTTAAATTTCTTCTTCTAGCTTTACTTTTCCTATATTATTTCGTATTTTTACTTTTCCTTCTAGTTTTACTTTTTCTATATTATTTCGTTTTTTTTATTTGTCATTCTAGCTTTACTTTTTCTATATTATTTCGTTTTTTTACTTCTCCTTATAGCTTCACTTTTTTCTATATTATTTCGTTTTAAAAATTTTTCCTTCAAGCTTTACTTTTTCTATATTATTTCGTTTTCTTAATTTTTCTTTCTAGCTTTACTTTTTCTATATTATTTCGTTCATTAAATTTCTCCTTCTAGCTTTACTTTTTCTATATTATTTCGTTTTTGTTATTTCAATTTCTAGCTCTACTTTTTCTATATCATTTCGTTTTATTAATTTTTCCTTCTAGCTTTACTTTTTCTTCATTATTTCTTTTTAAAAATGTTTCCTCTTTGCTTTACTTTTTCTATATTATTTCGTTTTTGTTATTTCACTTTCTAGCTCTACTTTTTCTATATCATTTCGTTTTATTAATTTTTCCTTCTAGCTTTACTTTTTCTTCATTATTTCGTTTTTAAAATTTTTCCTCTTTGCTTTACTTTTTCTATATTATTCCGTTTTTTTAATTTCTCCTTATAGCTTTACTTTTTCTATATATCGTTTTTTATATTTCTTTCTAACTTTACTTTTTCTATATTATTTCGTTTTTAAAAATTTTTCTTTCTAGCTTTACTTTTTCTATATATCGTTTTTTTCATTTTTTCACTTAGCTTTACTATTTCTATATCATTTCGTTTTTTAATTTCCCCTATTCTAGCTTTTCTTTTGCTATATTATTTCGTTTTTTTATATTTCCTTCTAGCTTCACTTACTCTTTATTATTTCGTTTTTTAATTTCTCCGTCTAGCTTTACTTTTTCTATATAATTTGTTTTTTTGAATTTCTCCTTCTAGCTTTACTTTTTCTATATTATTTCGTTCATTACATTATTCCTTCTTGCTTTACATTTTCTATATTATTTAGTTTTTTTTAAGTTCTCCTTCTAGCTTTACTTTTTCTATGTTATTTCGTTTTTTAATTTCTCCTTCTAGCTTTACTTTTTCTATGTTATTTCGTTTTTTAATTTTTCCTTCCAGCTTTACTGTTTCTATATAATTTGATTTTTTTAATATTTCCTTCTAGCTTTACTTTTTCTATATTATTTCGTTTTTTTTTCATTTTTCCTTCTAACTTTACTTTTTCTATATTATTTCGTTTCTTTAATTTTTCCTTCTAGCTTTACTTTTTCTATATTATTTCATTTTTTAAATTTCTTCTTCTAGCTTTACTTTTTCTATATTATTTCGTTTTTATTAATTTCTCCTTCTAGCTTTACTTGTTCTATATTGTTTTGTTCATTAAATTTCTCCTAGCTTTACTTGTTCTATATTATTTCGTTCATTAAATTTCTCCTTCTAGCTTTACTTTTTCTATATTATTTCGTTTCTTTAATTTCTCCTTCTAGCTTTACTTTTTGTATATTTATATATGTATTTCCTTTATACATTTAGGTCTCCCTATTTTTTCTTAAATTCTTTCTTGATTTATTTAGCCATTCATAACTGTTTTTCTTTCTTACTTTGTTTATTTTTTTTCTCATGGGCTGTATTTCAGTTTTCTTTTTACATCTATTGTATATCTCTTCTGTTACATATCGCCCCTTTTTTATATATCTTTCTTCATTCCTTCATTGTTTGGTTTCATTTCATTTACTTACTAATTTCACATTTATTTTATGACTAATTGACTCGATTTCTACTTCATGTAATTACATTTCATACATCAATTCCTCGCTCATATATACTCATTTATTTGTGTTTTCTTTTCATTTTCATTTTCACCTTTTCTAGTATTTGTTTTTCATTTTTTCTACTCTAACCCTAACCCTTTTTCTTTTCAAATGTAACTGGAACTGAGTTATGTCATTTGATTTCTACTCGCTTTTTTCTCTCTCTGTCTATTTTTTTCTCGGTAATTCTTCCAATTAGGACCAGAACTAACTTTGCCCCCAAACCCCAACCGTGCAGCTAACCATATCCTTACTCTAACGCTAACCTTCCCCATAACAATTACCCTAACCCTAACAATAACCCTTGTCCTCAAATCATGACAAATACCCTAACTCTATCATAACTATAACGCTAACACTTGCCATAACAATACCCTTTACTTTAACCCTAACCCTAACTCTCACCTTAGCCCTAACCTTTGTACTAACACCCTAACCATGCCCCTAACACTATCATCACTCTAACGCTAACCCTTACCATAAGAATGACCTTAACCCAAACCATAACCCTAACCTTTGTCCCCAAACCATAATCAATACCCTAACCCTATCATAATTATAAAGCTAACCATAACGATGAGCCTTACCCTAAATCTAATCCTAACCCTCATCTTTGCCCTAACTTTTGACCTCGACCCCTAACCATGCCCTTAACCTTATCCTAACTCTTACGCTTACCTTACCACTAACAATGACATTTACCCTTTACCTTAACCCTAACTTTAACTCTAACCATAACGCTAACCCAACTCCTTGCCTCCAAACCCTAACCATGCCGCTAAGAGTATCCTAAATGTAACGCTAACCCTAAACATTACAAGGAATTGCACCCCAACCCTAACTCTAACCCTTCGATTTGCCCCCAAAACCTTATCATGACACAAACCCTATCCTAACTTTAACTCTAACCATAACCATAACAATGACCTTTACTCTGACAATGAACATAAACCTAACCGTTATCCCACAACCCTAACCATGACCATTACCCTATCATTTCTCTAACGCTAACCCTTACCATAACAATAACCTTTACCCTAAACTTAACACTAACCTAAACCATAACCGTCGCCTCCAAACCCTAACCATGACTCTAACAATATCCTTACTCTAACGTTAACCATAACCATAACAATGACCTTTACCCTAACCGTAACCATACCCTTTACCTTTGCCTCAACCCCTAACTATTACCCTTACCCTATCCTAACTTTTACCCTTAGCATAACAATGACCTTTACCCTAACTGTAACCCTAACCCTAACTCTAAACCTAACCTTTACCACCAAACCGTAACCATGCCCGTAATACTATCCTTACTCTAATGCTAACCATAACTATAACCCTAACCCTAACCCTAACCCTAACCCTAACGACAGGGTCAAATCTGAAGAAGCACCTAATTTGTTTTTATGTGTTTCGTTCTACGCCGTTTACTTGTAATTCTTATCATTCATTTCTTAATCTCATTTTATTCATGTTCTTTCTCTTTGTTTATCCTATTTTTAAAATAGCCGTTTTCTGTTTTTATCTCAATCATAATATCTACGTGCGTTTGGATTTTATTCATTCATCACTTTTTCAATTCTATTTAAAACCAAATCCTCCCTTATTAATTCTCTTTTTGTTTTCACTTTTTCTTGTCTTTTTTATTTAATTTTTCATTAATTTTCTTATTATTCGCTAAATTTTGATAATCTCTTTGTTTGAAATCTTCCAATTCTTTGTGAACTAGGATTCGCATAGTTTAATTGCACAGGTCGTGATCGTCCATTCGCTGCCACCGTACGAATCCGGTCTTTCATTTCAACACTGGCCGAAGTGCTAATAATGTGCCCTAATAAAAGAATCTCTATTCAAATTAAAATTATAGTTTTCATACAACTTACAATATTTTATTTTCGGAATTTAAATTAAAACTAACGTATTTTTGACAAATACAAACTTTTAATCAGAACGACAATCAATTCCAAACGAAGCCTGGTGATACCAGATCAGGCTGCCCTGTGGCTCCCTGAGACGAAATTCACCTACATTGACGTTTTTTTTTTTTTTTGTAAAACTTAATTATGTTTTACAAAACCAAAAACAAAAACAACAGCCCCTCTCCCTTTCTCCCTCCCCTTTTTTATTTTATTTTTAGAACTTGAAGCATAAATCTTTTACTATAATGACCAGATTCGGCATTAAATAACCCAAAAAGGGTTGATATGCCGTAAAACAAAACTACCAAACCAAAAACCCTGATTAAACATTTGAAGATATAAAGAACTTGAAGCATAAAAACTTTTACTATAATGACCAGATTCGGCATTAAATAACCCAAAAAGGGTTGATATGCCGTAAAACAAAACTACCAAACCAAAAACCCTGATTAAACATTTGAAGATATAAAGAACTTGAAGCATAAAAACTTTTACTATAATGACCAGATTCGGCATTAAATAACCCAAAAAGGGTTGATATGCCGTAAAACAAAACTACCAAACCACCAAACGAAGCCAAACACGACCAAATTGTCCGGTAGAATACAAACATCTATCTGTTTCTGAGACCGAGAGAAACAAAACTTGGTCCTTTGTCTGTAAGATAAAATATCGGAATGCTATGTACTGTCCGTCTGTGATGAAACCACAGCGAGACAAGTCAAGTATTATCAGCTGTTAATCCATAGACATAAAAACTGAGTGACCAGAAATAGACATTATCTAGAAAATAACAATGACATAAGTTCTGCAAAATAGCAAGTGATCTTTTGTAGAATTTGGTGAATTCGAACTACTTTTCTCATATTGGGTGTTTTATCACAACGTTTCGGCCGATGTAACCTCCGACCTTCTTCAGATGTACCTTGTTGAACTCGGGAATCTTTCTGTAGAACTCGTAAATCTGGACGGAATTTCGTACGGAACCCTTTATAAAATACACGTGGGTAGCATGCTCTTGTTCCATCTGTCATGACTGTGAAATAGACTTCAGTAACTCGCAATTATTCGTATCGCTCGCACTGAGGATTGAATCTTCAACCTACAGATGATGTTCACTTAGGACTGAATTTTTACTTAGTATTATATGCACTGCGCCACGCCGGTGATCTGCTTTCTCATAATATTAACCTTATTAAAAAAAGAAACATTTTGTTTTTAAAGCAGTTTAACCAATTTATTGGGTGGTCATCTCTCTTAGCTAAATAGTTTTTCCATTGTAGGTTTACCATATATAATATGCATCTATGAACCATTAACTGAACATGCATCATTGTATGTTTTTAGACATTCTTTATTCTTTGTTGCTTTTTAACTAAACAATTATTTTATTTTGTATTGTATGCCATTTTCTTACCAAATTATTTATTTACATTCTTTATTTCTACATATTTTAATTTTTTCTTACTTTCATTAATTGTAAGTTTTGTATTTTCATATTTACATAATATTCTTACTACTAGGTGGGTTTTTCGTTTTTATTCTACACAATTTGCTCAATTATTATTTATATTATTTCCTTATTTTTTTTATATGAAATATATAAACGGGAAACGTACGTATGTATGTATGTATGTATGTATGTATGTAACGTATCTCCTCCGAAAGTACTGAACAAACTGTCACAAAGTTGATATTTTCTGAAACAGCGTCAACTCGGACGTATAATATCTCGGAATTAGAAAAGGAAAATATTTTGGAGCTCAACGGAGACATTTTTGCCAATGGGGGGGGGTAGCTTGTTTCCTCCATTTTCCAACCATTTCCTGTACTAATAGGAGGAAAAACCAATGATATCATGTATAATTTTAGAAAAAATGCAAGTCATCATTGAACCGGAAACGACACCAGAGGAGAGGAGTACGGGGAAGAAATTAACTCCCACTACCCCCCCTTTCTTCCTTCCTTTCTTCTTACCGTCTGACTTCCTAATTTCTACCTTCCTTTCTTAATTAATAGACGCTTATATGCCTTCCTCTCTTCTTCTTGCCTGTTTTCCTTCCTTCCTTCATTCACCACTCCCAACCTTTCTTTTCTTCATACCTTTCCTTTTAATCAGTATTTTCTATTAACGTAGGTTCTTGAGTTTTTCCTCGTTTCCAATTTTCTTATTTCCTTCGTTCGTCATGATATTAATAATCGGGATCAGGTCTCATCGAATCGAATTCATTCCTATTAACAGAAGAAAATATTAATCTTTATCTTTATTAAAGTCTTAATACGTACTCTTTGAAAATATCTTCTTTGTCCAGAATGTATTCCATTGACTGCGATCCGGCTACGTAAAAGAATAAAAATACGTGAATACAGATGAGACGTTAATTGTCGTCAATTTATTAATACAGCTTCGCTTGCATATTTCACCGATTTCCTATTAGAACTATTTCGATTACTTCCATTTCATTTGCTTCTGATGTTCGGGCTATGCGCCGCTTTTGCAGATCTGCTTAAGAGTATGTGATTATTTGCTAATCTGATAGTCTATTAAAAAAAAAATTGGAATTCAGAACGAGCGAAATGGATTCATGCCAGGTAAAGATTTGAGAAAATTGGTATCAGTTAAACGCAGACTCGAACACAGGCACATACACACACGTGGACACAAGCTTCCAACTCATACATAACTCTTTCTATGAGAAATACATAGATGCATATAGATATAATAAGACATGAAACGACTTCTCTTATCATTGATGTAACTAAATGAATATGGGCTAAAAAACATGTCCCTAATTAAGAAACATGGCTCTCTAATCAAATAAACCGGTTTTGGAAACTCTGGTCAATCTGTAAAATAAAGCTTCTTAAAAAATAAAATTCTGATGCTCCACCAACTGCCAACTTTACCCTCTTCTCTTTACACTTCACTTTGATCACTGAGCAACAACACCTGCTCAATCTAAAGTCCCGATTCTTATACTGATCAATACCCCCACTATGCAAATTGACTCCACCCAAGAGCCATCTAGTGGTTAGAGACTCCAAACAGTCAATTTGCAAATATGGCATTACTCAAATAGCGACTAAACCACAGTAACGACAACTGTTCCTGAAATATTTCGTATAAATCATACAAACAATCCCTGGTAAGTGAAGTTGCATCGAAGTTCAAACATCAGTTTTCAAGAACAACGTACATCCTCGGATTTAGATGTAACTCATAGACTCTAATTATTTGTCCGAGAATAGGTGGGGTGCTAACTAAACTAACACATGTAGGTCTATACATAAAGCTGTATTTTTTTTACTTTAACAAATATTATAAATATATATATATATCTATATATATAATATAAGACTAAAAGTATACTTTTAGAGAATTAAACCTATAGTGAAATGATTTAAGCTCAATACACATGGTAGAGATATTATAAAGATAAACGGAGAAAGATAAATAAATATGTACGAATGACACATCTATTCCCCTGCCAAATTATCCATCTATGTAATCCCTCTGATGATAAGATTTTAATCTTTGAAGAGCCTGGCTAAAGGAAAGAAAAATAAACATATTTTCATCGAGTACTCCTTACATTGAACAATCGAAGAGTAAATAGATTTGTCATTCGCACATCTTCATCTCTTTTATTTCATTTATCTTTATATATATATATGTGTATTATTTTTCCTGTAGATGATGAAGGATATATGTCACAGGTAAAAACCGTTTTAAGCAGATAATTGTTTCGGCTAAAAACCAAGGATATTGTTTTAAGAATTTCAACATATAGTCTTAAAGCACGTTTCAAAATCCGTTTAAAAAGTGCATTTAAAAACTCCTTAGTATTGATATACTCAGTGGCAAGTGCAAACAAGTACAATCAACAAAAAACAATGAAAATACACATCACACATATCATATCAAACTTTATATATATATATATATAAATATATATATATAAATATATACATATATATATAAATATAAATATATAAATATATATATATATATATATATATAAATATATATATATATATATATATATATATATATATATATATATATATATATATATATATATATATATATAAAGTTTCATTTTCCTGGCAAGTGCAAGTGCACTGGCAAGTGCAAAAAAGTACAATCAACAAAAAACAATGAAAACACACATCACACATCACATATCATATCAAAGTATCAAGACACTTTTTTTTTCTTCTTTTTTTAAGAATTGATACTTTAATATGAAATGCGTAATTTTTATTGTCATTGTTTTGTGTTGATTATACTATTATCAATTGTATACGTACATTAAAGTAATCCATAGATACGTGTTTCCGGCTCTGAGCTTTTATAGAGGATAACAAACTAATAATGCATAAGACAAATAACCACGTTGCATGATCCTCTCCGTTTTGGAGAGAGAATCCTGTTTAGAATCACACTATTTGTGATTCCATTAATAAACGGTATTTCTGTCGTGTTAATAGCGTGATTGGATGAGTGGCATTAAGGTTGCGAAACTAGGGACAATAATACGTGGATTCGGTGTTTGAATTGTTCGACCGGCGATGCGGTTGCGTAATTCCATACTGACTACGTAATATATATATACACACACATATATATATATATATATATATATATATATATATATATATATATATATATATATATATATATATAATATATATGACTTCTTTTGTATGATTGTGTGAAAAATTTACTGAGAATCACAATTAAGAGCGTAATATTTATTTATTTTTATGTAAAGAAAATTAGTACAAGATCAGTATCGTCGGTTTTAAGCTAAGAAGGACTTAACCATTCGGCTCTCTTCAGCTTATGTTGTCATCTGTTACAGAAATGTGACTTCACGTATCACTCTCGTTTGGATACGTTATTTGCTTTTGAGTGTATGTTTGTGTGAATTTGTGTTAAGAAAAGAAAATATGTAAAAATAGAAGGACTCTGTACAATGGACGAGATTGCATATTCGACATGTAGAAGGCAACAGCAAACATTAGGCGAAGAGATAAAGGTAATATATATTTAGAAAGAAATAGAACATCTGATGAATATTTGCAAATGAAACTGCATATTCCAACTAAGCAGTTTTTTCAGATTGAGATTATACACAAGTGACGAATCTGTGAGCATATATTTTGTTGGACTATATATATATATATATATATATATATATATATATATATATATAGAGAGAGAGAGAGAGAGAGAGAGAGAAAGCGAGAGAGGGTGATTGGAATGTAACGCCCTATACTTGCAAGTTATTACCAAAATATATTTTTTAAGAGAAATGAATGGTGGATCAAGGCTTATGAATTATACATTATTATTTGCCTTTACATTTTCCTTTTAAAATTTCAACTACGTCGAACACTTTTTTTTCTGTATCATATATATATATATTAACATATTGTTAATATTTCTCTAAATATTTTTTAAAAATACGTTTTTTATAAATATTTAAATATATATATATATATTAATGATATTTCACCCCAAACAAGGTAGGACGCCACTGTAGACGTAAGAGGCTACTGAGAATTAGCGAGTAAGTGTCGGGTGTCATTCTAAGTTGGAAGTTGTGCAGCGAGATATTTGTTTACATTAGCTTTAAACCTCTGCATGTCGGTACTCTCGGGGAAACAGGTGGCAAGCAGCACGAGGAAAGAAGCTATTGGAGTGGAAGGCTTTCCGGCATCTGGGGCCCTCAACAGTGAATGGATGGGATTTAGCTGATTTGTCGAGTTGGTCTAGTGAATTTACGTCGAGGGGGCACCAGACTAGCCAGTTCATCATAGCATAATCGATTGAATATATATATATATATATATATATATATATATATATATATATATATGATAGACTATCCCGTCGATTTCGACGTATGAGTGCCCCACCAGGGGCTGCCCGCGCGTAATTTGTAATTGCAAGGGTTGCGCAATCTCCAACAACCGCTATCCTGAGTCAGTATTGTTTGATTCTGATAGTAATACAAGACGACTAGAAACAATGCCGAGATAAGCAGAGAGCACATACAGCACCTGGTAATCCCAAATGGTCACCCATTTAGTACTGCCCAGGCTCGACGCCGCTTAACTTCGGTGATCCAACGGGAATCGGTGTGTCAACGTGATTGTGCTGTATATATATATATATATATATATATATATATATATATATATATATATATATATATATATATATATATATATATATATATATATATATATATATAATAAGGAGAGGTAGTTTGCTTGAAGCATTGTGTGTAATACGTATATAGAGGAGTATTAGAAGGCTATCACAATGCAAGAAATGGACATATGTCGACGTTGAGAAGTAAGACAAAAACAAGTGATTTTAATTATATATTTTTTCAAAAACTTTTTTAATCATTTTTTTTCCTATATAGCAAATCCTACTTTATTAGGCAAAACTTCAACACTGATCAAATCTATGTGTGACCGTGTTCCATAATATATTTTGAGGAAGACTTCTTTGTCAAATGGTAGGTGTTTCAAATCTAACAAAACGTGTGGATGGCAATATTGCTTATAACGCCGACATATTTCCATTTCTAGCATTGTGATAACCTTCTAATACTCCCCCCTCTCTCTCTCTCTCTCTCTCTCTCTCTCTATATATATATATATATATATATATATATATATATAAACAAACGCGTAGTGTTTTAGTGAGTGTGTGCGAACTTTCTTTTTCTATTGTACGTCTGTTACTACGCAAAAAGTTGTACGCAAACTTTCCACACAGAAATTTCGTTTTTTTATGTTTGATCAGATGATAAATATTCATTGCCGATAACAATTTTCTGAAAATGAAAAAAAGGATTCAAAGAAATATCTTATTTAATTTCAATAGCCGACTTTTTTTTGTGTATGTCATTTACTATTCATAGTTACCCGGATAACATGAGTCGTAGCATCTCTTTTAATTTTGTCTAACGGAGTTTTCCAGATGTGACCAGTGTAGTATGCTTACGATTTGGTCAAACATGAATAAGGAAAGTTGTCAGGTCAAATAATTTTCGTTTTGTGCCAGCAACTATTCTCAGGTGCAGTCACAAGAGCTTATAATTGGAATCATTGTTCAGAAAGCCATCCCCGTTATAAACAGATGTTTATTGAAGAAGTTATTTCTTTAGTGACATCCATCAGTTTCAAATATTGAAACTTTATGTCTGAATCGTAGGACTGATACATTTCCATTAATATTGTGACCCTGTAAATAGCCAGGAAAGAAAAGCACCGACTCGGAGTTTAGAGAAAACAATTATATTAAAAAAAGTATTATGCCCCAGAAAAACAAGAGTGGTTGCACGTCAGTCTTGACTGCCAGTATCTACTCGTGTGGGTCCAACACCGAAGCGCATGCGCTCCCAGTACTTATGGTGAGTATAAAGGGCAAGTAGTACATACAGGTAACGTACCATAACACGTCCGCCCATTATATTATCTCCTCAGAAGTCACATTATCAGATCCTTTTAGCTTGACACAATTCTAAAGTTGGTTGAGATACCTGTATTTCAAAAGTGTCGTATTTTGTAATTATAAGTTATTCCTGGGAAGTGTTGTCGATGTTTTTCGATAGTCGTTCCCTAATTTTATTTAGGTGTCTCTTATGAGAGAACTTAGGGCCTCAATCAAACTCACATCTGATATCTTTCAGCTTTATAATTCTAGATTTTTGATTTTGCAGCACATCTTAAACTTTGAACAAAATGTCTTCTGTGCTTAGACATTCAACTCTCAGACTAGTCATCTTATCCTCCATAGTCTTTAACTCTTCTGGTGAGTCCAGATCTAAAACTATGAGTTCACCTTCTTTAACCTTCGATTAGTTTTCCAAAGAATTTGACTTAATTTCTTTTAGTTTAGTGTAAGCTATTTCCAACGGGCATTTTGTGTCTTTATGTGCTTTAATTCCTTCGGAAAATTTATTTGAGTCCATTTAATACGATTTTTAATGGTTGAAACAAGTTCTTTATTTCGTTTTCCTAGCCGAAAATGTTGGTTTGTAACCCCCATAGGTTGAAACGCTGCATCAAGTCTGTGCCAAATAAATTGTTGGTACGTTTTAATATGAACATTTTACGTTTACGGTAGTTCTGGTTAAAGTAATGTCGGTAATAATTTCCACCAAAAATGACATTTTTCACCCGACACCGTTATGATTATTTGGTTAGTGTTCTCAGCCTTCTCCATGTAAGCATATTGATAATCGATACGTCTGAATAAGAATCACAATTGTAATTTTACCTTTTTAATTTAGGATTTTTACTTGTAGATATTTTCTTATAATTCTGTCGCCCTGTTCGTTTGTTTGTGAACTCTTGTGTCCCACTTTATTATAAATTAGACACGTTATAAAACGGTATTGGCAATCCCTTACGCAAACAGAGGCTGGGCGGTAATTTATCCTGCTTTCTATTTGTTTTAGTAGGAGCGTGAAAATGATCCCTCTTTTTCTTGTTAATTGTTTTTTTTAAGAGAGTTGAAATCAATTTTCTGACGTACCTTTCTTACGTGCGCAATGTCCGACTATCTAATGTCTTTCGAATCTTTTTTAACACTTATGAATCCCCGGCAGTCTTTAGCTAATTTCTGTAATGATAACTTTGGTTTACTTGTATTTTTTGGAATTCTACGTCTGATTTCTGCGTCATTTTCGTGATACAAGTCCTTGCACGAAAATGACATATTTAAAGTTATCCGTACTAAGTTCAGTTAATTTGAAATCGTCATAGTGTTTAGTAACGATTGACGCAAACTTTACGTAGTCTTTGCCATCTTTTTTGACTAAATTAAAACAGTTCCACGATTTCGAGAATAGTGAAGTTTTAGGGCTAAATCATAATGTTAAAAGATTAACAGCTTCAGTCAAGTCGCTCGTTTCTCGAGGTAAAATAAAGTTAACTAATTCAGTATCTTCGGTGGTGCCTTTTCTTTAGAGAAGTAGACGCACCTTTTTAGAGTTTGCACAATTTTTACCATTTTGTATAGATCCTAATACCTTCGTAAATATGAAGCAAATGTTTTATCATCGTCTAGCGAATAAGTAAAATTATCAATTTCATTCCAAACGGTATCCTGGGAAAAAAGCATTATCTTTCTCATTACTTTGATATTGTTTGAAATAATTCTTCAATTTTTGATCGGTTTCTGTTTTGTTCACGTAGTTTTTTTTTATTTTGTTCTAGAAGAAGTTTTTGAAATCTTTCTTCAGTTTTCTCTTATTGTTATCGCTATCTTTCCTCGTTTGTTGTAGCCTTTCGTCGGCTTCATTTTGTTTAGTTGTTGTTGCATTTGAAATTTTACGAAGTATGTCATATTATTTAAAATCTTAAATATCTAAATTGTGCCTTAATAGAATACATATTTTAGGAAGTATCTTCTTTTATATTACGCGGCTAAAAGTAATATTACTTATAAAAAGAGAAAGAACGTATAAAAACTTTTTATTCTTTGACCAACAAAAAATAATTTTTTTCAGTACGCTTTTCGCGTCAGTGTAGCATTTACGCCCAGGAGTTTTGTCAATAGAAAACAAACTACCGTTTCAATTATTTTCTTCCAGCGACAGGATGTTTTTCTTTTGGGGATAAACACATATCATGTATTCCCTTCTTGTAAAAAGTTAAAACAGTCCTGAAATAGCAATAAACAATCACTTACCTTTCTTATTTGAACAAAATGAATTGGTCTTTTACGTGTTTTTTGTGTCCGCCGGTAAAACCAGTTTTTTTGTTAACTAAAAGGTTTTAGGGTTAATTTGCTGTTGATTTCTTAATGTTCGTTCTTTTTTAAAATTCACAAAAAATCATTTCTTTGATTTTTCAAAATTCAGTATGAATATTCAGACACATGATGGTTCAAAGATGTTATCACTTTTCTTAATTCAAAAGCCGCTAAACAACACCGACCGGACTTTACTTCATTTTAACTATCATCTCTAGAAACTTTAAGAGTACACTTTGAGATTCGTAGTTACTTTTATTGTCTTCCCCGTAAATATTTCATAAGAATACCCTTTTAGATATTGTGTAGATTCTCTAAGCTTTCTTTTTATATGGAACACACACATATACCACATACATATACACATACACATTGCATTTTATAGATAGAGATATATAGTAATCGACAGATAGACTGTTTCGTTGCATCATAGCTCTTCGGTTAGTGTTGCTAGAGAGAAGATTGCTTCAATCTACGATCAAACTCCGACTATCTTTTCAGTATCGAAACACCCATTTAATGTGAAATCACTACAAGTAGGGACGTTTTAAAAATAATATTTTCCACCGAAAAATACTCTATTTGTTTTACAAATGAAAACTGGCGATTTCCATTACTACAGTGTTCAACTCATGAAGTTACGTATCTAAGTATGCTAACTGTTTTATTAATTAATCTCGCCCTGACCGTTTGTTGGACATTGCGAAGTTTATCTTATTGCAGTTGTTTATGCTATTGTGAATGTCAGGTCATAATAACATTTTTAACAGTACAGAAATAAATGAGCGTCAAGGTAGACTATTTTCCTGTTAGATTTGTTGCTTGATATTGAGTAAAATTAATTAAGAAACACACCCGAACTGAAATAATGAGAGATTACAAAACATAATTCCATTTTATTTCTGGTAATAGTTGAGTACAAAACACATATGCAGTAAAACAGATAATGTAGGACTAGTTATGTAGTGCCTTTCAAATTGACTTTTATATTGTTTTTCCTGCGTGAGCTCAAACACAGCAGCGATTTACTTTACTTTTCGGTCAATCAACGAACACTAAATGGGCCAGTAATTACAACTATATTTGATATTCCACTTTGAACTTATAATTTAAAAAATAAAAAGTGACTTTCGATCTACAGGAAATGTTAGCAGGTTTATAAAGTTCAGTGTCTACATCACACCATTTTTACTTCTAAAAATAATTTTTGGAAATACAATCATTTATACTAGCTGACACCGAACTATCGTTTATTTAAAGTGAAATAGAATATAGATGTTTTAAATGCGTCTCTTCTTTTTCGACAGTACGAGATCTTACAAATACTGAATTCATCTTTGCAAAGCTGCCTTTGTCAGTGTTGCCTTCCGAATTATTTTATTACGTTTTTGGAAATATTGTGTAACCATCCAACATTACCCAAGATCTGCATTTATATTTGAACCCTAATCACCGTTACAAATCTGCTTTTGCGTATACGAAAAAACACACTAAGAAGAATATTGCTTTTTAAAATAAAACGTAACTTTTTTCTCATCATGATAGACTTGTTGAGACCGATGCGCATCTGCATGTCGATGTAAGCTCGCAAGATAAGAACACTAATCCAAGATCACTGCTTGCAAGACAGCTTTAATTTGCACAGAGGCGTCAGGGCAAGAAAATTATCTACAAACGGAAGCGAAGGCAGTTTTTCAATCAGCTGGCGCCATCGTAAGATTAGTGTAACTTGGGTAATTGCTTTAGCCTTCAGCTACATTGTTCGGGACATTTAGGAGTAGAAAAAAGACACATGTAGACAATAAAATAAACATTATTAC
>OY744529.1:115003453-115048453 GCA_963556195.1 Sepiola atlantica
GAAAACAGTCCTTATTGCGTAATAACATATAGGGAACTGTCATCTTTACTATAGATATTTCTTCATACAGATATCTTGCTTACTTATGGGCAAATACGTTTCAGCAAAGACTTGATGCCAGACTAAGCTTCGTCAGTCCAAGTTCTAAAATTCAAATGACAAATAAGATTTGTAGAATATCATATGACTAATTTAATATAAGACCAGAATAGCAACGACGACTTTACATGCCTACACCTTCTTTCGAAAGTCTTCTTTCATGTTTATTGTTTTCATTAATATTGAGAACTTGCTCTTTAGTTCCGTTAGTAAAACGATTTCATTTCGTACAATGAACTTTTCTGTACCGACATGGTATTATATCTATAAATAATGTGATAGCGATTACGTTTATTTTACACCTATCAAATAGCCATTGAGATTTCTGAAACGTATATATATATATATACTTAAAAATTATTCTAGGCCATATATGTTATTTTATTTCATGTATACACGTATATTATTTTAAAGTTTTATATTTTAAATACGTTTTGTATATACCTGCAGTATTTACTTCAACAGTGCTCAATACGTTCGTGGAGCTTAGTTGTAAATTATGAAAATATATTTATAATATTAAACTACACGTTTCATCCCTGCAGAGGATTGTTAGTCTAAGTGCACATATATTTGGTTACTGTGTTTTTATATATTTACGTAGTGTTTAGTCTTGTTAATTAACCACTCAGATTAGTTGTCATTTCTCTGCCACAGGTTAAGTTTTTCATTAGCCAATGGCTGAGATTCTCTAAGAAAAAGGGCGGGTGGCATTTACATAACATGATATATATATATATATATATATATATATATATATATATATCTGTTTTGTTATGAATTCAAGCATTAAACACCATTTTGAATATAATAGAAAATTCAAATTGTTTTAAAAGCCTCTGCAAGTTCTCCTTAGACTAGCTTATACTTTTCTTAATTCACAAGTATAATTTCATGTGTACTTAGTAAGTGTATGTTAGTGTACTAGTGAAAATTGTTTCGTTAATAATATGTGTAGGTAAACATTCAATATTTAGTTCCATCTATGTAGAGGTGGTTGGTTTTCCACCCATAATTAGCCGAAAGGGTGTGTAGTTATGTGAATCTTGGTTAAGCTTGCCTGCTATAGATTTGAAAATTCGTATTGTTTGGGCATGTGAAGGTATGGGGTATAAGAAAGTTTTATGCGTACCGTGTGGCGTGTGTATGTTTATATATGTATGTGATTGACACGTATTCTCTTACAGTGCGTAACAGCATACGGGATATTCGGGAAAGGATGGTTTCTGGTGGTCGTTTATAATGAGTCGCTTACATAGCCTTTTTAGCCACTCTAATAATTGCGATCTTTGTAAGAAGTTGATCTTTATTGACCATCTTGATCTTTTTTTTTATTTTGTCTGATATCTTTGTATCAATTTAATATTTAGTTGATTATACATCCCCGTAGTTAATACACTTTTATTTATTCATAAATTTATGCTTTATATTGAGTATTGATTTACTCCTCTCCAGGAGTTAGGCACAAGGTTAGTTTTTATCTTACTCCCACAAGTAAGATGTGACCCAAGGTCGGGAAAGTGGGGTTTAAAAATTGCCTGGGCAGCCCCGTCGGCATTCCCCTGTAGGGACGCCTCAGACAGTAAGCAATCCACTTACTCCTCCCCAAAGAGGGGAGGCAAAGCCTGGGAAGGTACCTCCCAGAACTGCACAGGAATCAAGACTCGAAGGCCAAGGCAACACCAGTATGGGGTGCAGTATTCATCGGAACAGATACTACACTTTGATCTTAGCCAAAAGGCCAAGGTAAGCAAAATATATTGAGTACTTTACAAACTATTATTTTAAAGTTCAATTATGAATGTATTTGAACTCAATTTATTAATTGATATACACCCGCCTATATATATATATATATATATATATATATATATATATATATATATATATATATATATATATATATATATGTGTGTGTGTGTGTGTGTGTGTGTGTGTGTGTGCAAATACATTTAAACAGCCTAAAATAATATCCGCAAAGAAAGAATTTAAAGAAAAATGTAAAACTCAGGTCGGTTACACGTCTCATTTTTATGCTAAGTGGCCAGGAAATGGGTGCTCATTTGACGTTAAATTTATAAAAGAAAAGTGATCCCACCCTCTAAACTATTAAATATCTTCTTTTTTTCCCTTCTTTTCGGATATTTTTTAGCCTGTTTAAATGTATCTGCACACAAAAAAGTTGAATTTGAACTTTTTTACGGAGTAAATTGCGCCGGGTGAGATAGTAAAAAAAAATACCGTGTATTTTGTCTTCATTTCTTTTCCCATTCGACAAAACTAATTTCACTTCTTCTTTCATTTATCAGTCAGATTTACTTCCATTCGTTCTATTTCTGTTTTTATTTTTTTATTTTCTTTCTCTGTTCTTTATTTCACCTCTTCTTTCTTTCATTTGTTATACTTCCTTTTGTTCTATTTCCTTTTTTGTTTGTCATTATCTTTCTTCCTTCTTTATTTCACCTCTTCTTTCTTTCATCAGCCATATTTACTCGCTTTCCTTCAATTTCCTTTTTTCATTTTCTGTCTTCCTTCTTTATTTCACCTCTTCTTTCTTTCATCAGCCGTATTTATATATTTTCGTTCTATTTCCTTTTTTGGTTTTTCAGTTTCTTTACTTTTCGTCTTTAGACTTTCTCTTTTTTCTTCTCTCTGTACGTTTTTCTTCTTATTAAACATTACCTCCGATGAACTGGCTACTCTGGTGCCCCCTCGACGTAAATTCACTTGACAAACTCGAAAATCAGCTAAATCCCATCCATTGACTGTGGAGGTCCCCAGATGCCAGAGAGCTTTCTACTTACATAGCTTATTTCCTTCGTGCTGCTGGCCTCTGGAACTCCCTTCCTGCTCCCTGTTTCCCCGGTGGTACTGTCATGCAGAAATTTAAAACTAATGTAAACATATATCTCGCTACGCAGCTCCTAATTTAGGTTGACTGCCCCCAAATCTTCTCCCTTTTTTCTCAGTAGCCCCTTACGTCTACAGTGGTGACCTGCCTTGTTTAGAGTGAACTATGTTTAAAAAAAGAAACTATTCACCTCTGCTCCTCTTCTTTAATTCCTAATTCTTTTAGTATATCTCCTTATACATCTTTTTTCTTTCATATTTTTCTTCCTTTTATTCTTCCTCGTGTTATTCTTTCATTACCCATTCTATCTCAATTCAATTATTTCGTCTATATTTTCCTTTAATTATTGTTTCTTCTTCAATTCAATCTTTAATGACACCATCTGTCTTCCATACTTTTATAACTTAATTCCATTTTATTCCCCCATTCGTTCTTTGCCATTCACTTCAATTCTTCCTACTTACTGTTGATCATTTCTATTTCCCCCTTCCGCCATGGCTCGTATTTTTATCTTCATTTCTGAAGCGTGTTAACATATAACCACTGCTCTCAACCTGTCAGAGCTCAACATTAAAGACTCAACTTCACACGCGTCTTTTACCGCCTCGTTGACGTCAGCAGCCGCCATATTGTTTTTTTTTCTCGCAAGCCTTCATTCTCTGCATCTACCCATTTGTTTGTTTTTCTGTTGTAATTACTTTGCTATGCTTTTCTTCTGCCATTAATTTCTTTATAGCGCATCTGTCACGTAGCAAGATGCAACTTATTAACTTTTACAGATGTGAATAATGCCACTTTTAATTAACTATTGATTTTTATGCCCGTATTAAAAGCGTATCTAACATCGTGCATTAGAGAATTCTTATACAGCGAATAATAATGTCGATGATGTTCGAGTTGTTTACGTGAAAATTAAAATAAAACGTACAAAGCACAAAAAAGAGATCATACGTAGCTTTGTTATTTTAATTAAGTTTTTTAATATATATATATATATATATATATATATATATATATATATATATATATATGCGGTAATGTACACGATAAGTCATGAAAATGAAATGCCGTGGTAGACAAAATGTTTGAAAAAAGACAAACGGAAAACAGGTTAGAATGCAGGAGAAAAACAAAAAAACAAGAAATTTGACCGGTTTCGTTCGTATTATCGAACGTCTTCAGAAAATGTGAAGATTTGGAAACAATTTTATTTTATTTTGAAGGCGCACACATGGGAGAAGGAAAATGTTAATAGCCAGTGCGCGATTTCATAGGTGTCTGGATACTTCAGTATTACACTAAGCCTGGGTTTAACTAAGGATTTATTCTTATCGGAAAATAATTTTTCACTCATGAATATACGTGACACTAGCTGGTAACAACTGGAATTCTACGTTTTAGCGTTTTTATTCAGCGCGTACTCAAACCTATTCTTTTCTCCGGTTTGATTCTTTTTTTAACTCGTGTAAAATAATAATTTTCTATTTTTTTGGTATACTTATCCAAATGTGTACTAGCGCGTCGCATCACCCCAAATCCTTAGTAGAGACCCGTCATAGTGTTATATCTGTTCTCTCTTGTATATAAAATGCTTATTATTTGGCATATCGACCTCATCATTCAGAACAAAAGAAAAATAATAGGAAAGAAAAATAATAATTAATAATAAGCCTACAAAGAAATAAATGTATTTTTTTTAGTTCGTAGGTCAATTTCTATCATTCTCGTTTCAGAGTATCAGAGGAAGAGCAGAAAAAAATCAAAACTACACATTCTGCTATGAATAAAGGATGATTGCAACGCCCCTTACAATGACACTTTTCATCCGTTAACATTTCGCTTTGTGTACAATTATCAGTCCTTGGACAGACTGGATTCAACAGCGACCCTCGGTTCCTCGGTGACCTCGCTTAATTTCTCCTGCTTCGGTGGGTTTTTCATCTCATCCACGTTTAAAACTTATTCGAGCATCCCATCCACGAATTCCAGTTGGCTCACGCTAGTTAATATCTATGAAAATCACCAGAGAGATTAAACTTTCACCTCAACCAAACGTCTTCCAAAGTACTAGGTTTTGGTATGGTTTGCTTAATTATTTTCAGCACACACATTGTCGAAAGCACCAATATTACTACTATTGTCCCAGAGATTACCGGCAACGCTATTCTAGCGTATACACTACTAGTCCAGCTACTATGTGCATTTTCTATCACAACAGCCGTTTACCTAAAACCGTTTCCAAATGGCGAATCTCTGAGGGTCGCACGTGAGTTAAAAGTTTTCTTTCTGAACGTTTTTCTATTATATCATGTCACACCTAGTTTTATATATATATATTTTAAATTAATACTTTTTATGTAATTTTCTGATGTGAACAGATCCAATATTCACATAATAATTTTGTTTGTTTACTTTAAGCGAAACGATTCGTAAAATAATTCGCACTGAAATCTATCTGTTTTGGAAAATGTTTTGTAAGAAAAACAATCTTGGCCTTTCGAATATAAATGATCTTTGCTTATTTATATATGATCTTGTGTTACTGGTTGACATTCATCCAGCTTTAATTAGAAGAGGTTGGTAAACATAAAGTATTGAATGTATAAGCTAAAACATATGTTTTCACAATCAATATATATATATATATATATATATATATATATATATAGTAAGCAATGAAAATATATATGGCAATCAAGCTACACAGAGGCTCCCGTGTTTCATCCCCGGGGGGAATCGTAAGGCTAAATGCATGGAGTTATTTTTAGTACATGTAGAAACTTAGACGACCCGTGTAGATTATGCCTGAATGAAAAATATGAAATCCTAAATTTTAAAGATCCCCGAAACCTATTAAACTCTAGAAGCGAAATAGCGAACAGCTGTTTACACAAGAAATAAATTTACCTTAGGATGATATATAATAAATTAAATTAAAAAAAAATATATAAATTAGTAAATAAATAAAGAAAAAACTGAACAAGTTAAAATTTAAAACCTAAAATAGAAATACAAGAAACCACGTGTTAAAATAAATTCGGCTACTGTATTGACAAAACAAAGGAAACAGGATATAGGAAAAGCCATTGTTAACAAACAATAGAGTAGACATAGGAGTGTCACCCACAAAGCCTTTGTTCGCGGGAAGCCCAACGATTGGCTGAGGGAACAACAAAGAATCTGATTGGTTAACTAGCAAGCCATGTATATAAAAACACCTGACAAAAATAACTCCATGCATTTAGCCTGACGATTCCCCACGGGGATGAAACACGGGAGCCTCTGTGTAGCTTGATTGCCATATATATTTTCATTGCTTACTACCTAGCTCTACTTGCGTATCGAGCACTGTTGAAGTAAATACTGAAAGCTGATACATAAAAAATTATATCTCCTTATAATATTTTATGTGGATACATGAAGTACTAATATATATATATATATATATATATATATATATATATATATATATATATACATATATATATATATATATATATATATATATAATTATCAATTTCTAATGGTAAATTATATACATACGCATCTAATAGAAGGATAGGTTTAAGGCTGAAAATAATCATACTAGTATTGCTCGCAAGGACCTGTAACATAACAAGAAAGAGGTTGAAGTAATACTCAGTTCGAAATGACAGTCGTCTGGTGGTTCAAGGTTCAATTCTCAGTGCGAGCAATACTACGTGTACAATTACGAATTACTTAAGACTTCTACACGGTCATGGCTGACAGGACTAAATCAAGCTACCACCCCATGTTGATTAAATAAAGGGTTTAAAATGTAATACATTCCGAGTTTGGCAGAAACTTCCCGAGTTCGAGAATATACACCTGAAGAAGTTTGGAGGTTACATCGGGCGAAACTTTGGGATAAAAACATTCAAGATGAGAACAGTAGTTCAAATGATTCAAAAGATACAAACTAACATTTACGTATAAAGCCCTTTTTATAATTTGGTCCACATTCATTGCCTGATTTCTATTCTACAAAATGTTTAAAATGTAAGTCTTAAGCGTAAGGAGTAACTTGAAATTCAAGGAATCTTGCTTAATTTGTGGCTAATGCCTATGTGTGAAATACAATGCAAATCTAAAATATTTTAAATTTCCAATGGGTTTTTGTGACCATACTATACACTTAAAACCCTTTAAAATACTCAACATGAATTGAAATTTGAAAAACACTTATTAATTGATGCTTAATATATATTATTCAAATTTCACACAAATCAGACGTAGCTGCATTTTCACGAAGGAGTTTTCACATCGTTTTTTCTCGTTGCTATGAACTAAATTACAATAAATATAACTCACTTTAGACACCTAGAAATTGTGTTCCAAAATTCATAATTACCGGTAAATTCATTTAGGAGTGAATTCTTTACATACAAATATATAAACAGATACACATGCCTAACGTTATATAGATATAAATATATATCACAATACGTTTCCGATATCATTGTTTTGTCGGGTCAACTTATTCGTGGTAGTAGTAACGTTACGAAATGAAACACTGAAAATATCTAAATGAATCATAACATAGCCAATTAACCAAGAGACAACGGATCTGTAAAAGAATCTAACATAATCTGGGGTCAGTTTTAGTACACACTGTAAGAACTGTTAAGAAAATTGTCAAATTGATACAGATTACTCATGTTTCTTCCGTTGTAAACACTATGCATATGTTTTTCTGCATTATAAAACAATGTAAACACTATGCATATGTTTTTTTGCATTATGAAACAATGTAAACACTATGCATCTTTTTTTTGCATTATAAAACAATGTAAACACTATGCATATGTTTTTCTTGAATTATGAAACAATGTAAACACTATGCATCTTTTTTTTGCATTATAAAACAATGTAAACACTATGCATATGTTTTCTTGAATTATGAAACAATGTAAACACTATGCATCTTTTTTTTGCATTATAAAACAATGTAAACACTATGCATATGTTTTTATTGAATTATGAAACAATGTAAACACTATGCATCTGTTTTTAGCATTATGAAACAATGTAAACACTATGCATATGTTTTTATTGAATTATGAAACAATGTAAACACTATGCATATGTTTTTATTGAATTATGAAACAATGTAAACACTATGCATATGTGTTTTTCGCATTATGAAACAATGTAAACACTATGCATATGTTTTTATTGAATTATGAAACAATGTAAACACTATGCATATGTTTTTTTGCATTATGAAACAATGTAAACACTATGCATATGTTTTTCTGAATTATGAAACAATGTAAACTCTATGCATATGTGTTTTTTGCATTATGAAACAATGTAAACACTATGCATATGTTTTTTTTTTCATTATGAAACAATGTAAACACTATGCATATGTTTTTGGCATTATGAAACAATGTAAACACTATGCATATGTTTTTTATTGAATTATGAAACCATGTAAACACTATGCATATGCTCTTTTGCATCATGAAACAATGTAAACACTATGCATATGTTTTTTTTTACATTATGAAACAATGTAAACACTATGCATCTGTTTTTTTGCATTATTAAACAATGTATACACTATGCATATGTTTTTATTGAATTATGAAACAATGTAAACACTATGGCTATTTTTTGTTCATTATGAAACAATGTAAACACTAAGCATATGTTTTTTTTTTCATGATGAAAAAATGTAAACACTATGCATACGTTTATTTTCATTATAAAACAATGTCTCCTCAAAATCATTTAACTTAAAAAGGTAAACATATTAAACATCTTTCTAACAAGTTAAGGAGGATTTTTCATGTTTTTATTTTTGGTTTTGCAAAACAATTTATACTTTATTAGCTATACCAGAACCAATATCCGAAGTTACACCTAAAAATTGAATAAAAATTAAAATCGACGCATCCAGAAATAAAGTGTCCGGTAAGACTCCTTTCACGTCGAATGCTGAGCCTTTAAAAAATGGATCGAACAAGTTGGTAAATAAAGATGAGTGTTGTATTAGAATGAAAACAATAAACAGATGTGAAAACAAAAGAAAAATGCAAATGCTTACTTAATGTCTTTTGCAAATAAATGTACGACTTAATTAACGCAAAAGCGATGATTGTCGATTTTAGAAATCTGTCCTTCATCTATCGTGGAGATGAAGTTGATGTTCTAACATCACTGTCAATGCGATAATTATTTTAGAATTATACACGTAAAGCACTTGAGCTTATAACTTTTTTTAATTTTTTAAATTGTTTTTGTATTTATCTACCTTCCGCAACAGTAAGATTTTATACAATGTCGGGAAAGTGGGATTGACAACCTAGCGCCCTACGAAAAAACGCCTAGGCAGTCCCGTCGACATTCTCCGGTTGGGGCGCCTCATTCGATTAGCAATAAACATACCCCTTCTCAATGGGTGAGAATGCAAAGCATGGGAAGGTGTACCTCCTAAAACGGCACAGGACAATACCTCAGACCGGTGGAATCAAAACCCAATGCCAAAAACGGTGCCAGTCTACAGAAGGTAGCATCTATTGGAGCAGATCCTACACTCTGATCTTAGAACAATATCATATGTTCCAAAGAACTACGCCTCTTTATTTGTATATGAGTCTGTTTGTGATTAGTAACTTGCTCAGAAAAAAGATTGTCCTTTAAAAATACGTTCTTCAACGGTGTCTTCAACTGCAGTGTTACCAATGTATTCTAGAATATATGTTATTATATAAAGGCACAACTTATAACAATAAGTACATGTTAATAACTTTCTACAGATGTTCTTTTTATTTTCACGACAAACAAATAAATTAATTCTTTCATACTATACAATACATTTGGCAATGTACCAATTTGATTTGATTCACCTCGGTAATTCTTATACCATAGTCGACAAAATCTACGAGTGGCCATATAAACTAGCCTAATTCATTCAAAGAATTAGTTCCGCTGCATTGAACGAAAATAATCACGACTTTCAACGAAGAATTTTGTTGACTTATTCAAAAGTTTGTGTAGTCCGCTTGACTGCAACAAATATTAAAACTATCATTTATCCATTGTATTTATGACATGTATTTTATACTGAGTCCTGAACTACTTGTACTTTACCGATCTGATCCTAGGTAGAGTGTAACGTTTGGTTCAAACAACAAGTGTTGTATGCACTCTTTCATTTATCTAGATTGACATAAATATAACAGAATTGTCTACAAATGGCGTGATGGAAGTGCTTATCTTTATTAAGAAAATCCAATACTTTTGGTAGGACTCGACCTTAACTTGCTAGCTACGTAGTTTATTTTGTTTAATATGACATTCTAACTTTTATGTGTACTAATTATGAACATCTATGATTCATTAATCTATCTATTAGAAGTAAGTTTCCCTGTTTTTTTTAAAAATATATTTTCTTTGTTATTAATAAATTGTGATCGTTGCTGCTAATGGTAGATAGAAACAGAAATATGATTATGATGACGATGACGATGACGATGACGATGACGATGCCGACGATGATGACGACGACGATGATGATGATGATGATGATGATGATGATGATGATGATGATGATGATGATGATGATGATGATGATGATGGCGACGATGATGATGACGACGATTATGACGACGATGACGATGACAGTGACGATGAATATGATGATGATAATGAGGATGAGGATGAGGATGACGATGACGATGACGATGACAATGACGATGACGATGACGATGACGATGACGATGACGATGATGACGATGATTATGACGACGATGATGACGGTGACGATGACGATGATGATTATGAAGATGCTGCTGCTGCTGCTGCTGATGATGATGATGATGATGTCAGGATTGGAAACTGCTGTTTGTTGAAGATAAGGACCCAGAGATGCTTATACAGATGCTTATGGCAGTATATGATGATGTTCATGATGATTCATGCAACGACATCTCCTGTGCAGCTAAGCTTATTAGCATTAGTGCTTGGCACAACGCCGGTATTGATAATGTGATACTGGTGATAGCGGGCAGGCGTGGGCTGTTGCTATTTCTAGAGAGAACACATCTGCTGTAGATGCTGTTAGGATTATGTTTACAATAGCAGACATGAGAAAACTACTGCTAGTTATAAAACAGATCAGAGGTGTGATTATAGTAATAACAGCGGGGAAGGAGAGAGCTATTTGTAGAATAAATATGACCACTGTAGAAGACGTTATGATAATTATTGAAAAGAGTTGCTGCTTGTTGTAGTCTGGAGAACGGGAAACTCTGCTACTATACCTATGGTAATTGCCGTCTTCCTCGTCGTCGTGAATGGTGACCATATTGTCCAGTTGTGAGACTTGTAAACATGACCCGGGTGACTGCGCTAGTATTGTAAACAACTATGTTTTATACTGATTCATCATCTGCTGCTTATACAGACATCTTTATGACATCTGGTTTGTCGGCGAACAGCAAGATGAGCTCACAAAAACGATCCTTTCTAGACCTGCCACACGTACCGAAACTGTAGAAAGATTACATCCGGTTTCATTACAATGACTACCGATCTGTAAAAGAAGTGCCCAACAAACTTGTCCATTTTATCTGACTGTGAATTTATTCAATCAATCGTATTATCCATCGTCAAATGGAACTAATTAAATGTCTTTAGACCAAGGCGGTTCATGATGCAGGCCTAGCAAACACGCAACTAGAGTCAACGACTGGGGGCGAACACGTGAGAAATGTTTAGTAAGAAATTTCTTAATAATGTGCAGTAATTAGCAACTATACATATTTTTAGGAATCAAAATACAATCATTGACTTATTTTCATCCAATCAAAATGTAAAAAGTAAAAAAGATAAAAGAACTAGATTCACAAATAATCACTTTATTCACAATGAATTAAATATATTTTTGATATTTCAAAAATCATGAGTCAATTTGTTTATATTGACTACTTTATTACAGAACATATAATAACATGATACAATAATTATTATTTAGTAGTCATTTTGGTCTTCACATGTACGCCCTCAGTTGTGGACACCAGTCGCATGTTTGCAAGGCCTGTATTATGGATCGCCTTGGTTTAGACACTTTTAAGAGTTTTATTCATATCACAAGATAAGAAGACAGAGGTGGAGAATTGTGTTTAAGTAGTAATTTACCTGCATAATTAGGTATAAATAAAAGTTTATTATGAGAAACCTTTTCACACAATGTTCTAATTCAAGATGTAAATGGCAGAAATTAAGAAATAATATTTAGCATTGGTGAAACTGAATTCTCTTAAAATCACCCAGCGGAAAAGGTCAAACACTTATGAATATACACAAGCGAAATAACATACTTAAAATAAACTTAAACCAACTACAACTAAGAAGTGTTGATGGGTATTACATGGTCCGACATTACCGAAGTATTTACTCCAGAACCATATGAATTTGTAAAAGTATTAATTTACTCCTCTCCAAGAGTTAGGCATAAGGTCAGTTTTTATCTTACTCCCACAAGTAAGATGTGACCCCAGGTCGGGTCGGGAAAGTGGGGTTTAACAATTTCCTGGGCAGCCCTGTCGGCATTCCCCGGTAGGGGCGCCTCAGGTAGTAAGCAATAAACTTACTCTTCTCACAAAGAGGGGAGGCGAAGCCTGGGATGGTGGACCTCCTAGAACTGCACAGGACCGACCCATAGACCGGCGTAAATCAAGCCCCGAAGGCCAAGACAATACCAGTCTATGGGGTGCAGTATCAATCGGAACAGATGCTACACTTTTATCTTAGCCAAAAGGCAAAATGTAAAAGAGAAGGGAGCAGGGAAGATGTGTTAGACTTTTCACGCACAACAAAATAAATACAATTTAAAATAGGACGAAGCATCTCTAGATCAAGAAAGGTGTAGTGGTAAGAAGTGTAGCTAACCTATTTGTAGTCGCATGGGACGTGCGTGTAGATATTTGATGACGAAATTGTTTCTAATAATGAAAAGTGACGTTGCTCTCCATCTCTCTATTAATCTCCTTAATTAATATCTAACAATCGGGACCTGTGTAAATTACACGAAATGATGTTTTCAATACTAGTTATCTTTTTCCTAACCTATACATGTTTAAACAAAATATAAGATTTAACTTGTATATATTTTTTAAAAATGAACAATACATGAAACAATTTACAAAACTTCTTCATATATACTATTTCTAGTGAAGGTAATATTTCGACGACTAAACCTTTATAAATGCTTTAAATTAAATTAAATTTAACTCCAATTCATGAGTAGCATACAAAGATTCGGAAGGTCGTTGTTTTTTATGTAAGCGCGACACACAAGATTACACACACGCTATCGTATTAATATGTGTCTTCCCGGTCGTCCCCTCCCTACCTACATACGCCCTCTTCGATGTAAAAAAAAATCTTAGAGGTTTGTTGGGATCGAATTATAAATCAGTCAGCCCGACGTCAAAAACTGATGTCAATATCCTACGTCGCTAACAGTTGCGCCAAAGGGTAAGATTTGAAATATTACGAAAATAAGGTTACTTGAATGATTTTCCAAATCTAGGTGCGGCGCGCATGCGCAGAGCTTTGGATGTAAGCGTGACACAGGAACCCACACGTAATCGTAATTATATATATATATGTATATATATATATATATATATATATATATATATGTAAATAAAGGTATGTAAAGTGTTTTTTTCCATCGTGTCAGTAGTTTCAAACTCATAGACAGCATTAACCATCGATTGTATCAGTGTGTGTTTTTTAGTGTTTCATCTTTCGTCGTAACAATTGTGAAAGAGAGAAAAACGCAGAATTAGATGTACATAGACTTAATGTGAGTCTGCAAGGATTACAATAATCCCTGTTGCATGCGTATCGTCGCATGGAGGGCACTCCTAACTTCAAAAATAATAAATTCTGTATCTAGTTAAAACCTTCCTATAATAAACTAATATACTATAAAATATTGTGAATAAAATATAACATAACAGTTAACATAAATGTTAGATGCTGTTAAACACTAAAAAAAGTAATATTTTATAATTAAAAAAAAGCTTTAATTTTAAGTAATTTAGTTTACATTTTCGAAATTTACTATATTTACCAGATAGTTTACAAAGTTCCATCACGATTCGTATATTTTTCTAAACTTCTACATATTCTCTTAGTAACTTGTACAATTGAAGTATGCCTTACCGATAAAATAAGACTATCTAAGTTAATATTCTCAGGCTAAAGAATTTAACCTCGGGTACTTAATTCTGTTTCAAATGATGAACCCTGTTAACCTAAAACGAACGAAATCGGAAAATTATATATGTAAAATATTATTATGTAAATCTTTACAATATTCCATTCATATTTACAGTGTCAAAAATTTCATCTAGATCAGACTACTAGAAGTAGCTCAGTGTCATTACTTATTGAACGCCCCTCGTAACTGGCGTATTGAATAGAAATATATATATCATATTGAAAAAAAAAATATAACTATGTTTGTTATTTGTGCACTTTTTTCATTGTCTTTTCCAACACAATTTTATCTATACGCCTGTATAACTCTACATTGAAGTAATACTATTTAATACTTAATCCTTCGAACTTGGCTGATCGTCGGTCGATATATCATGCTTATGCTTTATGAGGAATTTTATTCATTAATTCACGTGTATATAAAATACAGCCTAGTCACGTTGACAGACCGGTTCTCACTAGATTACCGATGTTAAGCAACGTTTAGTCTGGTTAATAGCAGATGGATTACCATTTGGAAATATCAATGTGCTTAATGTAGAGAGACGTCGGCCCCTTCCTTCAAAGAGAGTAGAAAGTAGATTTTGGGTTAACTTTTGGAATCCTCCTAACTCTCGGTTCCCTTATTTTTTGTCCTTTAGTCCTCACATTCAATGAGCAATGTTTCTGACAAAGAGGGGAGAATTGCTGTTTTCTGGGTCGAAATCTATCATGTTCTAAGAGGTTCCCTCGTCGGAAATAGAGGAGACCATAAGACAATCACAGTTGTTATTTATTCGGAGTGAACACCTCATCTTTATTATTTCATCACTAGCAATCATTAATATCTGAAAAGCTATGTCAAGTATGACAGAAGGTCACTATATTTGTGCGTCTATTGAAGAAACGCAGCAAGTTTTCTTCTTCGAACAAAGATCAATGATAATAGTATTAGTTAATTTCTTTTTTATTGCAAACTATTAAATGGCCTTGCGCCAGACTAGTCTGGCTTTGATATAAGTAATTGTAAGGCAAGAAATGCATGTTTTTTTGTAGAACCGATCCGCTATTAATGGACAAAAAAACTTCTCTAGAGTCTTCTCTTGGCTATAGTTAGTGTTAGAGTCGGGTCATTGGTCGGGTTTCTGTAATAAGCTTTTTTTATTTTAATATAAGCATTGTCTTTGAATAGTTGTATTTAAGCACACCAACGAGGAAAAACAAATAAAATTAGATGGGCGTACTTGTACTATCGAAAATAAGCAATAAATGTTCACATACCCATAGTATACCATATTGAAGTGTAGAATTACATCTCATCTTTCATCTGTCACATTTCCGTTTGACGTAACATTTTAGTCTGTGACGTGCAAGTTCAAAATATGAATTTTTTGTGAAATATCAGAATTAAATTAGAAATTGCATTTTCATCGGTATGAACGCGAATATCACATGAACGCATCAAAAAAATGTTTTTCTTTCGTTTTAAAAAACCTGTTTTGCTCTGAGTCATTTAAAAGACTAAGACCATGCATAATGAACTCCATCGGCCATTGCTTCCATAGCAAGTCCTCGAAAGAATAAACTGTCATGTTGTCCATGTCAATTACGGGACATGTTCTGTTTACTGCGCAAATAAGCTGTTCCTTATTGTTTGAGTTTCCTTTTTAAATCCAATTAATAATCTTGTGGATATTTTATTCAATATGTCGATTTAATTTAATGTTTACGCATTCATATTACAGTTCATGCCATTCATATTTAAAATATTTATTTCTGGGAATATTACACAAAGTTACAGAAAGTTACACAAGTCATTGTGTAAGTATTCTTGCATACCCATACTGCAGATGTGGGAAATACATCGATGCATAAACTACCACCTCACTCCCTCGATTACAATATATATATATATATATATATATATATATATATATATATATATATATATATATATATATATATATATATATATATATATATATATATATATATATATGAGTAGATTTCGCGTACAACAAAATCGTAGGATAAATTTCAGAGAAACATTTATTTTAATCAACGAAACGAGCGGGTGGAAAAAAAAGAAAATTGCTAAAATATTCCTTAAGGCCTTATCGTCTGACCCTCTAAGAGGAACCGCCAGGATGAGAAATTAAAAACCTAAGAACATCGAATGAGATAGTAGGGGAAAATTGTGTTAGTTAAAAAAAACGATTTCGAGAAGAAATCGTTCAACGCTATGGTGGGTTTGAATCATTTAAGATCTCCAACTGATGCTTCATATATATATGTATATGTGTGTGTGACAATCAGTTGGAGATACGCCGGGGCCGACTAAATAATTTAATAATTTAGCTAAAACATTCGGGTCAGCTATTGCTGACTATCTTATAAATAGCGCCGAATTTGCGTCGACTTACACTAGTGACTGGTTTTCTGTCATAAGTAGATCACATTCCTTTTGCCCCCTCAAAGTATATATTAAGTCATTCAAACCCTCCTTTTGTAAACAAAAGGAGTGGCTTCTAGGACAATGTGATCCATTTGTGACCCCCCCCCCATTTTTCTCCTAAACTTGTCACTGGTCTTCATTCTACTTTTAAAAAGTTTTTAGTCGTAATGCTTGAATTATTTCCACGTAGTTACTCTGATGAGTGTGGACGAAAGCCAGCTTAGTATATTCATGTATTTTAAAAATAATATTTCCTCTGGTTTTTACACTTTTTCAATTTCATTCCCCCCCTCCCCCCAAAATGTCACAAACGTCTGTATTCCTTGCTTTAATATATATATATATATATATATATATATATATATATATATATATGCAAATGTTTTTTTTCTATTCATTCTTACTATATTAACATCAAAACAGTTTGTACTTATTTGATTCTATGCTTCCAGAGAGAAGGAAATAAAACTCTCATAACTTTCCCGGGATTGCTAGAACGAGTATATGGAGACTCGTGATTAGTCGCAAGACTGATTTTGAATGAACATCTTACAGCCCAGACGTAAGCCACCCCCCAATCTTTTCTACAGCGTGGTTACTGTTAACACAGTGTGATGTTATGAGATCCACAACTATAAGAGAACTCATGACAGCTATCAGTAAGAAAGTCAAATCTATTCCTATGTCATATACACATTTTTTATGAGCTTTAAGGAATTCACTGAATAGAAATTATCTCGAAGACTCTCTAGAATGTAGAAAAGTCGTCTAAATTCCATTATGTTTTGATATAGAGTTTTGAACATAATAAACAAGTAATCACCAACGTTTTGTTTAATTTTGAAATGAGTCTCACTGCAAGTTCAGGCGCATTTTTCTCGAGGTTCACCTCTTATAGATTGTAATCATAGATAAACGCCATCACAACGCAGTTGTGTATGTCTTTCTAATAACATTTGACTGCCATATTCTTTTCTGTCTAGCATATTTGAGTCTGAAGTTATTCATAACTTGGTGATATTCTGTCTCTATGTTACCCCATTCAACGATACTTCTATTTTGAAAACATTTACATCACTGATTATATCCAGCATTCTGCAATTCTAGAATGGCTAATGAATGTTATAGAATTAAACTAATTTCCCGAAAAACGTAAGGATTTACAAAATGTGTTCAAGAATGTATGGAGACCACACAAGTATTTCCCCAAAACAATAATAGAAAACTGTATGGAACTTTTATTTTCTACAATAGAAGCGATATTTAAATATAGAACCTATCATTAGCAATACAATAAAGTGATAATTCTATCCTTTAGGAACTAAAATAATTGAACAGTTCAGTGCATTTGTAAAAGATAGATTCTGAGAACAAACACGTCAATAACCAACTTATAACCAATTTGGTACTTTAAATGATCTCAATCACCTCAGGATATAACAGAAAAGAAACAAGTAGCAAGATATAATCTAAATTATACATCGACAACCATCCAAGATAGGAATCTAAGTACTGTAAAGTACTGTAAAATTTGAATATAAAGTAATGATGTGTAGTACACCATCTTTGGAAGGGTAAACCCTTAATTCACTTCTGTTTATCTGAGACACAGTACAACGCGAACCCGTCAAGCTGAAGATGCCACATGAATAAAATAAGGTTCATAAAAGTAAACTAATTATGATAGTAATCTAAACTTTCCAATACAACTCATCTAAATTGCTTACAAGAACTAGTTTAAATAATCGACAACGGATTGATAGCGATTATAAATGCGATATTGATAATTCTTTTTTCTATATATATAGCAGATTTAAACCGATTCGCTGTCAGTATTATTATTATCATTATTATTATTATTATTATTATTATTATTATTATTATTATTATTATTATTATTATTATTATTATTATTATTATTATTGCTGTAAAATAATGTGGCAGCCATGTTGAGTCATAACGCATAAGACGTCACGGAAAGGGTAAGGGCATGACCCGCAATAATGAAGAAAAGCCGAAGATTAGATATATTGTCAATTAGGCTAAAAGAACAACTGAAATGAATTGTTGGTCTTTGAACGATCCCAGGTGTGTGAGGTCGACGAGTTCATTTCGGAGTATGATGTCAAAAAAAAAAACGATAAGTAAACTGCAAAAGAGTCAGGTGCACGAGCCCATAAGAAGAAGGTATCTGGAGTGCAAATTCAGAAATTAAAACGGCGGTTTTAAACGAAGGAAGAAAGAGCACTTACGTAGTCCAGATCGAGTTGAGAGGACATAGAGAAAAAACTTGTTGTTGGTCAGCCCCGACCAGAGAGGTACCCACACTACGGTCGAACTGCCGTAAACAACTGGCATGGGGATCACAAGCCTTCCATAGATTCCGAGGGTAGACGACTACAGAACGTATTGTCGTTTTTCCCTCTAGGTTGCAAGGTAAATCACTCTGTCTGGTTTTCCTGAAAATAACTTACGTTGGCTAGAGTCGAAAATCAACCGCCGTCAAGGTAAGGAAAGAGGTTTCTTCGTAAGACAATGGAAACAGAGTTTCTCGAGAACGTCCTTGTCTATATCGTTGTGTTTTGTTTGATGCTACCGCCCCCCCCCCCCGAAGACACGGGAATTGCAACATTATTACTATTAATATTAATAATAATGCTAATAATAATAATGATTAATAATAATAATAATAATAATAATAATAATAATAATAATAATAATAATAATAATAATAATAATAATAATAGTGTTATTATTTTATTCTAGCTTATTATTAAAATTTCTTACTAGACATGGATAGCATCCAAGAAAGAAACATAAGTAAAACTTAAAAGACGCTATTCATAGAAATCATTGTAAATATAAATAGGGACGCAGCTGACAAAATACACAATAAACCAAACAAAGAATGTCAAACGAATGAAAAAGATATATGGACTGAAACAAACTTATTTCAATTGTGGTTTCGATTGTAAAACTTATTAAAAGCGACTCAAAGAAATAGTTTCTTTTATCTGTATGCATTTTCCAACAGTGAAACTATGTAGAAAAACTATAAGTTTATAGTTTTTAATTCTTTTCTTTTTCTCACAGTCACTAGTATTTTGTATTTTTTTCTATATTTTGCATTTGTGTGATTGTAAATTGTATCTTCTCCGAAGGAATGTAGGTAAAATGTCACATGTAAACCGTCATCAGAAAATATGAAATAAAAATCACAGAAAATAAAAAAGCAGGAAAAAAGAAACGAAACGTTTGTCTTTAATAGAAAAGTTAATTTTCGAATTTTACATTTCTAAATCTAACATCAAGTACGAGCAGAACAATACTGATCTATGAGTCTATTAATTGCTACTACAAGTAAATAGTGTTTTATAGGGAAAATAGGCTTTTTAAGCGACTAATTTTACGACGTAATTACTCTCCATTCTCTTGGCCTTTTGGCTAAGATCAAAGTGTAGTATCTGTTCCGATGGATACTACACCCCATAGACTGGTATTGTCTTGGCATTCGGAGCTTGATTTACGCCGGTCTATGGGTCTGTCCTGTGCAGTTCTAGGAGGTCCACCTTCCCAGGCTTCACCTCCCCTCTTTGGGGAGGAGTAAGTTATTGCTTACTGTCTGAGGCACCTCTACCGGGGAATGCCGACGGGGCTGCCCAGGCAAGTTTTAAACCCCACTTACCCGACCCGACCGTGGGTCACATCTTACTTGTGGAAGTAAGATAAAAACTGGCCTTGTGCCTAACTCCTGGAGAGCAGTAAATCAATACTCTCCATTCTCTAAAGAGAATGCATGAAAAATATTTGTCTGTAGTGCACAAAGATGGTATAAATAATGCTCTTGTTTAATAAAAGTGCATGAGAATAAATGGCCACCGAATAAATATATGCTTTATAGAAAAAGGGAGAACATTAAAACCATTGAAACAAGATAGTTTTTACGTGAAAACTCCGTCGTAATTAATTGACTAAAAAAAATAGCACTACCTGAATCAAAAGAGGTACTTAGCAACATATATAATATGACAATAGGAAATCATAAAAACATATTCCAGCTGTGCATCTACACTTCTTATTATCCCATGTGCCTACAAATCTAGTAATTGTCACACTCTCAGGTACAGATATACGTCGTTATAAAATCAAATGCCTAGTGTTACTATCTATAAACGCGTACTTAAATCATTTCAAATCAATGACGCGTATTGTTAGCATCATACTGGTGAATTTATCCAGCGTTAACGTGGTATTAATTAATTATAACAATACATGGGTAAAGTTCAAATTCCCTTATCATGCCTATGATAGGTTTAAATAGTACAAATACATTTTCACCCAACACTCAATTCCACACTACCACCATCTATTTGTATCTCATAATTTTATTTTCATACGCTACCACCTTGTCTGTTTCAAACATTTTGTACTTCTGTGTTATTTACTTCAGACAATCATCCAGAGGAAGTCTTGAAATAAAGACGAAACGTTGATAAATACATAAATGCTATTTTTTTTGTTTTCCTTATTTCACTTTGTATTACGTCGGAACACTATTTCCATTCTTTATCATATATATATATATATATATATATATATATATATATATATATATATATATATATATATATATATATATATATATATATACATATATTACAACAGAAATGACAGTTATAATTTTATAATTTTATTCTCATTATTAAATTAAACCCACCCGGCCCTTTGCCCCGGTTGAAATTGAGGTCACGCTGGCCCAGACACTAGATATCACCCCACCCAACTTTCTAAAATATCACCTGTTGGAGTCTCCCCCCCCCCTTTCCTGTCCTCGCTATAGGCTAAGCGCCATCTTCGTCCTCCCTCCCTTTTATACATCTTCAATTTCCGGTTGAGGTTGAATTTAAGATTCTAGGCAGTGATTCCATTTAAGGCTTGAGGAGTTGGCTTTCATTATAAATGCTAACGGAACAATATATATATTGTCGCAATTAATGGAATAAAATCACCAACAAAAAATATATTTTGCTCTGGATTTTCATTGAGCACTCTCATAAACCCGGTTTCAACTTCCTTCGGATTTATACCCCCTGGATATTTGTAACAAGTTAATTTTATATATATATATATATATATATATATATATATATATATATATATATATATATATATATATATATATATATATATATATAACGCAAAAAAAAACCCTTCTGGCTGTGTGCATGTCAGCCTCTAAAAGCAAATACATACTAGGATCTACCTTAAAGTTCTTAATATGAATTTAAAAAGAAATAATTTAAATAGAACTTATCACATGTTTTTTTTTTCTGGTGCAACAAAGTAATTACAAAATTTTAGTTAAAATCGAATTTAAAAATAGAAGCAAAATGTTTCGCGTCAGAGGAAAAAAATGAACTTCGAACTGGATTGGCACGATAAAATTGGAGTTCTACTAAGAGTTAGGGTAAGGGTTAGGGTTTAATATAGTAAATTGTTTTTCCCAACTGTTTACTTAAAAAAAAAAGAATAAAAACGTTTTGTATACTCTTTGGGAGATTTCCATTATCCCTTGCTTGTCTGGAAGAAATATTCGCGAAGCTAAATGGAAGAAAAGTTTTTTTAACAGTATAATATAAGTTATTTTGTATAAATATGCATAAAAGGTTATATAAATTTGAAAGTCGACGGTTTGTAGTACGGTTGCGCCAGATATAGGTTAGCAGATAATGGACGCACTACTAAGCAGTTTAAGGTTTGCGACGACTCATCTGGATAATATTTTAATAATTAGTAAACTAAAAGAACTACATAAAGCGCACATCCTTGAAGTCACGGTTTAAAACAAACATCAGAGAACTGTAAATTCTTTATAGAACAAAGTAAATACCTAAGACAAATAATTGAAAAGAATGGAAGAATACCCGAGGAGGAGAAAGACGTGGTAATACAGAATATGCCAGCGCCAGAAAAAATATATCGTTATTGAAGAGTTTACTTGGGTTAGCGAATTACTATATCAAATTTAGCCCAAGTATGTAGAACCTACGAGCGCCTTTAAAGAGACTTTTTAAGATACATACTGGATGTAGACGGCAAAATGCCAGGAGGCATTTGTGAAAATAAAAAAAATGTTCAACTCTTATTCATTTTAAACTCCTCATGATCCAGAACGCAAAATACTCGTAACTTCTAATGCGAGTCCATACGGCATAAAAAACATATATGTAACACAAAATGGTCGATGGTTCGCTGTAGCCGATAGCACATGCGTCTCGTACACTTTTACCAGCAGAGAAGAGCTAATAAAAAATAGAAAAAGAAACGCTAAGCATCATTTTTCCCGTTACACAGTTTCATTGTTTAGCGCACGGAAGAAGACTTTCATTACAACCCGACCATTTAATTTTACTAACAATTTATGGATCGCAAAAAAGTTTACTTACACATATGGCTAACGTATTACAGAGATGGGGAATCCTCCTTCTAAATTATAACTACAAGATGGAGTATCTCCCATCTTCAAAGATCAGTCATGCAGACGGACGGTCTAGATTGATACTAAAATATGTCGAACTGTTTGAGGACACGGTAATTACTCCTGAACAGAAGTTGAAATCAAAAACACGTTGTGTACAATCGCAAGAGAACTGACATTGGCAAAGGCAATAGGCGATCAGTTCATTAAAAATACTTAAAAGAGCATATAATCAGAGCACAACAAATCCAGAACCATATTCCATCTGCGACGATATAGTTATGTATAGTGATCAGATGGTAATTCCGGCGATTCTGCAAAAACTTATTCCAACAAGTGTTCATGTTGGGCATTCTGGTATATAACGAATGAAGCATCTTATTAGAAATAACGTCTACTGGACGAACATAGGTCGTCAAATTAAGAATACAGTTAAATTAGGTAAAGGATGTGTGCTAGCAGCAGAAACGCCTCCCATGAAATTCAAAACGAACCGAACTGTTAAGAATCTGTATTGACTTTGCTTGGCCATTAGACGGGTTCTATTATGTCATTGTGGTCGATAGTTTTTCGAAATGACCAGAGGTACTTAAGTGTAAAGAACAACAACAACAAAAAACAGCAATTGGGTTTCTGTATGAATAGATTTATCTTCCTCCGACAGCGGTAAGATATGGCACAAGGTCAGAAAAGTGGGATTTGAAAAGCTAGCGCCCTAGAGAATGATGAGCACTCTGGGCACACAAATTGCCTGGCCAGCCCAGTCGGCATTCACCGGTAGGGGCGCCTCAGGCTATTAGCAATAAACTAATCCCTGATGAAAGGGTGAGAAGACAAAGCCTGGGAGGATGGACCTCCTCGAACTGCACATAACAAAGTATCCATCGGAACAGATACTACACTCTGATCTTGGCCAACGCACGTTTCGTAGTCGTGAATTATTTAGTATCGGATAACGGTACTTAATTCATGTCAAGTGAATTCAAAATGTTTTGCCGGTTATTTTTAGTGAAACACCTAACAATTATGCAAGCAGCTATGGTTAAGCAATGAGAGTAGGCGATACTTTTAAAAGGCCTTTAAAACATTGAGTTGTGCTCCCAAGTAGAAAGCTATAGAGTATTGTCTACAAGTTTATAGATTGATCTCGAATAATTACCCGCATTTTGCATGTACGCAGCCGAAACTATGTTTGCAAGAAAGCTGAAGACAATTTCCGAGACTGCTATCGACTAATAAGATACCAGAAAGAAAAATAAATGCCAAAAAATGGACGTTTTAAAATCGGAACAATGGTACTTTTCTGAATGTTCAGGAAGGGAAAATCATTTTGTGAAATCTGGATTGTGGATGAAAAAATTTAGAATGTTTCCTATATGGTGGATGGGCTAAGATATACCTTCCACAGACAACCCAAACCAGGAAAAGATATTCCAATCGTGTAGAGGACAATACTACAGAAGAACAATTTATGGACGTCGTGTTTGTCACGTTGTAATTACCAGTTCTGCAAGAAGTTTTTCAAAAGCGAACATCTAAAAAGAAAAGGAAAAATACCGACTTCACCGAAGTCAACTCCAAGGAAAAAAGATATTTACTCCTTAAGGAGAAAAAGCCTTAAACGCGGTATGTTTTAAGTTGATCTACTTATTTCAGTAATAAATGGAGACACAGAAAACATAAATTCAGTTTCGACTAAGTGTCGTGGCCGATATTGGTGGCATTCATTTGGCGTCCAGTGGCGATAGCGGACACATACCAGTCGAGGATCCATCTCGACAATCAGTCCGACAGAAACTGGGCTATTTCGGTGGCCTTTTATCTCTCGGGCTGAGATATTCGCCCGTGGTAGTCCTAGCAGTTCCACCCTTTCAGGTCTTGCCTCTCCTCTTTTGGGTGGCGTTAGTTTATTGCGAACTATTTGAGGAGACCCGACCGGAGAATGCCGACAGGGCTGCCCAGGCAATTTTTCGATAGGTCAGAGTGTTTCTTTCTTTAGGGACGCTGGCTTGATTCTCCCAAACCTCCGACCTTGTGTCGCCTCTTCCTGCGGTAGACAGGAAATAAATACCGTCATTGTTGCCAACTGTTGTTGACCCTAGAATTCTGACGCGTACTTCTGTAACATACTTTGGTTAATACACGTTTTTTTTAATTATACTACCGTGTGTTTCTTTATTATTATCGGCCTGTAAGGCCACAACAATAAGAAATATATCTGACAACATCAATGTCGTTGTTAAAGTAAATTCTCCTTAAAATGCATATCATGCTAACACGGACAACCCCGCGACACCCTACTGATGTGGAATTAAAAGGAAATATTATTTTAGTATTTTAGTATTTTATTTATATACTTATGTTTTTAAAATCTGTACAACGTCAAAATAAGGCTTGAGTATCTACAAGATGAATTATAGAGATTTAGTAGTATAGTAGACGACCCGTGACCCACTGTTCTTAATCTACTGGGAATGTAAATATACAGATATATATGTAAATATACAGATATAAAAAAGGTGCTCCCAAACTTGGCCTTTTCGCTAAGATCAAAGTGTAGTATCTGTTCCGATTGATGCTGCACCCCATAGACTGGTATTGTCTTGGCCTTCGGGGCTCGATTTACGCCGGTCTATGGGTCTGTCCTGTGCAGTTCTAGGAGGTCCACTTTCCCAGGCTTTGCCTCACCTCTTTGGGGAGTAGTAACTTTATTGCTTACTGCCTGAGGCGCCCCTACCGGGGAATGCCGACGGGCTGCCAGGCAATTTTTAAACCCCACTTTCCCGACCCGACCTTGGGTCACATCTTACTTGTGGGAGTAATATAAAAACTGGCCTTGTGCCTAACTCCTGGAGAAGAGTAAATCAATACAGATATAAAATAGTAAACAACACGTTTTATTACTGCTTTCAATCTAACGTAGAATAGCGAGATTCTAAGGGTCATTGTTCAACGTTTATATCTCATACATTAGTAGTGAATATTTTTAGTATTGTTCCCTTTCATCTTTATTTACGTCATTGATTTTTTACGTCTTCCTCTTCTTCATTTTTTGTCTTTGATTTTTATTTCTCTACTAACATAATTTTGTTACCCCATTATTTAATACTATATGACTATTTTTTTACTTATTTTACATCACTTACTTATTTCTCACCCTTTTACATTCATTTTTCTTACATTGATCAACTATTTATACTCCTTCTATTTATACTCCTTCTATTTATACTCCTTCTATTTTACTCCTTCGAAAACATTGCGACTTTTTCGCAATTCTGTCCGCCCCCTAAACGAAGGATGTGGTTACACTTCATGAAATCACCGATAGTTTTAAAAGTATATTTTTATAGATATATAGATATGTGTGATGCTATAAAACACAATTATTTATATAGTTGTTATGGTTCCTTACCTATATGGACTACTATGACCCTTTCACTCACCATAAATACTGGGAGCACCTGCCTCTACGTTGTTGGTCTCACACCAACCCGTTAAGTCTTACAGTTACTTCAGTTGTTGAGAGGCGGCAGGATGGGGGAATACCAAACGAAAGTTTTGTTCTCGACAATCAGTCCGGCAGGAACTGGGTCATTTCGGTGACCTTTTATCCGTCAGACTGAGGCATAAGTCCTTGGTTTTTCTAGGAGGTGCACCATATTAGGCCTTGCTCTTTTCTTTGAGGCGTCCTGACTGGAGAATGCTGAAGGGGTTGTTGAGTCAATTGTTTATAGGTTAGAGTGCTCCTTCTTTAGGGGCGATGGCTTTACTCTTCCTCCCCCTTCCGGCCTTGTGCCACATAATGCTACGGTGGGAAGCAATTAAATACTCGGGCTCGCATCAGATCGTGCAGTCCTTCTACAACGTCAGTTTCTTAGGGACTTCGGACTAGTCAATACCAGTTGAGGATATGTTCTCGGCATTCAGTTTGGCAGGAACTGAGCCATTCCGGTGGCCTGTTGTCTATCGGACTGATGTATTAGTTCTGGTTAGCTATAAGACGGCCATCCTCCCTAGTCTTGCATCCCCTCTTTGGGGTGGGATACGTTTATTGCTTACTACTTGAGGCGCCATGACCGGCAATGCAGACGGGGCTCCCCAGACAAGTTTTTCAGACCAAAGTGCTTATTCATTCGCTTCGACCCCCCCTTCCAGCTTTGTGTCACATATTCCTGCGGTGTAAGGAATTAAATACCTGGAACTACACCAGTGTTTTTTTATATACTTGTTCCCTCTAAACTCCAAGTTCGTCTTTTTCTTTCCGGACCCTTTTCAGGCCCACAACAATAGTTCAGATCAATTTTTATGGGAATTAAATTTCGACAACGGGAGGTTTTATATACTTCATTTATTTACATGATTTTGGAATTTTCCTATGAACATGTGTTAGCTGTTCCTTGCTTCGAAACTATCATCTAGTCATAGTATGATATAGCATTCATCTGTTCATTTATGTATTTGTTTCTATTAAGATATAGGCAGATGTTGACTAGCTGATATTATTTGCTACTCTACGCTTTCTTATTCAATGAAAATTCTATTTAAAATAGCATTTCCAAGGAGTCGACACTGTTATTTTCAGAAATGTATTTTAATCTATTCCACAATTTTCAGACACACATTTCTGACCAATGAAATGATCGAAATTAATATTTTTCTGTTCGATGATTGAATTCCCGTGCAAATCGATATTAAATTACTTCACGAATTGTTTTGATTATGAAAGAGTTCGTTTCCAATTCGTTCCTGCGAGGCGTTTTTTTATTGGTTTGTCTTAGTTTTGTCAATTTCAGTTCACAACAGAATATAATATCATTTAAGGCAGTTGAAAATTTCAATTTGAATTACATGAAATGATTAGGGGTCGGTTCTTGAGCGCCTTTTCCAATTCCATTCAATTTCTTTTCAACATCGCATCGGGTTTTACTTCTATATTTTTTTGTTTTATTAAATGTTTATTCTTCAATATTCGTTATATATTTAAAATGCTTCCGTTGTTTCTCGCTTCCTTTGTTTCAATGATATAAGGCAATTATTTATTCCAACCAAATTACAATCCTCTCAGTAAATAGGTAATAGAAACTTAATTTACTTTACCGAAATTGTATTGTTATTCATTTAGAATCCATGGCAAAAGGATAATAATATTGAGCATTCATTGTAATAGAATTCCATACAAAATATATAGTAGTAAATTTTAGCTTTTGTTTTCCTTCGTTGCAATCAAAATAAAATGGGGCACTTTTCTCTAATGTACTAGTTGAAATACTAGCATATGATAAGTAATGAACTATATTTTTTAACTAGAAATATTAGACACATCAATCTGTTTAATTAATTATGACTTCTTTTAATCAAATAAAACTATTAACTGTTCAGTTAGCTAAGAAAATTACTTAGCTAAGTTATAGATGCCGGATTGCATCTGTGGCTCCGCTGAAAGCAACTTCCGGGTGAGCGGAATATAAATATCGTGTTTTTATAGATAATTATGGACAAGACAAATTCAGAGTTAGGGAGTAGGTGGAGAACTTCGTTCTTTTTCTAACTTCACTGGTCAGATAATTGTTAAATACTTTTTTTCATAGTAGACTCACTTAAGAGTAACTAAATATAATACATGGAACTAGAATCACAAAGAAATCACAACACTTGACATGTACAGAATTAAAGAAAAAATAAAAAATACGTAAAACAAAGAAATATATGAATGAAAAAATAATGCAAATAAAAGTAAAAATCATGAAAGAATTAGAGCATGTATAATTCTATTGGTATAACTTATAAAAGAACAAGGGCAGGTATAAATACTATTAGTATAACTTATAACACCACAAGGGCCTGTATAATTTCTGTTAGTATAAATATAAAAGAATTAGAGCATATATAATTTATGTTAGTATAACTTATAAAAGAACTAGGGAATGTATAATTTCTATCAGTATAACTTATAAAAGAAATGCGGCATGTATAATTTCTATAAGTATAACTTATAAAAAAAAATAGGACATGTATAATTTATATTAATATAACTTATAAAATAATTAGAGCATGTATAATTCCTATTAGTATAACTCATAAAATAACTAGGGCATTATAATTTATATTAGTATAACTTAGTATAACTGTTGTTCTCATGTGTATACGATAGTATCGAATCCACTTTCTAACTGTCAAGCAACATATACCGCGATCCAATGAGCTGAAAAGTAACATGTCCAGCATGTCGGATTTAATACACTTTAACATTCTTCGAACAACTCTCATACTGTCTGCAAGAACGAGAGAAAAAGTATATAACCATTAGCTATAAAGATTACGCCTTAAAATTACCGAATTAAGCTTTGAAAAATATCATCTGTTAGGTGCAAATAATTGTTATACTACTACTACTACTACTACTACTACAAAAATAACCATCATTTCCGACTGCTATACTACTAGCCGAGGATAATAACTACCAGCCTAGACTGATATATCACTAGCTTAGGCGTATAACTACCAGCATAGGTTGATACCATACAAAATAGTCGTGAAGGGTGGTGAATGGTGGAAATCCCAGCGATAAATCAGTGGTGAGCGTCTGTCGTGCTAACACAGAGTCATTTTGCAGGAGTTATCGAAACAAGTGGAGAGCACTAGATATCAAGGGAGACTTGTTGTTACTCAAACTTCAAGGAACACCACCGGTGAGTATCAGTAGACAGCCACTGATAGATACCTGTGTGAGCCCTACTCGTGAGTACAAATTATGATAATATTAATAATTATCACACGGCGGCAATTATCAAAACAGCTACAATCTTAAGAAAAATCATTCAATGCAGAAACCAACCCGCATAAGCTACGAAGGGTCACACGGAATCTACTACAGAATGAAAGCAAAACCACAGAAAGAACACATCACAAGCAAAGAAACAGAACTTGCAAGAAACAACGCTTAATAAGCTTTCCCCCCGAATAAATTACACCGACCTCAACTGACACGACACAAAAATGAACCAATGAACAGAAATAGCAAGAAACACCATCAGCTCCCCGCCCCACCTCCACAAAAAATATGAAAAAAATAATGGTAACAGCTTAGGCTGACACCACACAAATATTTGCATAGGGTCAAGACGAATGAGACGACTTAGGGGGGGGACAGCACAAACCAGACCTCCACTGGAAGTGAATAGACTGCGGGGACCTTGTGGAGGCTTATTGCCACCCAAACCCCAGAGAAGACCAATTGTCCTTACCAGCGAGAAATCAATAGTAAACGGCTGTTATGGTACTGCAAGTTTATTTGCTATGGCTATCGAAAAGAGGTGGAGAATATTAGAAATATGGAGAGACGTGTTGTCACTCAGACTCCAGGGACCACCACCGGTTGTCGGTGAACAATCACTGATGACCTGTGTGAGAACTCCTAGTGAGTACATACTACTACTACTACTACTACTACTACTACTACTACTACTACTACTACTACTAATAATAATAATAATAATTAAAAAAATATTTATCTGGGCCAACAATGGTAATGAAAAATAAAGAGACTGACGAAAATTGCGATACTCAAAGATATATATATATATATATATATATATATATATATATATATATATATATAATGATGAGAACTCAGCTCTTGATAGCTGTAGATCGATAACATCGACATGCCAGTGTAGCAGACCTCGTACATGTTTGAATAAAAGCATTCATTATATATATATATATATATATATATATATATATATATGTATATATATATATATATATATATATATATATATATATATATATATATATATATATATGTGTGTGTGTGAACCTATCGTGAAATGATTAAAGCTCAATATACGGGATAGAGCAATAATATAGATAAATAAAAAAAGAGAAATACACAAAATGCAAGAATTATAAATCTATTTCATCTTCAGTTGTTCAATGCAAGGTGTATTCAATAAAAGCATGTTTATTTTTTAGCCTCAAACTTATAACCTCACCAGATGTTTTTCTACGGCGAACCGCATATCATTTCATTGGATAAAACCATTCCTGGATTTATAATATTTTGACCACATTTGTACTCAATTTCTACGAACTTTTAACTGTTGACTTTTAGTCCATCCATTCTTAACCATTTTCCGCACTGGACGTTTTCTGGCCACATTCTGCATTTACACAAATTTTTCACATACTTGTATCCACTTTCTATCATCTTTTCAAAATTTTCAAATTTTTAATTCCCTGCCAAATGTTCTTTCTGTGTATGTAATTCCTCTAATGATAAGATTCCAATCTTTGAAAACCTGGTTTAAGGAAAGAAAAACAACATGCTTTTTTATTCATCTCTCTCTCTCTCTCTCTCTCTCTCTCTATATATATATATATATATATATATATTTATAAAATACAGAAATTCAATATAACATCAGTACCGTCGGTTTCATAATGTCTGTATTACAGAAGATCAGAACAACATTGGACACGTCGGATTGTTTTGGGTTATTTAATACCGAATCCGATCATTTAAGTAAAGGTTTTTATGCTGCAAGTTTTATATATATTCAAATATTTATTCATGTTGTTTTGTAGATGCACATTGTTGATTTTGTTTTTAGCTGTGTAGAACATGATTGAATTTTGCAACGGGAAAAGAAAAACAAAACAATAACATCAATGTGTGGTGCACTTCAGACAACCTGGTGTTTAGTTTAGGTGTTTTCTTGTATGGCATATCATCCATTATCGGGGTATTTAATGCCGAATCCGGTATTTTGGTAAAAAGTATTTGATGCTTCAAGTTCTTCATATGTTCACGTATCTATTCAAGATGTTTGGTTCGGTGAAATTAAGGGATGGGAAAGGGGAGAGAAGGGGGAGAGGAGGAGATTGATTTTTGTTTTAAACTTTGCAGAGCATGATTGAGTTTTGAACATAGAAAAAACAAGACATCAATATTTTGAGGCAGGAAGTCAAAAACCTCTGAACTGGTATCGCCAGTAGGTTGTATTTGACCTATATATAAGGGCCTTACAGGTAGTACCACTCCGGGCAAGTGGGGACCTGAAAGCAATGACAACTAAGGGACAACTACACATTTTAAACACCTCCCAAGTTGGGGCCTCGCCACTGAATGTATTTTATGCTCATACCCAAGACCATCAAACTTCTAACAAAAAAGAACCAATAAAGGCTTTTTTATCGAATCGTTTCACCCTCTGTTTATGTCTGTCTCATATATATATATATATATATATTTATATATATATATATATATATATATATATATGATTATTTTAATTTATACAGATATGTACAAAATCTGTAATACTGGTATGTCGATGTTACCGATCAACAGCTATTATAAACTGAGATATTATCAGGCAGAGTTAGAATCCGATCTTAATCGTAGATCATATTTTAAAAAAATTAAATGGAGAAAAAAGAAAAGAAATTTCAAATTTTAAAATTTGGAAAGTCACGTGGTTGGGACCGTTAAAAATTAAAATCTCAAAATCAAAATCAAAATCAAAAAAGTCAAAATATTAATATAAAATATAAAATATAAAATATAAAATATAAAATATAAAATATAAATTATAAAATATAAAATATAAAATATAAATTATAAAATATAAAATATAAAATATAGATTATAAAATATGAAATATAAAATATAAATTATAAAATATAAAATATAAAATATAAAATATAAATTATAAAATATAAAAAATAAAATATAAAATATAAATTATCAAATATAAAATATAAATTATAAAATATAAAATATAAATTATAAAATATAATATATAAAATATAAAATATAAAACAAAAATAAAATAAATAAATAAATATATATATATATATATATATATATATATATATATATATATATATATATATATATATATATGAGAAGGTCGTCATTGGTAAGTCAGAATTATTAAAATTGAAAATATAAGTTTTATCAATGCAAAATTAGTTAATTTCTTTTACTTTAATTCCGGAATAATATTACATCAGCAGATTTGACCAGTATTGTGTCATCATTTTCAAATAAATGAATATAAACGAACTTTTTTTGTTTCGTTTTTTGATATATCAATTGTAATATATATATATATATATATATATATATATATATATATATATTATATATGTATATATTATACATATACATTTATATCGAATAGAAAGGAGAGGTGGAAGGCGGAGTATAGAGGGAGAGTATCAATAGAGATGAAAGAATAGCAACATATTTATTGTTTTCTTACGTACCGATCGATCAATGAAAGGGCAATTTATATGCTATGATTTAAAGAAAAAATATTTTATTTTCGCTTTGACCGGATTTCCGGAAACGTATTTTCTCTGTGTAATGTTCTCCCACAAAATGAAAAGGACCAATACTAACAAGAGATGCGGAAAATAGACATTGTAAAACAGAGACGATAAATCACAGTTATTAATAGGTTCTATTGCAAATTCCGACATATGTGATTTCCAATTAGACTGGTCACAAAAATAGAAAAATACATTCTAGAAAAGGTAACTCAATTTATATAAGGCAACGATTTATTTAATGCTAGGAATTCACCGATTTTCGATTATACATATAAAAAATCACAAACATAATATATAAATATATAAATATATACGTATCATCATCTGGTTTAACGTTTAACTGCTCGCATGTGTGGATGAACAGAACCAGGTCATTGAACCTAATATTTCTTAACCTCATGTTATATAACCTTGGCGAAGTAAAACGCATTTTAAATGTATTATTATTATTTGGTTATGAATTCAGTTCTTACTTTCTTTTACGCAGCTATTTATTCTTCATTAGTGCTTATCGCTAATCAGTATTCCTGTCGATAGTGCAAAAAGAGATTAAGCGCATATATATATATATATATATAATAAACATTTGTTTTTGTTATTATCTATGTACGTATACGTTTCGTCCTTAATTATCTGGACTCATCAGCATGGAGATATGACGATTCACTACCGGTCATGCGATTCGAAACCCCGGGTTACGAGTATTTTGCAACTCAAATCCGACGCTTTAACCACTCGGCCAATTTTGAACAGCGAGTAAGCAGTGATAATTTTAACACTTCATATGGCGGCTTAACGTCTAGAGTGTTCGATTTTTTTAAATGAAAGGAACGATGCATTTAAAGCTAGTCACGTGATGCAGTGTTGATACTACACTTACAGATCCCTACTAGACGGGGTTTTGTAGGAGCTACAAATAATATATATATATATATATATATATATATATATATATATATATATATATATATATATTAGTACTTCATGTATCCACATAAAATATTATAAGGAGATATAATTTTTTATGTGTCAGTTTACAGTATTTACTTCAACAGTGCTTGATACGTAAATAGAGCTAGGTAGTAAGCAATGAAAATATATATGGCAATCAAGCTACACAGAGGCTCCTGTGTTTCATCCCCCGGGGGAATCGTCAGGCTAAATGATTAATTAATTATTAAAGACAATATATGTGCTATCATATATCATCAGATCCTTTTACTTTGTAGTCTCCTTTGAAGATTCAGCTCAATGGCTGTCAATTGTTGATAACAAGGCAAAATATAGAACAGTTTTTTTATTATATTCCAATAACCATGGTTTGTTTTATTACGTTTATTTTTATTTTTTTCACATTTCCAAAAATTCCAAATTTCTGTGAGATATATTTAACGGTCTGTTTCATTTGTTTTGTGCCAAACAACATTTGTATGTCAATATCGTCTCTGCAACACTACAAAATCATCAGAAAAAGTTCACAAATAATAAAAGAGTTCTTAGATTAGAGTGTCTTGAAAAACACCCACATTATATATCAGTTTTATTTAAGGGTGAAAATAAACAAAAAAACAAACAGAAATTGCGAACAGTTTAAAAAACTTTAATTCGGTAATATTTGCTAAAATATTTAATATGTACTATAATTTATTTATAAAGTTCCAGTTCATCTGAAGATAATTTATTTTTTTATTAAAGTTACCTGAATGTTTATTTAAGTCATTAGAATGCGAAACTCATATATGCAGATGTTCTATATATATATATATATATATATATATATATATAATTATTTTTATTTACACAGACATGTACAAAATCTGCGACACTGGCATGTAGATGTAACCGAATAACAGCTATTATCAACACGTCCCATCGCATGTCTTCCTTCTACTTCCTCTCCCACTCTCATTTTATTTTATTTTATTTATCTCTACCTATCTATCTATTTATCTATCCATCTATCTATATATCTATTTATATTTTTATTAATCTATCTACCCTTTTTATTATTTCTCTTTCTTTACACTGTCGATAGAGCAATAATAGATCAAGCGCATATATATATATATATATATATATATATATTTATATATATATATATAAATATATATAGTATACATTTTAATTCGTACAAATATTTTTGGTTACATATGTACGCACATGTTTCAGCTGCACTCGCCTTCGAGAGACAACTTCTTCAGACTTATAAAACAATATAATAAGAAATTACAAGCTCTTTTATTCCGTATATTGACTCGGTTGGGAGGGGATAGGTGCATAATTAAACGGACAAGATTCATATCGAATTACACATTTGCGTTTCTCACTCTCTTTAAGTTTTTATCATTTTAGGGTTATCTAGTACATTTTGCTTGACTGCTTTCAAATCCTTTATGTATTTTATTACCCACTTCAGATTGTCTTCAACGGCTTTCTTTGTATACTCATATTCGTGTGAGGCAAACTATTTTTCGGTCAGCGATTATTTTCTCCTAAGAACGACCTATTTATAAACCTTATTTCTATGCTCCTACATTTACGAACACGTATACATGTCTTTACAAACATAAATATACACAAGAAAGCACACATACATACAAATACATATATATATATATATATATATATATATATATACACATATTTCCACATGAACACAGATGACTATACGTACATATACCCATACATATAGATATACACACATATATACACAGAGAAGTACATATATATATATATATATATATATATATATATATATATATATATATATATATATATATATACATACACACAGATACATGAATGAAGAGTGATAAACATGTACGAATGACAAATCTCTTTCAACTTCGATTGTTCAATGCAAGGTGTATTCGGTAAAACATGTTTATTATTCTTTTCTTAAAGCCAATGCTTTTCAAAGATTAAAATCTTATCATCAGAGGAATTACATAGATGGATAAGTTGGCAGTGGAAACGCCAAAATTAAAAATTTAAAAAAATAATTAAGTAATGGAGAGTGAGAGTGAATTTATATATATATATATATATATATATATATATATATATATATATATATATATTATAATATAAACCTGGATGGACTGTATGGATTCAACAAAAAGTATGTTTTTGGATTGATATGTTTGATGTTATGTATTTTTATGTATTTGTGTACATAATTTTATATATTTTCAAAGCATAATTTTATTACCTGTAGTAGTATAACTGCGGTAATGGTCCTCTGAAGAGAAGAATTATATTTGAAAACTCATGAGCTAAGGACTTAAGGATACTTTGCTTGAACTTTGAATTCTAATAAAATTTGATTGACACCTTATTTTATTACTGCATTTTATATTATAATATTAATGCTCTATCCAGTATATTGAGCTTCAGTTTTTTATTCGGATGTTTCACTAATTATAAGATATTAGTTGACGCTTATATCTTTTGTTGGATTGCTTCATATATATATATATATATATATATATATATATATATATATATATATATATATATATGTATATATATATATATATATATATATATATATATATATATATATATATATTGACATCTAAACATATCTTTCTCCTTAAATACAATTATGGAAACATAAATACGGATACTAATCACTTTTATTCACATTTATACTCACATAGCCTTATAACTGCATAAGTACGTTAGCCTAGAATTATGTAACTAAATAAAACGTACAACCTTATACACATTCATTTGTAAAATATAATATAATATATATATATATATATATATATGAAAATGTAACAAGAAAGTGATATATATATATATATATATATATATATATACTGGTCAATATCTACATATTTCTATAAAATAGTTTCAAGTTTTTCTTACAAGTAAATTCTGACCAAATATTAAATATACAATAGTATTCGAAGCCTAAACAAGATTACTTGGTATTTATACTTAATGACTCATACGAGGAATGGTGCGCTTTCTCCAAGTGATGTTTCACCAAGAAACAGCACAAAAAGTGATACTCCACCAGACCAGATAAATTCTTGTCCTGGAGTTCGGAAAGACTAAGAGACCACAATAACGATATAGTATAACATATTACACTTGCCAACTGGGGGAAATAAAATAAATATTCTTCACTATTTTACTAACGTTTAAGGGCAATGTAAAACTTAGATAGAACGCTAGGATATGTATGTATCTCATACAAAAATAAAGTAGGTTTATAGTATGGATTATGGAGATTTCATTGTGAGGGATTCCATCATATGTCTTGTGTCACTTTCCTAGACAGTGCTACATCGTAAAAATATACCTGTGTAATTTATCCTTAAGCTTTTAAAGGGGTAAGTATTGTATTTTTATCAGGTTTCCCTCGCCAAATATTACTATGAAGACTTTGTCGTTTTTTACTACTATTACGTTAAGGTAGCCCATAATTAATATATCTCATATAGCTAATGGGCATACGATTTCAGCTACTCTGCCTAAAATGAGTGCGTTTCGATGCTTGGCACCAAGGTACAATCTGTTGATTGCAAATACATTGTCAGGATAACATACTGGTGCTTGCTCGGTTGATCATATACACATTTTCTGTAATAACACGAAACCCATACCGATTTGACTACAGTCTAAAGCAAGGCACGTTGCTCCGGTAATATTATACAAACATAATATTATAAAAATATAATATTATTAGAATAATATATTATAAAATATATTTACAAATTTTCAAACTGAATCGCTTCCTTTTTTAAGGACTATTCCATTCGTTGCACGAAAGTTGTATAAATTCCAATGTATGGTTGTAGGCATCTCCTACACTGTTGTCAAAGAGTATCGCATGATCAATGATTTTCACTTTTCTGGAATTTTTTTATGACTTCATAAGCATATATTAAACTTCTTAATGAATTTATGAAAACTAATCTACTTACACACATATGATTTCTAGTTGTATAAGTAATTTTACTAAATTACTTCAAATATATTAAGTAATTTTACTAAATTGTTTAAAATATGTTAAGTAATTTTACTAAATTGTTTAAAATATGTTAAGTAATTTTACTAAATTACTTAAAATATGTTAAGTAATTTTACTAAATTGCTTAAAATATGTTAAGTAATTTTACTAAATTGTTTAAAATATGTTAAGTAATTTTACTAAATTGCTTAAATTATGTTATGTAAGTTTACTGAAATTACTTAAAATATGTTAAGTAATTTTACTAAATTGCTTAAAATATGTTAAGTAATTTTACTAAATTGCTTAAAATATGTTAAGCAATTTTACTAAATTGTTTAAAATATGTTAAGTAATTTTACTAAATTACTTAAAATATGTTAAGTAATTTTACTAAATTACTTTAAATATATTAAGTAATTTAGTAAAGTTACTTAACATATTTTAAGTAATTTAGTAAAATTACTTAACATATGTTAAGTAATTTTACTAAATTACTTAAAATATGTTAAGTAATTTTACTAAATGACTTAAAATATGTTAAGTTATTTTACTGAATTATTTTTAAAATGTTAAGTAATTTTACTTAATTACTTAAAATATGTTAAGTAATTTTACTAAATTACTTTAAATATATTAAGTAATTTTACTAAATTACTTTAAATATTTGAACGACATTACAAGATCAAGATTTAATTCTGGATTAAAGAAAACTGAGACCTTTAAGAAAATATAATCTTTATAATTCAAATCCAATTAAATAAATGCGAAATGCATTTTATATTGTATTCGCTTATATGTTATTAAAAATGCATTTTATATAGTATGAACTTATATGTTATTAATAATTTTTAGCTACATGCTACCTAGTGATCTAATGAGTTTGAAAGGATACACTTGTCAAATTCATTATAATGCCATAAGTTTATAAAATTGCAGACTTATTATTAATACTTCTCGTTTTTTGCGAACAAAATAGCAAACAAGATAAAAAATACAGTGACTATCTTTCAGAGAAACACATCATAATTACAGCCATTTTAAATGTATTTTTATTGATTTACCTTTTGTGTTCTTCTATTTATGTAGAAAAATTACTCATTATCGTTAAAATAATTACATTCGGTAAGGCAGGTGCATATTCCAATAACCATATCTTTTAAAAGATGTACATTTACGGTCCGTTTCTTTTGAGGTGAACCAATTAATATTTTAATATAAATAAACACTACAAAATCATCAAAAAAATCTACAAAAATGTTTTTCTTTGTTTTCGCCAAAAATACCACACTGTGTGGTGGAGTTTTTTTTTAAGAGATTGCGATTTGAGAATTTTTTTGTGTGTGGATTTTTCTGAATTTTTTTTTGTTCACCTCAAAAGAAACGGACCTAAAATAGACATCTCACAGAAATGTTCTGTTTTTTGGAAAAAAAATCAGAAAAAAAAATGGTTGTTGGACTATAAAATGAACCTGACATATATATATATTCTCTGTTGTTACTGATTGACAATCATGGAGCTTAATCGTTTAGAATAAAAATGCACTGATAGTATATGCTTATACATATCTTGTAATAATATATATATATATATATATATATATATATATATATATATATATATACATATATATGTGTATAATTGTGCAGCATTCCTTCTTTTATACATGTTTGATTAAACAGGAGTGCCAACTTCTGCTTATCCTCTTTTGATCCGTTTTTTCTAGTCTTCGTACGACGGATTTGATGTTATAATCCAAGAAGTATAAAAAATCTCCGTATTTTGTTCAAACGTATTCGACCGTCATCGGTCGTCGTCAGGGGGTTGCAAAATGAAATAAATTGGTGAATCTATCAAAATACGGAGATTCTTAACACTCCCTGGATTATAACATCAAATCCGTCGTACGCAGACTAGAAAAAACGGATCAAAAGCTGAATAAGCAGAAGTTAGCACTCCTGTTTTATCAAACATGTATATATATATATATATATATATATATATATATATATATATATATATAATGTTATATATATATAATGTTATATGACATCGGGTGAGGCAAAATTGAGCGTTGCTTTTTTTCTCTGAAAATTAAAAAAATCGTATTTAAATTATGCCTATAATTTATACACCGCTCTCAATATATATCTCTCTCTCCCCTTCCAACGCGCTTTATAGCCACGTGCACCATTTTAATCTCTAGTTACAGAACTACATCATTTTAACAGCCACCAAAACTTTCAATAATTAAGTATTAGAGGAATATCAGCGAATGTTGAAGCTGAAAAATATTTCAATAGCTCTCAAAAAGGGAAATGCCTTCTTGTAAATTTATTTTCTTAAGTTAATAATTACTGTGTTAATTTTGTAATATATCATATCCAGAAAAATGATTTTCACAATGTAATTATTTAAAATGCCTGACTTGTTTACGAAAAACCGACATTGACTCTAATGTATTAGATTAGGATTAAACAAATTAATTTGATCTTACGAAAGTTGAGTTTATATATAGAGATATTTATGTATAACAAGACGGGCAAATGCATGGTCGATTACACTCGTTAATCACCTTTCGGTACTTTCTTAGATAAGGACCTATGCTAAAATCAACTTGGCGACGATACTATCCAGAAATTTACGTAAACCGCCGGAAAGTATCGACCCTAAATCGATTTTAACGTTGGTCCTTATTAAGTTAAGAAGCTTCATGTGAATGCAATATCAATCAAAAACGTATTGTAATTGAATTGTTAATTATCAGAAATACCCGTTATTACCGGGAATTTAATCAGGGATCCTATACCCCTTTTTTCTCTGCCTATATAATTGCTTTTTATAGTTATTATTTTTTTTAAATTTGATGGATTCAATTTTATAAGTGGGGCCCAAGAATATACTCAGCACAGATTGCGTATGATAGCGTATTAGTAATCTTACACTAATTGAAAGATATTTTATTAAATTTATCGTCTTGAAGATCCTCGAGATATACTCGGCGTTTCCCGGGAATTAATGATGACCACTTAATTATTATTAATAATTATTAATGATTTCGAGACTCTGCAACCCGTAGTAAAATGTATATTTACATTTTTCACTCATTAAAATTTTCTTGTTATAAATATAATATAATAAAACATCATGTTATATCGATGACGAACGTAAAATACAACTCGAAATGTAAGGGAAACCCCTTACTTGATTGAAATAGAAATATATTTTGCTTCGGAATTTTTTAGATGAGGGTTGATAATTTATAGAATTTGGTATATTCAGACTACTGTCCCTATCTTGTCTGCAAGGACCCGTGGCGCAGTGGATAAAGTACTAAGTAACATTCAGTTCTAAGTGAAAGTTGATGGTTCAATTCTCAGTGCAAGCGATACGAAGAATTGCGAATTACTGAAGACTTCTTCCCAGTCATGGCAGATAGAACGGATTTAATAAAGGGTTCTGTTCGAAATTCCGTCCTGAGTTCGACAGAAAGATTCCCGAGTTCGACAAAGTACACCTGAAGAAGGTCGGAGGTTACATCGGCCGAAACGTTGTAATAAAACACCCAAGATGAGAACAGTAGTCCGAATATACCAAATTCTACAGAAATATTTTCATCCGAGTTCACTAGACACTGGGGTTTCTACATACATAATTATGACGCTATATCTAGAAAATACTCGGAAGAGTGTGTGAATAAACAGACAAGAAATATTACTTCTCACATTTATATTTCGGTAATTATGTATACAAAACTAGCAGTACATCAAGGAAGAGAAAGTTTTAAAAAAATAAATTTAATGCTAGAAGCATAGATTTATCAGAATCATACGTTCAGACTTACGGATAGCCTTATTAACAAACTTTCTGAATTCTAATAAGACTCAATAAACAGAGCCAAAAGAACATAGCTGTACACTATATAATGCTAGCGGGACACTTGAAAAGGTGTTGGCCGAAAACATTGAAAGACTCGGGAAACTCATGGTTTAATCCATTCATGGTTATCTCAAGTTCTTTGCTAAGAGATAGGGTAAAGGTTAGGGATAGGGTTATATTAGGCAAAATAAGGAGCATCATGTTCTAAGCAGTCGCCACACATTGTTAGTAGATATTCTGTTTGTATTTTTGATAATCATTGAATATTAGAAAGACAAAAAATGAATTTCACTGTTTGGACTGACTTCCTCATCTTGGCTGCCATGCTCACAACGTTTCGGCCTTTCTGCCCTCCGGCCTTCATCGGGTGCCATGCATCGAACTCGAGTGTGTCCCAGAGTCAACAAAAATGGAATCCGAACATGGTACCACCGTGACAATAAAGGGATTGTGTTCGAGAGTCCAGACAAACGGTTCTCGAGTTCGATACAAGACACCTGACGAAGGTCGGAGGGCAGAACGGCCGAAATGTTGTAAGCATGGCAGCCAAGATGAGGAAGTCAGTCCGAACACAGAAATGCATAATGAAAACACATCATCTCAGAAATACAGACAATTAAAAAAAATGAAGTTTTATCGATTACTTTCGTTACGATAGTACAAAGTCTACTAAAACTTTAAAAAAGTGTTGTGTTTACTATTTTTAGCTATTTGATTATTCTGTTTCTCTCCACCTTTTCCTACTCAAATATCCGATGTTTTTAACGTTTCAAACTTCATAATGTCTTGTTTATATTTAATCACTGCATTATTTTATTAAATTACAAAAAGTCGACCTCACACACTTTTCTGTCCAAATTGGTATCACTCCCACTTACAACAAACACTCACAGGAAAATCATGTTACACCAGACGTTAACTCCATATGAATATTATTCACAATGTTTTATCTAGCTGTTTATGTTAATCAAGTGTTCTTTAAGTAACATTTAAATGTTACAATTAGTTTATAATAACGAAAGATCATGCTTGCAGAAATGTACTTACGTAGAAACAAAGAACACATTTGGAATGAGGGGGGTGGGTAATTTTGTCAATACTAAACACTGGGGGGGGGGTAATATCTGATATGTATGGAAGACATATATGTGCTTTTCGGTAACCATATCTCTAACACCAAATCCGGAAGGAAATACGCAAAAATAAAGACGAAAGCAATATATTTTCTGAAGGATTTTAAAAGTCAATTTGTTTAAAAGTTGCTTAGTAACGAATGAAACAGCATCAGTCGTCAGGTAATAAATGTATCCGCTCTGGAAATGGATCTAAAGCTTTAAAGCATTCCCTCCCATTGCCTTTGAAGCAAAGCGATCCATATTACAAGTCTGACAAACATGTGATCGTAGCCCTCAACTGGGGCGGACATGCGAGGACCAACATTATACTATATAATAATTACAGAAGAAAAGTTATAGTAAGATATTTTTTTAGTAATCTCAAGTAATTAGAACCTATACATATTATACATATTATTAAGAATAAGCATACAATAATTGATTGTTTTCTATCACATCCAATGTAGGTACAAAATTGACTTGACTTGACTTGACTTGGTCCCTTAACCCCCTCCTGGGTCGTAGGGGCGCTGCACCAATGAACTCCACACCAGCTGTCTCCACTTCTGACGGTCATGGGCAATGGACTGGTTTGTAGCGAAGTTGTAGCCCGTCCACTCTTTGATGTTGTCCGTCCATCTTTTGTGTTGTCTACCTCTCCTTCTCTTGCCTTGCACTGCTCCCTGCAGGATGGTTTTGGAGAGACCACTGCCCCTTGTCACGTGACCATGCCATCCAAGCTTTCTTTTTCTTACAGTTTATGAAATTATGAAAAAACTAAATTCACAAAAGAGATCACTTTATTCATCATGAATTAGACACATTTTGTATATTTCAAAAATTAGGAGTCAATTTGTGTATATTGACTACTTGATTACAGAAAATATAATGACATACTACAATTAGAAAGCCAATTCAACATTTTACAAAATAATATACTTTATGACCAAAAATACTCGGAGAAATAATTTTAATAATTTTTACAACATTTGTTATGTTTGTTACATATACAATTTTTTTTTTTTATAAAATATGAAGAAAATACTTTTTTTATCAATGATACGATTATGAATATTAAAACAAGAACATTAAACAAATACAATATATGTAAACACGTTTGTTCCATATGACAATGTCTGGTTTGATGGTCTGTCTGTGTGTCCAGCTAAAATTAAAAAAAAAACTACACAATACACAATCGCAAAGCCGATATATGCCTGTTCGACAAAATTTGGGTAAACGTCTTTTTTTAATATTCATTATTTTTAGGGTCAACAGGATCACAATTAGTCAGGGGTCGACATTTTGAGAGATTGTTCAATGTTCACATTTAAATACATTATTCGTTTGGCTCCGTTTATTCCGTGGCCGAGTGGTTCCTGCGCTGGCATATATTAAAAAAATGTCGTTTCAAAATATTTCTTCATATCGATTTTTTCTAAATAACAGTGTATTTATTACAAAACTTACAAGTTTTTAACATTTTTCTGCTTTTCTTACTGATGAATCATTGTCCTAGATAATTCAAGATATGCTTGACAATTTTGCTTCTCTAGGGGAATGATAAAATAGCCCTG
>OY744529.1:115050953-115175953 GCA_963556195.1 Sepiola atlantica
GTAAAAAGGAAAAAAACAAGATATGTTTTTTATATATTCATCAACGTTTTGTCTTTATTGTAAATATTATCCTGAAGAAGTCTTACAATAAAGACAAACCGTTCATGAATATATAGAAATATATCTCTTGGTTTTTTCTATTTTCATTTCCCGTTTATATATATATATATATATATATATATATATATATATATATATATATATATATATATATATATATATATATATATATGCGATTTTATGAAGGCTTACCATTTCAGGACACCAATGATCACCATTAAAGATGTTTGCTTACAAATATTTTTTATTCAAATTAAATGTTTTTTTCTACACGTGTTTCAGTACCAAGCCGGTACTTGCTTGGCAGATCATCAGGGAAATTAAATGTCTGGAATAAGGGTTTCAACTGCCGACAATACACAATGTGGTGTTGCAACAGTTGAGGTCACTTAAGAGGATAGAATGAAAAAAATAATAATAAAAGTCAAAATTTAAAAGAACAAGAAAGAACAAAGATAAAAAAGAAAGGCCTAGAAAATGTCTTAGAAAAGTAGCTCGTGCATTATTTCTGCCACCAAACCAACAAGCAAATAATCTGTCCCAAATGTATTTAAAAAAACAAAAAAAAACGGAACAATGTGCGATAATACACTTTCACCTCGGGCGGCACAATGATGCCCCCCCCCCCAACAAAAGACTATAACATTCAAGCACCGCTCACAAGTTACCATTCCAATCCAATGATAGTATGGGAATTCTACATCTAATTCGTCATAAGGAAAGGCAACATAAATGTTCGTCTGGAATGCCAGCGGTCAGACGAGCCTTATTGCCTGGGCTGACTTGTTTCTCTTCGAAACAAACACACGACGAGTTGAACGAACGTGAATCTCGCAGAATCTCTACTTTATTTAAAGAAAAAATCTTAATTAGTATCTTAATTAGTAGATAGAAACTATTTATTCAAAATACTGTTTCTATAAAATTCTATTATTTAAATTATTCTTCATAGAAATTAATTATCTAGTGTCTTAGACGTCATTTAACATTTTGGGAAAATATCTTTCATTTAATTAACTGCCGAATATTATCGTGTTGTTATTTAACGAAGCGAAAAAAAACGTATCCCGCAAAAATTATTTTAAAAAAATCATTCATATATCAAAAATAAAATGTTACTATAAAAAAGTCTTCTACAAAAATCTAGTTATTATTTTAAATAATTTAAAATATTTCCTTAACGGCTGTTTCTGTTTACAACTCTCTGGGGAAAATATTATTCTATATTTCATGAATAAATATTACTACGGAATATCTTTACTGAGCTCATTGTAAAATCCATAAATAATTATATTGAAATAGAATGCAAAAGTAGCAATTAATACCCTAAATTAAAATTATCGAACATTTTTTATCTACACGTTAATCACCTATTACAACAGAAATGACAGTTATAGTTTTATAATAGTATTCTCATTATTAAATTAAACCCACCCGGCCCTCTGCCCCGGTTGACATTAAGGTCACGATGGCCCAGACACTAGATATCACCCCACTCAATATTCTAAAATATCACCTGTTGGGGTCTCCACCTCCCCCTTTCCTGTCCTCGCTATAGGCTAAGCCTCATCTTCGTCCCCCTCCCTTTTATGCATAACCAATTTCCGGTTGAGGGTGAATTTAAGATTTTAGGCAGTGATTCCGTTAACGCTTGAAGAGTTGGCTTTCATTGTGAATGCTAACGAAACAACATATATATTGTCATAATTAATGAAATAATAAAATCACAAACAAAAAATATATTTTGCTCTGAATTTTCATTGAGCACTCTCATAAACCCGGTTTCAACTTCCTTCGGAGTTATACCCCTGGATATTTGTAACAAGTTAATTATATATATATATATATATATATATATATATATATATATATTTACTAAATTTCTTACTTTGGTGTACATATTAATGGAAATGTTTTTAGTCGTATATTAATAAATAATCTATCAACACTTGTATTATTACATTACTACGAAAGGTAGGTAATTATGTCGATACATAAAGGCTGGAAAGTAAGTAATGTTTATTATAAAACATTCTAACAGACGTTGTAAGGCATGTGTGAATGAGCTCACATAACGTTGAAAATTGTGGTAAATGCGAGCTAACATGAAATTATTAACACCTGTTGTATGCTAACAGTAAGAGCACGACCGTGGAAAAAACTGTGACAAAAGTATTACCGAACCGATGGAATTTACTTTTATTGATGAATGTTTTTTTTTGTCAGACATTGTGTCACTCCAGTGCCGATGAAACGACTCAAGTGACAAACAAATATCAATCCAAACGAACGAGTAATGCAACTGAGACAAATGTGCATTGAGTAATGCAGCAGTTTTCATGTACAATGATTTTTAAAGAAATAATTCATTGAATTAGTGAACACGTTAAGTAGTCGATAGTGAGAACCAGAATTGTTCCCCATCTCTTCAAAATTGAACCTTGTTATTATTCAGATCGGTAACAAGTTCGAGTATATTATGTGCAGTAAGCTAAACACTCCATCTAGTTGTTTTAATGAGTATCAGCTTCTTGGGAGTATAACGACGATAGACTATCGTCCTGTCACGGTTGTCGTTCAAGCCATGTTCCGCTGAACAATATGATCCTACGGCTATGCAACTGTCCTATGAAATTTACACATTAAAAATACCCACTTTAACATCAGGCGTAATTAATGAATCAATAAATGTATATATAAGTGTTGATATGCCGTGAAAATTAATAAATCAATAAATACATATATAAGTATGATATGCCGTGAAAATTAATAAATCAATAAATACATATATAAGTGTTGATATGCCGTGAAAATTAATACATCAATAAATACATATATAAGTGTTGATGTGCCGTGAAAATTAATACATCAATAAATACATATATAAGTATGATATGCCGTGAAAATTAATAAATCAATAAATACATATATAAGTGTTGATATGCCGTGAAAATTAATAAATCAATAAATACATATATTAGTGTTGATATGCAGTGAAAATTAATGAATCATCAAATGCATATATAAGTGTTGATATGCCGTGAAAATTAATAAATCAATAAATACATATATAAGTATGATATGCCGTGAAAATTAATAAATCAATAAATACATATATAAGTGTTGATATGCCGTGAAAATTAATAAATCAATAAATACATATATTAGTGTTGATATGCCGTGAAAATTAATACATCAATAAATACATATATAAGTATGATATGCCGTGAAAATTAATAAATCAATAAATACATATATAAGTGTTGAAATGCCATGAAAATTAATGAATCAATAAATGCATATATAAGTGTTGATATGCCGTGAAAATTAATAAATCAATAAATACATATATAAGTGTTGATATGCCGTGAAAATTAATAAATCAATAAATACATATATTAGTGTTGATATGCCGTGAAAATTAATAAATCAATAAATACATATATAAGTGTTGATATGCCATGAAAATTAATGAATCAATAAATGCATATATAAGTGTTGATATGCCCTGAAAATTAATAAATCAATAAATACATATATAAGTGTTGATATGCCGTGAAAATTAATAAATCAATAAATACATATATTAGTGTTGATATGCCGTGAAAATTAATAAATCAATAAATACATATATAAGTGTTGATATGCCGTGAAAATTAATAAATCAATAAATACATATATTAGTGTTGATATGCCGTGAAAATTAATAAATCAATAAATACATATATAAGTGTTGATATGCCGTGAAAATTAATAAATCAATAAATACATATATAAGTGTTGATATGCCGTGAAAATTAATAAATCAATAAATACATATATTAGTGTTGATATGCCGTGAAAATTAATAAATCCATAAATACATATATAAGTGTTGATATGCCGTGAAAATTAATAAATCAATAAATACATATATTAGTGTTGATATGCCGTGAAAATTAATAAATCAATAAATACATATATAAGTGTTGATATGCCGTGAAAATTAATAAATCAATAAATACATATATAAGTGTTGATATGCCGTGAAAATTAATAAATCAATAAATACATATATAAGTGTTGATATGCCGTGAAAATTAATAAATCAATAAATACATATATAAGTGTTGATATGCCGTGAAAATTAATAAATCAATAAATGCATATATAAGTGTTGATATGCCGTGAAAATTAATAAATCAATAAATACATATATAAGTGTTGATATGCCGTGAAAATTAATAAATCAATAAATACATATATTAGTGTTGATATGCCGTGAAAATTAATAAATCAATAAATACATATATAAGTGTTGATATGCCATGAAAATTAATAAATCAATAAATGCATATATAAGTGTTGATATGCCGTGAAAATTAATAAATCAATAAATACATATATAAGTGTTGATATGCCGTGAAAATTAATAAATCAATAAATACATATATAAGTATGATATGCCGTGAAAATTAATAAATCAATAAATACATATATAAGTGTTGAAATGCCATGAAAATTAATGAATCAATAAATGCATATATAAGTGTTGATATGCCGTGAAAATTAATAAATCAATAAATACATATATAAGTGTTGATATGCCGTGAAAATTAATAAATCAATAAATACATATATTAGTGTTGATATGCCGTGAAAATTAATAAATCAATAAATACATATATAAGTGTTGATATGCCATGAAAATTAATGAATCAATAAATGCATATATAAGTGTTGATATGCCCTGAAAATTAATAAATCAATAAATACATATATAAGTGTTGATATGCCGTGAAAATTAATAAATCAATAAATACATATATTAGTGTTGATATGCCGTGAAAATTAATAAATCAATAAATACATATATAAGTGTTGATATGCCGTGAAAATTAATAAATCAATAAATACATATATTAGTGTTGATATGCCGTGAAAATTAATAAATCAATAAATACATATATAAGTGTTGATATGCCGTGAAAATTAATAAATCAATAAATACATATATAAGTGTTGATATGCCGTGAAAATTAATAAATCAATAAATACATATATTAGTGTTGATATGCCGTGAAAATTAATAAATCCATAAATACATATATAAGTGTTGATATGCCGTGAAAATTAATAAATCAATAAATACATATATTAGTGTTGATATGCCGTGAAAATTAATAAATCAATAAATACATATATAAGTGTTGATATGCCGTGAAAATTAATAAATCAATAAATACATATATAAGTGTTGATATGCCGTGAAAATTAATAAATCAATAAATACATATATAAGTGTTGATATGCCGTGAAAATTAATAAATCAATAAATACATATATAAGTGTTGATATGCCGTGAAAATTAATAAATCAATAAATGCATATATAAGTGTTGATATGCCGTGAAAATTAATAAATCAATAAATACATATATAAGTGTTGATATGCCGTGAAAATTAATAAATCAATAAATACATATATTAGTGTTGATATGCCGTGAAAATTAATAAATCAATAAATACATATATAAGTGTTGATATGCCATTAAAATTAATAAATCAATAAATGCATATATAAGTGTTGATATGCCGTGAAAATTAATAAATCAATAAATACATATATAAGTGTTGATATGCCGTGAAAATTAATAAATCAATAAATACATATATTAGTGTTGATATGCCGTGAAAATTAATAAATCAATAAATACATATATAAGTGTTGATATGCCGTGAAAATTAATAAATCAATAAATACATATATTAGTGTTGATATGCCGTGAAAATTAATAAATCAATAAATACATATATAAGTGTTGATATGCCGTGAAAATTAATAAATCAATAAATACATATATTAGTGTTGATATGCCGTGAAAATTAATAAATCAATAAATACATATATAAGTGTTGATATGCCGTGAAAATTAATAAATCAATAAATACATATATAAGTGTTGATATGCCGTGAAAATTAATAAATCAATAAATACATATATAAGTGTTGATATGCCGTGAAAATTAATAAATCAATAAATACATATATTAGTGTTGATATGCCGTGAAAATTAATAAATCAATAAATACATATATAAGTGTTGATATGCCGTGAAAATTAATAAATCAATAAATACATATATTAGTGTTGATATGCCGTGAAAATTAATAAATCAATAAATACATATATAAGTGTTGATATGCCGTGAAAATTAATAAATCAATAAATACATATATTAGTGTTGATATGCCGTGAAAATTAATAAATCAATAAATACATATATAAGTGTTGATATGCCGTGAAAATTAATAAATCAATAAATACATATATAAGTGTTGATATGCCGTGAAAATTAATAAATCAATAAATACATATATAAGTGTTGATATGCCGTGAAAATTAATAAATCAATAAATACATATATTAGTGTTGATATGCCGTGAAAATTAATAAATCAATAAATACATATATAAGTGTTGATATGCCGTGAAAATTAATAAATCAATAAATACATATATTAGTGTTGATATGCCGTGAAAATTAATAAATCAATAAATACATATATAAGTGTTGATATGCCGTGAAAATTAATAAATCAATAAATACATATATTAGTGTTGATATGCCGTGAAAATTAATAAATCAATAAATACATATATAAGTGTTGATATGCCGTGAAAATTAATAAATCAATAAATACATATATTAGTGTTGATATGCCGTGAAAATTAATACATCAATAAATACATATATAAGTATGATATGCCGTGAAAATTAATAAATCAATAAATACATATATAAGTGTTGAAATGCCATGAAAATTAATGAATCAATAAATGCATATATAAGTGTTGATATGCCGTGAAAATTAATAAATCAATAAATACATATATAAGTGTTGATATGCCGTGAAAATTAATAAATCAATAAATACATATATTAGTGTTGATATGCCGTGAAAATTAATAAATCAATAAATACATATATAAGTGTTGATATGCCATGAAAATTAATGAATCAATAAATGCATATATAAGTGTTGATATGCCCTGAAAATTAATTAATCAATAAATACATATATAAGTGTTGATATGCCGTGAAAATTAATAAATCAATAAATACATATATTAGTGTTGATATGCCGTGAAAATTAATAAATCAATAAATACATATATAAGTGTTGATATGCCGTGAAAATTAATAAATCAATGAATACATATATTAGTGTTGATATGCCGTGAAAATTAATAAATCAATAAATACATATATAAGTGTTGATATGCCGTGAAAATTAATAAATCAATAAATACATATATAAGTGTTGATATGCCGTGAAAATTAATAAATCAATAAATACATATATTAGTGTTGATATGCCGTGAAAATTAATAAATCCATAAATACATATATAAGTGTTGATATGCCGTGAAAATTAATAAATCAATAAATACATATATTAGTGTTGATATGCCGTGAAAATTAATAAATCAATAAATACATATATAAGTGTTGATATGCCGTGAAAATTAATAAATCAATAAATACATATATAAGTGTTGATATGCCGTGAAAATTAATAAATCAATAAATACATATATAAGTGTTGATATGCCGTGAAAATTAATAAATCAATAAATACATATATAAGTGTTGATATGCCGTGAAAATTAATAAATCAATAAATGCATATATAAGTGTTGATATGCCGTGAAAATTAATAAATCAATAAATACATATATAAGTGTTGATATGCCGTGAAAATTAATAAATCAATAAATACATATATTAGTGTTGATATGCCGTGAAAATTAATAAATCAATAAATACATATATAAGTGTTGATATGCCATGAAAATTAATAAATCAATAAATGCATATATAAGTGTTGATATGCCGTGAAAATTAATAAATCAATAAATACATATATAAGTGTTGATATGCCGTGAAAATTAATAAATCAATAAATACATATATTAGTGTTGATATGCCGTGAAAATTAATAAATCAATAAATACATATATAAGTGTTGATATGCCGTGAAAATTAATAAATCAATAAATACATATATTAGTGTTGATATGCCGTGAAAATTAATAAATCAATAAATACATATATAAGTGTTGATATGCCGTGAAAATTAATAAATCAATAAATACATATATAAGTGTTGATATGCCATGAAAATTAATAAATCAATAAATACATATATTAGTGTTGATATGCCATGAAAATTAATAAATCAATAAATACATATATAAGTGTTGATATGCTGTGAAAATTAATAAATCAATAAATACATATATAAGTGTTGATATGCCATGAAAATTAATAAATCAATAAATACATATATAAGTGTTGATATGCCATGAAAATTAATAAAGAAATAAATACAAATATAAGAGTTGATATGCCGTGAAAATTAATAAATCAATAAATACAAATATAAGTGTTGAGATGTCGTGAAAATTAATAAATCAATAAATACATATATAAGTGTTGATATGCCATGAAAATTAATAAATCAATAAATACATATAGAAGTGTTGATATGCCATTTAAATTAATAAATCAATAAATACATATATAAGTGTTGATATGCCATGAAAATTAATAAAGAAATAAATACAAATATAAGAGTTGATATGCCGTGAAAATTAATAAATCAATAAATACAAATATAAGTGTTGAGATGTCGTGAAAATTAATAAATCAATAAATACATATATAAGTGTTGATATGCCATGAAAATTAATAAATCAATAAATACATATAGAAGTGTTGATATGCCATTTAAATTAATAAATCAATAAATACATATATAAGTGTTGATATGCCATGAAAATTAATAAATCAATAAATACAAATATAAGAGTTGATATGCCGTGAAAATTAATAAATCAATAAATACAAATATAAGTGTTGAGATGTCGTGAAAATTAATAAATCAATAAATACAAATATAAGTGTTGATATGCCATGAAAATTAATAAATCAATAAATACAAATATAAGTGTTGAGATGTCGTGAAAATTAATAAATCAATAAATACATATATAAGTGTTGATATGCCGTGAAAATTAATAAATCAATAAATACATATATAAGTATGATATGCCGTGAAAATTAATAAATCAATAAATACATATATAAGTGTTGATATGCCGTGAAAATTAATAATTCAATAAATACATATAGAAGTGTTGATATGCCATGAAAATTAATAATTCAATAAATACATATAGAAGTGTTGATATGCCGTGAAAATTAATAAATCAATAAATACATATATAAGTGTTGATATGCCGTGAAAATTAATAAATCAATAAATACATATATAAGTGTTGATATGCCATGAAAATTAATAAATCAATAAATACAAATATAAGAGTTGATATGCCGTGAAAATTAATAAATCAATAAATACAAATATAAGAGTTGATATGCCGTGAAAATTAATAAATCAATAAATACAAATATAAGTGTTGATATGCCATGAAAATTAATAAATCAATAAATACATATATAAGTGTTGATATGCCATGAAAATTAATAATTCAATAAATACATATAGAAGTGTTGATATGCCATTTAAATTAATAAATCAATAAATACATATATAAGTGTTGATATGCCATTTAAATTAATAAATCAATAAATACATATATAAGTGTTGATATGCCGTGAAAATTAATAATTCAATAAATACATATAGAAGTGTTGATATGCCATTTAAATTAATAAATCAATAAATACATATATAAGTGTTGATATGCCATTTAAATTAATAAATCAATAAATACAAATATAAGTGTTGATATGCCGTGAAAATTAATAAATCAATAAATACATATAGAAGTGTTGATATGCCATTTAAATTAATAAATCAATAAATACATATATTAGTGTTGATATGCCATGAAAATTAATAATTCAATAAATACATATAGAAGTGTTGATATGCCATTTAAATTAATAAATCAATAAATACATATATAAGTGTTGATATGCCGTGAAAATTAATAAATCAATAAATACATATATAAGTGTTGATATGCCATGAAAATTAATAAAGAAATAAATACAAATATAAGAGTTGATATGCCGTGAAAATTAATAAATCAATAAATACAAATATAAGTGTTGAGATGTCGTGAAAATTAATAAATCAATAAATACATATATAAGTGTTGAGATGTCGTGAAAATTAATAAATCAATAAATACAAATATAAGAGTTGATATGCCGTGAAAATTAATAAATCAATAAATACAAATATAAGAGTTGATATGCCATGAAAATTAATAAATCAATAAATACATATATAAGTGTTGATATGCCGTGAAAATTAATAAATCAATAAATACATATATAAGAGTTGATATGCCGTGAAAATTAATAAATCAATAAATACAAATATAAGAGTTGATATGCCATGAAAATTAATAAATCAATAAATACATATATAAGTGTTGAGATGTCGTGAAAATTAATAAATCAATAAATACAAATATAAGAGTTGATATGCCGTGAAAATTAATAAATCAATAAATACATATATAAGTGTTGAGATGCCATGAAAATTAATAAATCAATAAATACAAATATAAGAGTTGATATGCCGTGAAAATTAATAAATCAATAAATACATATATAAGTGTTGATATGCCGTGAAAATTAATAAATCAATAAATACATATATAAGTGTTGATATGCCGTGAAAATTAATAAATCAATAAATACATATATAAGAGTTGATATGCCGTGAAAATTAATAAATCAATAAATACAAATATAAGAGTTGATATGCCATGAAAATTAATAAATCAATAAATACAAATATAAGAGTTGATATGCCGTGAAAATTAATAAATCAATAAATACATATATAAGAGTTGATATGCCATGAAAATTAATAAATCAATAAATACAAATATAAGAGTTGATATGCCATGAAAATTAATAAATCAATAAATACAAATATAAGAGTTGATATGCCGTGAAAATTAATAAATCAATAAATACATATATAAGAGTTGATATGCCATGAAAATTAATAAATCAATAAATACAAATATAAGAGTTGATATGCCATGAAAATTAATAAATCAATAAATACAAATATAAGAGTTGATATGCCGTGAAAATTAATAAATCAATAAATACATATATAAGTGTTGAGATGTCGTGAAAATTAATAAATCAATAAATACATATATAAGAGTTGATATGCCGTGAAAATTAATAAATCAATAAATACAAATATAAGAGTTGATATGCCATGAAAATTAATAAATCAATAAATACAAATATAAGAGTTGATATGCCGTGAAAATTAATAAATCAATAAATACATATATACGTGTTGAGATGTCGTGAAAATTAATAAATCAATAAATACATATATAAGTGTTGAGATGTCGTGAAAATTAATAAATCAATAAATACAAATATAAGAGTTGATATGCCATGAAAATTAATAAATCAATAAATACAAATATAAGAGTTGATATGCCGTGAAAATTAATAAATCAATAAATACATATATAAGTGTTGAGATGTCGTGAAAATTAATAAATCAATAAATACATATATAAGTGTTGATATGCCATGAAAATTAATAATTCAATAAATACATATAGAAGTGTTGATATGCCATTTAAATTAATAAATCAATAAATACATATATAAGTGTTGATATGCCGTGAAAATTAATAAATCAATAAATACATATATAAGTGTTGATATGCCATGAAAATTAATAAAGAAATAAATACAAATATAAGAGTTGATATGCCGTGAAAATTAATAAATCAATAAATACAAATATAAGTGTTGAGATGTCGTGAAAATTAATAAATCAATAAATACATATATAAGTGTTGATATGCCATGAAAATTAATAAATCAATAAATACAAATATAAGAGTTGATATGCCGTGAAAATTAATAAATCAATAAATACAAATATAAGAGTTGATATGCCATGAAAATTAATAAATCAATAAATACATATATAAGAGTTGATATGCCGTGAAAATTAATAAATCAATAAATACATATATAAGTGTTGATATGCCATGAAAATTAATAAATCAATAAATACATATATAAGTGTTGATATGCCGTGAAAATTAATAAATCAATAAATACATATATAAGTGTTGATATGCCGTGAAAATTAATAAATCAATAAATACAAATATAAGTGTTGAGATGTCGTGAAAATTAATAAATCAATAAATACATATATAAGTGTTGATATGCCATGAAAATTAATAATTCAATAAATACATATAGAAGTGTTGATATGCCATTTAAATTAATAAATCAATAAATACATATATAAGTGTTGATATGCCGTGAAAATTAATAAATCAATAAATACATATATAAGTGTTGATATGCCATGAAAATTAATAAAGAAATAAATACAAATATAAGAGTTGATATGCCGTGAAAATTAATAAATCAATAAATACAAATATAAGTGTTGAGATGTCGTGAAAATTAATAAATCAATAAATACATATATAAGTGTTGAGATGTCGTGAAAATTAATAAATCAATAAATACAAATATAAGAGTTGATATGCCGTGAAAATTAATAAATCAATAAATACAAATATAAGAGTTGATATGCCATGAAAATTAATAAATCAATAAATACATATATAAGTGTTGATATGCCGTGAAAATTAATAAATCAATAAATACATATATAAGAGTTGATATGCCGTGAAAATTAATAAATCAATAAATACAAATATAAGAGTTGATATGCCATGAAAATTAATAAATCAATAAATACAAATATAAGAGTTGATATGCCATGAAAATTAATAAATCAATAAATACAAATATAAGAGTTGATATGCAATGAAAATTAATAAATCAATAAATACATATATAAGTGTTGATATGCCGTGAAAATTAATAAATCAATAAATACATATATAAGTGTTGATATGCCGTGAAAATTTATAAATCAATAAATACAAATATAAGTGTTGAGATGTCGTGAAAATTAATAAATCAATAAATACATATATAAGTGTTGATATGCCATGAAAATTAATAATTCAATAAATACATATAGAAGTGTTGATATGCCATTTAAATTAATAAATCAATAAATACATATATAAGTGTTGATATGCCGTGAAAATTAATAAATCAATAAATACATATATAAGTGTTGATATGCCATGAAAATTAATAAAGAAATAAATACAAATATAAGAGTTGATATGCCGTGAAAATTAATAAATCAATAAATACAAATATAAGTGTTGAGATGTCGTGAAAATTAATAAATCAATAAATACATATATAAGTGTTGAGATGTCGTGAAAATTAATAAATCAATAAATACAAATATAAGAGTTGATATGCCATGAAAATTAATAAATCAATAAATACATATATAAGTGTTGATATGCCGTGAAAATTAATAAATCAATAAATACAAATATAAGAGTTGATATGCCATGAAAATTAATAAATCAATAAATACATATATAAGTGTTGATATGCCGTGAAAATTAATAAATCAATAAATACATATATAAGAGTTGATATGCCGTGAAAATTAATAAATCAATAAATACAAATATAAGAGTTGATATGCCATGAAAATTAATAAATCAATAAATACATATATAAGTGTTGAGATGTCGTGAAAATTAATAAATCAATAAATACAAATATAAGAGTTGATATGCCATGAAAATTAATAAATCAATAAATACAAATATAAGAGTTGATATGCCGTGAAAATTAATAAATCAATAAATACATATATAAGTGTTGATATGCCGTGAAAATTAATAAATCAATAAATACAAATATAAGAGTTGATATGCCATGAAAATTAATAAATCAATAAATACAAATATAAGAGTTGATATGCCGTGAAAATTAATAAATCAATAAATACATATATAAGTGTTGATATGCCGTGAAAATTAATAAATCAATAAATACATATATAAGTGTTGATATGCCGTGAAAATTAATAAATCAATAAATACATATATAAGAATTCATATGCCGTGAAAATTAATAAATCAATAAATACAAATATAAGAGTTGATATGCCATGAAAATTAATAAATCAATAAATACAAATATAAGAGTTGATATGCCGTGAAAATTAATAAATCAATAAATACATATATAAGTGTTGATATGCCATGAAAATTAATAAATCAATAAATACATATATAAGTGTTGATATGCCATGAAAATTAATAAATCAATAAATACATATATAAGTGTTGATATGCCGTGAAAATTAATAAATCAATAAATACAAATATAAGAGTTGATATGCCATGAAAATTAATAAATCAATAAATACAAATATAAGAGTTGATATGCCGTGAAAATTAATAAATCAATAAATACATATATAAGTGTTGATATGCCATGAAAATTAATAAATCAATAAATACAAATATAAGAGTTGATATGCCATGAAAATTAATAAATCAATAAATACATATATAAGAATTCATATGCCGTGAAAATTAATAAATCAATAAATACAAATATAAGAGTTGATATGCCATGAAAATTAATAAATCAATAAATACAAATATAAGAGTTGATATGCCGTGAAAATTAATAAATCAATAAATACATATATAAGTGTTGATATGCCATGAAAATTAATAAATCAATAAATACATATATAAGTGTTGATATGCCATGAAAATTAATAAATCAATAAATACATATATAAGTGTTGATATGCCGTGAAAATTAATAAATCAATAAATACAAATATAAGAGTTGATATGCCATGAAAATTAATAAATCAATAAATACATATATAAGAGTTGATATGCCGTGAAAATTAATAAATCAATAAATACATATATAAGTGTTGATATGCCATGAAAATTAATAAATCAATAAATACAAATATAAGAGTTGATATGCCGTGAAAATTAATAAATCAATAAATACAAATATAAGAGTTGATATGCCGTGAAAATTAATAAATCAATAAATACATATATAAGTGTTGATATGCCGTGAAAATTAATAAATCAATAAATACAAATATAAGAGTTGATATGCCATGAAAATTAATAAATCAATAAATACAAATATAAGAGTTGATATGCCGTGAAAATTAATAAATCAATAAATACATATATAAGTGTTGAGATGTCGTGAAAATTAATAAATCAATAAATACATATATAAGAGTTGATATGCCGTGAAAATTAATAAATCAATAAATACAAATATAAGAGTTGATATGCCATGAAAATTAATAAATCAATAAATACAAATATAAGAGTTGATATGCAATGAAAATTAATAAATCAATAAATACATATATACGTGTTGAGATGTCGTGAAAATTAATAAATCAATAAATACATATATAAGTGTTGAGATGTCGTGAAAATTAATAAATCAATAAATACAAATATAAGAGTTGATATGCCGTGAAAATTAATAAATCAATAAATACATATATAAGTGTTGAGATGTCGTGAAAATTAATAAATCAATAAATACATATATAAGTGTTGATATGCCATGAAAATTAATAATTCAATAAATACATATAGAAGTGTTGATATGCCATTTAAATTAATAAATCAATAAATACATATATAAGTGTTGATATGCCGTGAAAATTAATAAATCAATAAATACATATATAAGTGTTGATATGCCATGAAAATTAATAAAGAAATAAATACAAATATAAGAGTTGATATGCCGTGAAAATTAATAAATCAATAAATACAAATATAAGTGTTGAGATGTCGTGAAAATTAATAAATCAATAAATACATATATAAGTGTTGATATGCCATGAAAATTAATAAATCAATAAATACAAATATAAGAGTTGATATGCCGTGAAAATTAATAAATCAATAAATACAAATATAAGAGTTGATATGCCATGAAAATTAATAAATCAATAAATACATATATAAGAGTTGATATGCCGTGAAAATTAATAAATCAATAAATACATATATAAGTGTTGATATGCCATGAAAATTAATAAATCAATAAATACATATATAAGTGTTGATATGCCGTGAAAATTAATAAATCAATAAATACATATATAAGTGTTGATATGCCGTGAAAATTAATAAATCAATAAATACAAATATAAGTGTTGAGATGTCGTGAAAATTAATAAATCAATAAATACATATATAAGTGTTGATATGCCATGAAAATTAATAATTCAATAAATACATATAGAAGTGTTGATATGCCATTTAAATTAATAAATCAATAAATACATATATAAGTGTTGATATGCCGTGAAAATTAATAAATCAATAAATACATATATAAGTGTTGATATGCCATGAAAATTAATAAAGAAATAAATACAAATATAAGAGTTGATATGCCGTGAAAATTAATAAATCAATAAATACAAATATAAGTGTTGATATGCCATGAAAATTAATAAATCAATAAATACAAATATAAGAGTTGATATGCCGTGAAAATTAATAAATCAATAAATACAAATATAAGTGTTGAGATGTCGTGAAAATTAATAAATCAATAAATACAAATATAAGTGTTGATATGCCATGAAAATTAATAAATCAATAAATACAAATATAAGTGTTGAGATGTCGTGAAAATTAATAAATCAATAAATACATATATAAGTGTTGATATGCCGTGAAAATTAATAAATCAATAAATACATATATAAGTATGATATGCCGTGAAAATTAATAAATCAATAAATACATATATAAGTGTTGATATGCCGTGAAAATTAATAAATCAATAAATACATATATAAGTGTTGATATGCCATGAAAATTAATAAATCAATAAATACAAATATAAGAGTTGATATGCCGTGAAAATTAATAAATCAATAAATACAAATATAAGTGTTGAGATGTCGTGAAAATTAATAAATCAATAAATACAAATATAAGTGTTGATATGCCATGAAAATTAATAAATCAATAAATACAAATATAAGTGTTGAGATGTCGTGAAAATTAATAAATCAATAAATACATATATAAGTGTTGATATGCCATGAAAATTAATAAATCAATAAATACATATATAAGTGTTGATATGCCATGAAAATTAATAAATCAATAAATACATATATAAGTGTTGATATGCCGTGAAAATTAATAAATCAATAAATACATATATAAGTGTTGATATGCCATGAAAATTAATAAATTAATAAATACATATATAAGTGTTGATATGCGGTGAAAATTAATAAATCAATAAATACATATATAAGTGTTGATATGCCATGAAAATTAATAAATCAATAAATACATATATAAGTGTTGATATTCCGTGAAAATTAATAAATCAATAAATACATATATAAGTGTTGATATGCCATGAAAATTAATAAATCAATAAATACATATATAAGTGTTGATATGCCGTGAAAATTAATAAATCAATAAATACATATATAAGTGTTGATATGCCGTGAAAATTAATAAATCAATAAATACATATATAAGTGTTGATATGCCATGAAAATTAATAAATCAATAAATACATATATAAGTGTTGATATGCCGTGAAAATTAATAAATCAATAAATACATATATAAGTGTTGATATGCCATGCAAATTAATAAATCAATAAATACATATATAAGTGTTGATATGCCGTGAAAATTAATAAATCAATAAATACATATATAAGTGTTGATATGCCATGAAAATTAATAAATCAATAAATACATATATAAGTGTTGATATGCCGTTAAAATTAATAAATTAATAAATACAAATATAAGTGTTGAGATGTCGTGAAAATTAATAAATCAATAAATACATATATAAGTGTTGATATGCCATGAAAATTAATAAATCAATAAATACATATATAAGTGTTGATATGCCGTGAAAATTAATAAATCAATAAATACATATATAAGTGTTGATATGCCATGAAAATTAATAAATCAATAAATACATATATAAGTGTTGATATGCCATGAAAATTAATAAATCAATAAATACATATATAAGTGTTGATATGCCGTGAAAATTAATAAATCAATAAATACATATATAAGTGTTGATATGCCGTGAAAATTAATAAATCAATAAATACAAATATAAGTGTTGAGATGTCGTGAAAATTAATAAATCAATAAATACATATATAAGTGTTGATATGCCGTGAAAATTAATAAATCAATAAATACATATATAAGTGTTGATATGCCATGAAAATTAATAAATCAATAAATACATATATAAGTGTTGATATGCAGTGAAAATTAATAAATCAATAAATACATATATAAGTGTTGATATGCCGTGAAAATTAATAAATCAATAAATACATATATAAGTATGATATGCCGTGAAAATTAATAAATCAATAAATACATATATAAGTGTTGATATGCCATGAAAATTAATAAATCAATAAATACATATATAAGTGTTGATATGCCATGAAAATTAATAAATCAATAAATACATATATAAGTGTTGATATGCCATGAAAATTAATAAATCAATAAATACATATATAAGTGTTGATATGCCGTGAAAATTAATAAATCAATAAATACATATATAAGTGTTGATATGCCATGAAAATTAATAAATCAATAAATACATATATAAGTGTTGATATGCTGTGAAAATTAATAAATCAATAAATACATATATAAGTGTTGATATGCCATGAAAATTAATAAATCAATAAATACATATATAAGTGTTGATATGCCATGAAAATTAATAAATCAATAAATACATATATAAGTGTTGATATGCCATGAAAATTAATAAATCAATAAATACATATATAAGTGTTGATATGCCGTGAAAATTAATAAATCAATAAATACATATATAAGTGTAGATATGCTATGAAAATTAATAAATCAATAAATACATATATAAGTGTTGATATGCCATGAAAATTAATAAATCAATAAATACATATATAAGTGTTGATATGCCATGAAAATTAATAAATCAATAAATACATATATAAGTGTTGATATGCTATGAAAATTAATAAATCAATAAATACATATATAAGTGTTGATATGCCATGAAAATTAATAAATCAATAAATACATATATAAATGTTGATATGCCGTGAAAATTAATAAATCAATAAATACATATATAAGTGTTGATATGCCATTAAAATTAATAAATCAATAAATACATATATAAGTGTTGATATGCTATGAAAATTAATAAATCAATAAATACATATATAAGTGTTGATATGCCATGAAAATTAATAAATCAATAAATACATATATAAGTGTTGATATGCCGTGAAAATTAATAAATCAATAAATACATATATAAGTGTTGATATGCCATGAAAATTAATAAATCAATAAATACATATATAAGTGTTGATATGCTATGAAAATTAATAAATCAATAAATACATATATAAGTGTTGATATGCCATGAAAATTAATAAATCAATAAATACATATATCAGTGTTGATATGCCATGAAAATTAATAAATCAATAAATACATATATAAGTGTTGATATGCCATGAAAATTAATAAATCAATAAATACATATATAAGTGTTGATATGCCATGAAAATTAATAAATCAATTAATACATATATAAGTGTTGATATGCCATGAAAATTAATAAATCAATAAATACATATATAAGTGTTGATATGCCATGAAAATTAATAAATCAACAAATACATATATAAGTGTTGATATGCTATGAAAATTAATAAATCAACAAATACATATATAAGTGTTGATATGCCATGAAAATTAATAAATCAATAAATACATATATAAGTGTTGATATGCCGTGAAAATTAATAAATCAATAAATACATATATAAGTGTTGATATGCTATGAAAATTAATAAATCAATAAATACATATATAAGTGTTGATATGCCATGAAAATTAATAAATCAATAAATACATATATAAGTGTTGATATGCCATGAAAATTAATAAATCAATAAATACATATATAAGTGTTGATATGCCATGAAAATTAATAAATCAATAAATACATATATAAGTGTTGATATGCCATGAAAATTAATAAATCAATAAATACATATATAAGTGTTGATATGCCGTGAAAATTAATAAATCAATAAATACATATATAAGTGTTGATATGCCATGAAAATTAATAAATCAATAAATACATATATAAGTGTTGATATGCTGTGAAAATTAATAAATCAATAAATACATATATAAGTGTTGATATGCCATGAAAATTAATAAATCAATAAATACATATATAAGTGTTGATATGCCATGAAAATTAATAAATCAATAAATACATATATAAGTGTTGATATGCCATGAAAATTAATAAATCAATAAATACATATATAAGTGTTGATATGCCGTGAAAATTAATAAATCAATAAATACATATATAAGTGTTGATATGCTATGAAAATTAATAAATCAATAAATACATATATAAGTGTTGATATGCCATGAAAATTAATAAATCAATAAATACATATATAAGTGTTGATATGCCATGAAAATTAATAAATCAATAAATACATATATTAGTGTTGATATGCCATGAAAATTAATAAATCAACAAATACATATATAAGTGTTGATATGCCATGAAAATTAATAAATCAATAAATACATATATAAGTGTTGATATGCCGTGAAAATTAATAAATCAATAAATACATATATAAGTGTTGATATGCCATGAAAATTAATAAATCAACAAATACATATATAAGTGTTGATATGCCATGAAAATTAATAAATCAATAAATACATATATAAGTGTTGATATGCCATGAAAATTAATAAATCAACAAATACATATATAAGTGTTGATATGCCATGAAAATTAATAAATCAATAAATACATATATAAGTGTTGATATGCCATGAAAATTAATAAATCAATAAATACATATATAAGTGTTGATATGCCATGAAAATTAATAAATCAACAAATACATATATAAGTGTTGATATGCCGTGAAAATTAATAAATCAATAAATACATATATAAGTGTTGATATGCCATGAAAATTAATAAATCAATAAATACATATATAAGTGTTGATATGCCATGAAAATTAATAAATCAATAAATACATATATAAGTGTTGATATGCCATGAAAATTAATAAATCAATAAATACATATATAAGTGTTGATATGCCATGAAAATTAATAAATCAACAAATACATATATAAGTGTTGATATGCCATGAAAATTAATAAATCAATAAATACATATATAAGTGTTGATATGCCGTGAAAATTAATAAATCAATAAATACATATATAAGTGTTGATATGCCATGAAAATTAATAAATCAATAAATACATATATAAGTGTTGATATGCCATGAAAATTAATAAATCAATAAATACATATATAAGTGTTGATAGGCCGTGAAAATTAATAAATCAATAAATACATATATAAGTGTTGATATGCCATGAAAATTAATAAATCAATAAATACATATATAAGTGTTGATATGCCATGAAAATTAATAAATCAACAAATACATATATAAGTGTTGATATGCCATGAAAATTAATAAATCAATAAATACATATATAAGTGTTGATATGCCATGAAAATTAATAAATCAATAAATACATATATAAGTGTTGATATGCCATAAAAATTAATAAATCAATAAATACATATATAAGTGTTGATATGCCATGAAAATTAATAAATCAATAAATACATATAAAAGTGTTGATATGCCATGAAAATTAATAAATCAATAAATACATATATAAGTGTTGATATGCCATGAAAATTAATAAATCAATAAATACATATATAAGTGTTGATATGCCATGAAAATTAATAAATCAATAAATACATATATAAGTGTTGATATGCCATGAAAATTAATAAATCAATAAATACATATATAAGTGTTGATATGCCATGAAAATTAATAAATCAACAAATACATATATAAGTGTTGATATGCCATGAAAATTAATAAATCAATAAATACATATATAAGTGTTGATATGCCATGAAAATTAATAAATCAATAAATACATATATAAGTGTTGATATGCCATGAAAATTAATAAATCAACAAATACATATATAAGTGTTGATATGCCGTGAAAATTAATAAATCAATAAATACATATATAAGTGTTGATATGCCATGAAAATTAATAAATCAATAAATACATATATAAGTGTTGATATGCTATGAAAATTAATAAATCAATAAATACATATATAAGTGTTGATATGCCATGAAAATTAATAAATCAATAAATACATATATAAGTGTTGATATGCCATGAAAATTAATAAATCAACAAATACATATATAAGTGTTGATATGCCATGAAAATTAATAAATCAATAAATACATATATAAGTGTTGATATGCCGTGAAAATTAATAAATCAATAAATAGATATATAAGTGTTGATATGCCATGAAAATTAATAAATCAATAAATACATATATAAGTGTTGATATGCCATGAAAATTAATAAATCAATAAATACATATATAAGTGTTGATATGCCATGAAAATTAATAAATCAATAAATACATATATAAGTGTTGATATGCCATGAAAATTAATAAATCAATAAATACATATATAAGTGTTGATATGCCATGAAAATTAATAAATCAATAAATACATATATAAGTGTTGATATGCCATGAAAATTAATAAATCAATAAATACATATATAAGTGTTGATATGCCATGAAAATTAATAAATCAATAAATACATATATAAGTGTTGATATGCCGTGAAAATTAATAAATCAATAAATACATATATAAGTGTTGATATGCCGTGAAAATTAATAAATCAATAAATACATATATAAGTGTTGATATGCCATGAAAATTAATAAATCAATAAATACATATATAAGTGTTGATATGCCATGAAAATTAATAAATCAACAAATACATATATAAGTGTTGATATGCCATGAAAATTAATAAATCAATAAATACATATATAAGTGTTGATATGCCGTGAAAATTAATAAATCAATAAATACATATATAAGTGTTGATATGCCATGAAAATTAATAAATCAACAAATACATATATACGTGTTGATATGCCATGAAAATTAATAAATCAATAAATACATATATAAGTGTTGATATGCCATGAAAATTAATAAATCAATAAATACATATATAAGTGTTGATATGCCATGAAAATTAATAAATCAATAAATACATATATAAGTGTTGATATGCCATGAAAATTAATAAATCAACAAATACATATATAAGTGTTGATATGCCATGAAAATTAATAAATCAACAAATACATATATAAGTGTTGATATGCCATGAAAATTAATAAATCAATAAATACATATATAAGTGTTGATATGCCATGAAAATTAATAAATCAATAAATACATATATAAGTGTTGATATGCCATGAAAATTAATAAATCAACAAATACATATATAAGTGTTGATATGCCATGAAAATTAATAAATCAACAAATACATATATAAGTGTTGATATGCCATGAAAATTAATAAATCAACAAATACATATATAAGTGTTGATATGCCATGAAAATTAATAAATCAACAAATACATATATAAGTGTTGATATGCCATGAAAATTAATAAATCAACAAATACATATATAAGTGTTGATATGCCATGAAAATTAATAAATCAACAAATACATATATAAGTGTTGATATGCCATGAAAATTAATAAATCAACAAATACATATATAAGTATTGATATGCCATGAAAATTAATAAATCAACAAATACATATATAAGTGTTGATATGCCATGAAAATTAATAAATCAATAAATACATATATAAGTGTTGATATGCCATGAAAATTAATAAATCAACAAATACATATATAAGTGTTGATATGCCATGAAAATTAATAAATCAACAAATACATATATAAGTGTTGATATGCCATGAAAATTAATAAATCAATAAATACATATATAAGTGTTGATATGCCATGAAAATTAATAAATCAATAAATACATATATAAGTGTTGATATGCCATGAAAATTAATAAATCAATAAATACATATATAAGTGTTGATATGCCATGAAAATTAATAAATCAACAAATACATATATAAGTGTTGATATGCCATGAAAATTAATAAATCAACAAATACATATATAAGTGTTGATATGCCGTGAAAATTAATAAATCAACAAATACATATATAAGTGTTGATATGCCATGAAAATTAATAAATCAACAAATACATATATAAGTGTTGATATGCCATGAAAATTAATAAATCAACAAATACATATATAAGTGTTGATATGCCATGAAAATTAATAAATCAATAAATACATATATAAGTGTTGATATGCCATGAAAATTAATAAATCAATAAGTACATATATAAGTGTTGATATGCCATGAAAATTAATAAATCAATAAATACATATATAAGTGTTGATATGCCATGAAAATTAATAAATCAACAAATACATATATAAGTGTTGATATGCCATGAAAATTAATAAATCAACAAATACATATATAAGTGTTGATATGCCATGAAAATTAATAAATCAACAAATACATATATAAGTGTTGATATGCCATGAAAATTAATAAATCAACAAATACATATATAAGTGTTGATATGCCATGAAAATTAATAAATCAACAAATACATATATAAGTGTTGATATGCCATGAAAATTAATAAATCAACAAATACATATATAAGTGTTGATATGCCATGAAAATTAATAAATCAACAAATACATATATAAGTGTTGATATGCCATGAAAATTAATAAATCAACAAATACATATATAAGTGTTGATATGCCATGAAAATTAATAAATCAACAAATACATATATAAGTGTTGATATGCCATGAAAATTAATAAATCAACAAATACATATATAAGTGTTGATATGCCATGAAAATTAATAAATCAATAAATACATATATAAGTGTTGATATGCCATGAAAATTAATAAATCAACAAATACATATATAAGTGTTGATATGCCATGAAAATTAATAAATCAACAAATACATATATAAGTGTTGATATGCCATGAAAATTAATAAATCAATAAATACATATATAAGTGTTGATATGCCATGAAAATTAATAAATCAACAAATACATATATAAGTGTTGATATGCTGTGAAAATTAATAAATCAATAAATACATATATAAGTGTTGATATGCTGTGAAAATTAATAAATCAATACATACATATATAAGTGTTGATATGTCATGAAAATTAATAAATCAATAAATACATATATAAGTGTTGATATGCTGTGAAAATTAATAAATCAATAAATACATATATAAGTGTTGATATGCCATGAAAATTAATAAATCAATACATACATATATAAGTGTTGATATGCCATGAAAATTAATAAATCAACAAATACATATATATGTGTTGATATTCCGTGAAAATTAATAAATCAATAAATACATATATAAGTGTTGATATGCCATGAAAATTAATAAATCAATACATACATATATAAGTGTTGATATGTCGTGAAAATTAATAAATCAATAAATACATATATAAGTGTTGATATGCCGTGAAAATTAATAAATCAACATATACATATATAAGTGTTGATATTCCGTGAAAATTAATAAATCAATAAATACATATATAAGTGTTGATATGCCGTGAAAATTAATAAATCAATAAATACATATATAAGTGTTGATATGCCGTGAAAATTAATAAATCAATAAATACATATATAAGTGTTGATATGCCGTGAAAATTAATGAATCAATAAATACATATATAAGTGTTGATATGCCATGAAAATTAATAAATCAATAAATACATATATAAGTGTTGATATGCCATGAAAATTAATAAATCAATAAATACATATATAAGTGTTGATATGCCATGAAAATTAATAAATCAATAAATACATATATAAGTGTTGATATGCCGTGAAAATTAATGAATCAATAAATACATATATAAGTGTTGATATGCCATGAAAATTAATAAATCAATAAATACATATATAAGTGTTGATATGCCATGAAAATTAATAAATCAATAAATACATATATAAGTGTTGATATGCCGTGAAAATTAATAAATCAACAAATACATATATAAGTGTTGATATTCCGTGAAAATTAATAAATCAATAAATACATATATAAGTGTTGATATGCCGTGAAAATTAATAAATCAATAAATACATATATAAGTGTTGATATGCCATGAAAATTAATATATCAATAAATACATATATAAGTGTTGATATGCCATGAAAATTAATAAATCAATAAATACATATATAAGTGTTGATATGCCGTGAAAATTAATAAATCAATAAATACATATATAAGTGTTGATATGCCGTGAAAATTAATAAATCAATAAATACATATATAAGTGTTGATATGCTGTGAAAATTAATAAATCAACAAATACATATATAAGTGTTGATATGCCGTGAAAATTAATAAATCAATAAATACATATATAAGTGTTGATATGCCGTGAAAATTAATAAATCAATAAATACATATATAAGTGTTGATATGCCATGAAAATTAATAAATCAATAAATACATATATAAGTGTTGATATGCCGTGAAAATTAATGAATCAATAAATACATATATAAGTGTTGATATGCCATGAAAATTAATAAATCAATAAATACATATATAAGTGTTGATATGCCATGAAAATTAATAAATCAATAAATACATATATAAGTGTTGATATTCCGTGAAAATAAATAAATCAATAAATACATATATAAGTGTTGATATGCTGTGAAAATTAATAAATCAATAAATACATATATAAGTGTTGATATGCCATGAAAATTAATAAATCAATACATACATATATAAGTGTTGATATGCCATGAAAATTAATAAATCAACAAATACATATATATGTGTTGATATTCCGTGAAAATTAATAAATCAATAAATACATATATAAGTGTTGATATGCCATGAAAATTAATAAATCAATACATACATATATAAGTGTTGATATGTCGTGAAAATTAATAAATCAATAAATACATATATAAGTGTTGATATGCCGTGAAAATTAATAAATCAACATATACATATATAAGTGTTGATATTCCGTGAAAATTAATAAATCAATAAATACATATATAAGTGTTGATATGCCGTGAAAATTAATAAATCAATAAATACATATATAAGTGTTGATATGCCGTGAAAATTAATAAATCAATAAATACATATATAAGTGTTGATATGCCGTGAAAATTAATGAATCAATAAATACATATATAAGTGTTGATATGCCATGAAAATTAATAAATCAATAAATACATATATAAGTGTTGATATGCCATGAAAATTAATAAATCAATAAATACATATATAAGTGTTGATATGCCATGAAAATTAATAAATCAATAAATACATATATAAGTGTTGATATGCCGTGAAAATTAATGAATCAATAAATACATATATAAGTGTTGATATGCCATGAAAATTAATAAATCAATAAATACATATATAAGTGTTGATATGCCATGAAAATTAATAAATCAATAAATACATATATAAGTGTTGATATGCCGTGAAAATTAATAAATCAACAAATACATATATAAGTGTTGATATTCCGTGAAAATTAATAAATCAATAAATACATATATAAGTGTTGATATGCCGTGAAAATTAATAAATCAATAAATACATATATAAGTGTTGATATGCCATGAAAATTAATATATCAATAAATACATATATAAGTGTTGATATGCCATGAAAATTAATAAATCAATAAATACATATATAAGTGTTGATATGCCGTGAAAATTAATAAATCAATAAATACATATATAAGTGTTGATATGCCGTGAAAATTAATAAATCAATAAATACATATATAAGTGTTGATATGCTGTGAAAATTAATAAATCAACAAATACATATATAAGTGTTGATATGCCGTGAAAATTAATAAATCAATAAATACATATATAAGTGTTGATATGCCGTGAAAATTAATAAATCAATAAATACATATATAAGTGTTGATATGCCATGAAAATTAATAAATCAATAAATACATATATAAGTGTTGATATGCCGTGAAAATTAATGAATCAATAAATACATATATAAGTGTTGATATGCCATGAAAATTAATAAATCAATAAATACATATATAAGTGTTGATATGCCATGAAAATTAATAAATCAATAAATACATATATAAGTGTTGATATTCCGTGAAAATAAATAAATCAATAAATACATATATAAGTGTTGATATGCCATGAAAATTAATAAATCAATAAATACATATATAAGTGTTGATATGCCGTGAAAATTAATAAATCAATAAATACATATATAAGTGTTGATATGCCGTGAAAATTAATAAATCAATAAATACATATATAAGTGTTGATATGCCATGAAAATTAATAAATCAATAAATACATATATAAGTGTTGATATGCCCTGAAAATTAATAAATCAATAAATACATATATAAGTGTTGATATGCCCTGAAAATTAATAAATCAATAAATACATATATAAGTGTTGATATGCCATGAAAATTAATAAATCAATAAATACATATATAAGTGTTGATATGCCGTGAAAATTAATAAATCAATAAATACATATATAAGTGTTGATATGCCGTGAAAATTAATAAATCAATAAATACATATATAAGTGTTGATATGCCGTGAAAATTAATAAATCAATAAATACATATATAAGTGTTGATATGCCATGAAAATTAATAAATCAATAAATACATATATAAGTGTTGATATGCCGTGAAAATTAATAAATCAATACATACATATATAAGTGTTGATATGCCATGAAAATTAATAAATCAACAAATACATATATATGTGTTGATATTCCGTGAAAATTAATAAATCAATAAATACATATATAAGTGTTGATATGCCATGAAAATTAATAAATCAATACATACATATATAAGTGTTGATATGTCGTGAAAATTAATAAATCAATAAATACATATATAAGTGTTGATATGCCGTGAAAATTAATAAATCAACATATACATATATAAGTGTTGATATTCCGTGAAAATTAATAAATCAATAAATACATATATAAGTGTTGATATGCCGTGAAAATTAATAAATCAATAAATACATATATAAGTGTTGATATGCCGTGAAAATTAATAAATCAATAAATACATATATAAGTGTTGATATGCCGTGAAAATTAATGAATCAATAAATACATATATAAGTGTTGATATGCCATGAAAATTAATAAATCAATAAATACATATATAAGTGTTGATATGCCATGAAAATTAATAAATCAATAAATACATATATAAGTGTTGATATGCCATGAAAATTAATAAATCAATAAATACATATATAAGTGTTGATATGCCGTGAAAATTAATGAATCAATAAATACATATATAAGTGTTGATATGCCATGAAAATTAATAAATCAATAAATACATATATAAGTGTTGATATGCCATGAAAATTAATAAATCAATAAATACATATATAAGTGTTGATATGCCGTGAAAATTAATAAATCAACAAATACATATATAAGTGTTGATATTCCGTGAAAATTAATAAATCAATAAATACATATATAAGTGTTGATATGCCGTGAAAATTAATAAATCAATAAATACATATATAAGTGTTGATATGCCATGAAAATTAATAAATCAATAAATACATATATAAGTGTTGATATGCCATGAAAATTAATAAATCAATAAATACATATATAAGTGTTGATATGCCGTGAAAATTAATAAATCAATAAATACATATATAAGTGTTGATATGCCGTGAAAATTAATAAATCAATAAATACATATATAAGTGTTGATATGCTGTGAAAATTAATAAATCAACAAATACATATATAAGTGTTGATATGCCGTGAAAATTAATAAATCAATAAATACATATATAAGTGTTGATATGCCGTGAAAATTAATAAATCAATAAATACATATATAAGTGTTGATATGCCATGAAAATTAATAAATCAATAAATACATATATAAGTGTTGATATGCCGTGAAAATTAATGAATCAATAAATACATATATAAGTGTTGATATGCCATGAAAATTAATAAATCAATAAATACATATATAAGTGTTGATATGCCATGAAAATTAATAAATCAATAAATACATATATAAGTGTTGATATTCCGTGAAAATAAATAAATCAATAAATACATATATAAGTGTTGATATGCCATGAAAATTAATAAATCAATAAATACATATATAAGTGTTGATATGCCGTGAAAATTAATAAATCAATAAATACATATATAAGTGTTGATATGCCGTGAAAATTAATAAATCAATAAATACATATATAAGTGTTGATATGCCATGAAAATTAATAAATCAATAAATACATATATAAGTGTTGATATGCCCTGAAAATTAATAAATCAATAAATACATATATAAGTGTTGATATGCCCTGAAAATTAATAAATCAATAAATACATATATAAGTGTTGATATGCCATGAAAATTAATAAATCAATAAATACATATATAAGTGTTGATATGCCGTGAAAATTAATAAATCAATAAATACATATATAAGTGTTGATATGCCGTGAAAATTAATAAATCAATAAATACATATATAAGTGTTGATATGCCGTGAAAATTAATAAATCAATAAATACATATATAAGTGTTGATATGCCATGAAAATTAATAAATCAATAAATACATATATAAGTGTTGATATGCCGTGAAAATTAATAAATCAATAAATACATATATAAGTGTTGATATGCCATGAAAATTAATAAATCAATAAATACATATATAAGTGTTGATATGCCATGAAAATTAATAAATCAATAAATACATATATAAGTGTTGATATGCCGTGAAAATTAATAAATCAATAAATACATATATAAGTGTTGATATGCCGTGAAAATTAATAAATCAATAAATACATATATAAGTGTTGATATGCCGTGAAAATTAATAAATCAATAAATACATATATAAGTGTTGATATGCCGTGAAAATTAATGAATCAATAAATACATATATAAGTGTTGATATGCCATGAAAATTAATAAATCAATAAATACATATATAAGTGTTGATATGCCATGAAAATTAATAAATCAATAAATACATATATAAGTGTTGATATTCCGTGAAAATTAATAAATCAATAAATACATATATAAGTGTTGATATGCCATGAAAATTAATAAATCAATAAATACATATATAAGTGTTGATATGCCGTGAAAATTAATAAATCAATAAATACATATATAAGTGTTGATATGCCGTGAAAATTAATAAATCAATAAATACATATATAAGTGTTGATATGCCGTGAAAATTAATAAATCAATAAATACATATATAAGTGATGATATGCCGTGAAAATTAATAAATCAATAAATACATATATAAGTGTTGATATGCTGTGAAAATTAATAAATCAATAAATACATATATAAGTGTTGATATGCCGTGAAAATTAATAAATCAATAAATACATATATAAGTGTTGATATGCCATGAAAATTAATAAATCAATAAATGCATATATAAGTGTTGATATGCCATGAAAATTAATAAATCAATAAATACATATATAAGTGTTGATATGCCATGAAAATTAATAAATCAATAAATGCATATATAAGTGTTGATATGCCGTGAAAATTAATAAATCAATAAATACATATATAAGTGTTGATATGCCATGAAAATTAATAAATCAATAAATACATATATAAGTGTTGATATGCCGTGAAAATTAATAAATCAATAAATACATATATAAGTGTTGATATGCCATGAAAATTAATAAATCAATAAATACATATATAAGTGTTGATATGCCATGAAAATTAATAAATCAATAAATACATATATAAGTGTTGATATGCCGTGAAAATTAATAAATCAATAAATACATATATAAGTGTTGATATGCCATGAAAATTAATAAATCAATAAATACATATATAAGTGTTGATATGCCGTGAAAATTAATAAATCAATAAATACATATATAAGTGTTGATATGCCGTGAAAATTAATAAATCAATAAATACATATATAAGTGTTGATATGCCATGAAAATTAATAAATCAATAAATACATATATAAGTGTTGATATGCCGTGAAAATTAATAAATCAATAAATACATATATAAGTGTTGATATGCCGTGAAAATTAATAAATCAATAAATACATATATAAGTGTTGATATGCCGTGAAAATTAATAAATCAACAAATACATATATAAGTGTTGATATGCCATGAAAATTAATAAATCAATAAATACATATATAAGTGTTGATATGCCGTGAAAATTAATAAATCAATAAATACATATATAAGTGTTGATATGCCATGAAAATTAATAAATCAATAAATACATATATAAGTGTTGATATGCCATGAAAATTAATAAATCAATAAATACATATATAAGTGTTGATATGCCATGAAAATTAATAAATCAATAAATACATATATAAGTGTTGATATGCCATGAAAATTAATAAATCAATAAATACATATATAAGTGTTGATATGCCATGAAAATTAATAAATCAATAAATACATATATAAGTGTTGATATGCCATGAAAATTAATAAATCAATAAATACATATATAAGTGTTGATATGCCATGAAAATTAATAAATCAATAAATACATATATAAGTGTTGATATGCCATGAAAATTAATAAATCAATAAATACATATATAAGTGTTGATATGCCGTGAAAATTAATAAATCAATAAATACATATATAAGTGTTGATATGCCGTGAAAATTAATAAATCAATAAATACATATATAAGTGTTGATATGCCGTGAAAATTAATAAATCAATAAATACATATATAAGTGTTGATATGCCGTGAAAATTAATAAATCAATAAATACATATATAAGTGTTGATATGCCGTGAAAATTAATAAATCAATAAATACATATATAAGTGTTGATATGCCGTGAAAATTAATAAATCAATAAATACATATATAAGTGTTGATATGCCGTGAAAATTAATAAATCAATAATTACATATATAAGTGTTGATATGCCGTGAAAATTAATAAATCAATAAATACATATATAAATGTTGATATGCCGTGAAAATTAATAAATCAATAATTACATATATAAGTGTTGATATGCCGTGAAAATTAATAAATCAATAAATACATATATAAGTGTTGATATGTCGTGAAAATTAATAAATCAATAAATACATATATAAGTGTTGATATGTCGTGAAAATTAATAAATCAATAAATACATATATAAGTGTTGATATGCCGTGAAAATTAATAAATCAATAATTACATATATAAGTGTTGATATGCCGTGAAAATTAATAAATCAATAAATACATATAAAAGTAAGATATGCCATGAAAATTAATAAATCAATAAATACATATATAAGTGTTGATATGCCGTGAAAATTAATAAATCAATAAATACATATATAAGTGTGATATGCCATGAAAATTAATAAATCAATAAATACATATATAAGTGTTGATATGCCGTGAAAATTAATAAATCAATAAATACATATATAAGTGTTGATATGCCGTGAAAATTAATAAATCAATGAATGCATATATAAGTGTTGATATGCCGTGAAAATTAATAAATCAATAAATACATATATAAATGTTGATATGCCGTGAAAATTAATAAATCAATAAATACATATATAAGTGTTGATATGCCGTGAAAATTAATAAATCAATAAATACATATATAAGTGTTGATATGTCGTGAAAATTAATAAATCAATAAATACATATATAAGTGTTGATATGCCGTGAAAATTAATAAATCAATAATTACATATATAAGTGTTGATATGTCGTGAAAATTAATAAATCAATAAATACATATATAAGTGTTGATATGCCGTGAAAATTAATAAATCAATAAATACATATATAAGTGTTGATATGCCGTGAAAATTAACAAATCAATAATTACATATATAAGTGTTGATATGTCGTGAAAATTAATAAATCAATAAATACATATATAAGTGTTGATATGCCGTGAAAATTAATAAATCAATAATTACATATATAAGTGTTGATATGCCGTGAAAATTAATAAATCAATAAATACGTATATAAGTGTTGATATGTCGTGAAAATTAATAAATCAATAAATACATATATAAGTGTTGATATGCCGTGAAAATTAATAAATCAATAAATACATATATAAGTGTTGATATGCCGTGAAAATTAATAAATCAATAAATACATATATAAGTGTTGATATGTCGTGAAAATTAATAAATCAATAAATACATATATAAGTGTTGATATGTCGTGAAAATTAATAAATCAATAATTACATATATAAGTGTTGATATGCCGTGAAAATTAAAAAATCAATAAATACATATATAAGTGTTGATATGTCGTGAAAATTAATAAATCAATAAATACATATATAAGTGTTGATATGCCGTGAAAATTAATAAATCAATAAATACATATATAAGTGTTGATATTCCGTGAAAATTAATAAATCAATAAATACATATATATAAGTGTTGATATGCCGTGAAAATTAATAAAATCAATAAGTACATATATAAGTGTTGATATGTCGTGAAAATTAATAAATCAATAAATACATATATAAGTGTTGATATGCCGTGAAAATTAATAAATCAATAAATACATATATAAGTGTTGTATTCCATGAAAATTAATAAATCAATAAATACATATATAAGTGTTGATATGCCGTGAAAATTAATAAATCAATAAATACATATATAAGTGTGATATGCCATGAAAATTAATAAATCAATAAATACATATATAAGTGTTGATATGCCGTGAAAATTAATAAATCAATAAATACATATATAAGTGTTGATATGCCGTGAAAATTAATAAATCAATGAATGCATATATAAGTGTTGATATGCCGTGAAAATTAATAAATCAATAAATACATATATAAATGTTGATATGCCGTGAAAATTAATAAATCAATAAATACATATATAAGTGTTGATATGCCGTGAAAATTAATAAATCAATAAATACATATATAAGTGTTGATATGTCGTGAAAATTAATAAATCAATAAATACATATATAAGTGTTGATATGCCGTGAAAATTAATAAATCAATAATTACATATATAAGTGTTGATATGTCGTGAAAATTAATAAATCAATAAATACATATATAAGTGTTGATATGCCGTGAAAATTAATAAATCAATAAATACATATATAAGTGTTGATATGCCGTGAAAATTAACAAATCAATAATTACATATATAAGTGTTGATATGTCGTGAAAATTAATAAATCAATAAATACATATATAAGTGTTGATATGCCGTGAAAATTAATAAATCAATAATTACATATATAAGTGTTGATATGCCGTGAAAATTAATAAATCAATAAATACGTATATAAGTGTTGATATGTCGTGAAAATTAATAAATCAATAAATACATATATAAGTGTTGATATGCCGTGAAAATTAATAAATCAATAAATACATATATAAGTGTTGATATGCCGTGAAAATTAATAAATCAATAAATACATATATAAGTGTTGATATGTCGTGAAAATTAATAAATCAATAAATACATATATAAGTGTTGATATGTCGTGAAAATTAATAAATCAATAATTACATATATAAGTGTTGATATGCCGTGAAAATTAATAAATCAATAAATACATATATAAGTGTTGATATGTCGTGAAAATTAATAAATCAATAAATACATATATAAGTGTTGATATGCCGTGAAAATTAATAAATCAATAAATACATATATAAGTGTTGATATTCCGTGAAAATTAATAAATCAATAAATACATATATATAAGTGTTGATATGCCGTGAAAATTAATAAAATCAATAAGTACATATATAAGTGTTGATATGTCGTGAAAATTAATAAATCAATAAATACATATATAAGTGTTGATATGCCGTGAAAATTAATAAATCAATAAATACATATATAAGTGTTGTATTCCATGAAAATTAATAAATCAATAAATACATATATAAGTGTTGATATGCCGTGAAAATTAATAAATCAATAAATACATATATAAGTGTTGATATGCCGTGAAAATTAATAAATCAATAAATACATATATAAGTGTTGATATGCCGTGAAAATTAATGAATCAATAAATACATATATAAGTGTTGATATGCCGTGAAAATTAATAAATCAATAAATACATATATAAGTGTTGATATGCTGTGAAAATTAATAAATCAATAAATACATATATAAGTGTTGATATGCTGTGAAAATTAATAAATCAATAAATACATATATAAGTGTTGATATGCCGTGAAAATTAATTAATCAATAAATACATATATAAGTGTTAATATGCCGTGAAAATTAATAAATCAATAAATACATATATAAGTGTTGATATGCCGTGAAAATTAATAAATCAATAAATACATTTATAAGTGTTGATATGCCGTGAAAATTAATAAATCAATAAATACATATATAAGTGTTGTATTCCATGAAAATTAATAAATCAATACATACATATATAAGTGTTGATATGCCGTGAAAATTAATAAATCAATAAATACATATATAAGTGTTGATATGCCGTGAAAATTAATAAATCAATAAATACATATATAAGTGTTGATATGCCGTGAAAATTAATAAATCAATAAATACATATATAAGTGTTGATATGCTGTGAAAATTAATAAATCAATAAATACATATATAAGTGTTGATATGCTGTGAAAATTAATAAATCAATAAATACATATATAAGTGTTGATATGCCGTGAAAATTAATTAATCAATAAATACATATATAAGTGTTAATATGCCGTGAAAATTAATAAATCAATAAATACATATATAAGTGTTGATATGCCGTGAAAATTAATAAATCAATAAATACATATATAAGTGTTAATATGCCGTGAAAATTAATAAATCAATAAATACATATATAAGTGTTGATATGCTGTGAAAATTAATAAATCAATAAATACATATATAAGTGTTGATATGCTGTGAAAATTAATAAATCAATAAATACATATATAAGTGTTGATATGCCGTGAAAATTAATTAATCAATAAATACATATATAAGTGTTAATATGCCGTAAAAATTAATAAATCAATAAATACATATATAAGTGTTGATATGCCGTGAAAATTAATAAATCAATAAATACATATATAAGTGTTGATATGCTGTGAAAATTAATAAATCAATAAATACATATATAAGTGTTGATATGCCGTGAAAATTAATTAATCAATAAATACATATATAAGTGTTAATATGCCGTGAAAATTAATAAAATCAATAAATACATATATAAGTGTTGATATGCCGTGAAAATTAATAAATCAATAAATACATGTATAAGTGTTGATATGCCGTGAAAATTAATAAATCAATAAATACATATATAAGTGTTGTATTCCATGAAAATTAATAAATCAATAAATACATATATAAGTGTTGATATGCCGTGAAAATTAATAAATCAATAAATACATATATAAGTGTTGATATGCCGTGAAAATTAATAAATCAATAAATACATATATAAGTGTTGATATGCCGTGAAAATTAATGAATCAATAAATACATATATAAGTGTTGATATGCCGTGAAAATTAATAAATCAATAAATACATATATAAGTGTTGATATGCTGTGAAAATTAATAAATCAATAAATACATATATAAGTGTTGATATGCTGTGAAAATTAATAAATCAATAAATACATATATAAGTGTTGATATGCCGTGAAAATTAATTAATCAATAAATACATATATAAGTGTTAATATGCCGTGAAAATTAATAAATCAATAAATACATATATAAGTGTTGATATGCCGTGAAAATTAATAAATCAATAAATACATGTATAAGTGTTGATATGCCGTGAAAATTAATAAATCAATAAATACATATATAAGTGTTGATATGCCGTGAAAATTAATGAATCAATAAATACATATACAAGTGTTGATATGCCGTGAAAATTAATAAATCAATAAATACATATATAAGTGTTGATATGCTGTGAAAATTAATAAATCAATAAATACATATATAAGTGTTGATATGCCGTGAAAATTGATTAATCAATAAATACATATATAAGTGTTAATATGCCGTGAAAATTTATAAATCAATAAATACATATATAAGTGTTGATATGCCGTGAAAATTAATAAATCAATAAATACATGTATAAGTGTTGATATGCCGTGAAAATTAATAAATCAATAAATACATATATAAGTGTTGATATGCCGTGAAAATTAATGAATCAATAAATACATATATAAGTGTTGATATGCCGTGAAAATTAATAAATCAATAAATACGTATATAAGTGTTGATATGCCATGAAAATTAATAAATCAATAAATACGTATATAAGTGTTGATATGCCATGAAAATTAATAAATCAATAAATACGTATATAAGTGTTGATATGCCATGAAAATTAATAAATCAATAAATACATATATAAGTGTTGATATGCCGTGAAAATGAATAAATCAATAAATACATATATAAGTGTTGATATGCCGTGAAAATTAATGAATCAATAAATACATATATAAGTGTTGATATGCCGTGAAAATTAATAAATCAATAAATACATATATTAGTGTTGATATGCCGTGAAAATTAATGAATCAATAAATACATATATAAGTGTTGATATGCCGTGAAAATTAATAAATCAATAAATACATATATTAGTGTTGATATGCCGTGAAAATTAATGTATCAATAAATACATATATAAGTGTTGATATGCCATGAAAATTAATAAATCAATAAATACATATATAAGTGTTGATATGCCATGAAAATTAATAAATCAATAAATACATATATAAGTGTTGATATGCCGTGAAAATGAATAAATCAATAAATACATATATAAGTGGTGATATGCCGTGAAAATTAATGAATCAATAAATACATATATAAGTGTTGATATGCCGTGAAAATTAATAAATCAATAAATACATATATAAGTGTTGATATGCCATGAAAATTAATGAATCAATAAATACGTATATAAGTGTTGATATGCCATAAAAATTAATAAATCAATAAATACGTATATAAGTGTTGATATGCCATGAAAATTAATAAATCAATAAATACGTATATAAGTGTTGATATGCCATGAAAATTAATAAATCAATAAATACGTATATAAGTGTTGATATGCCATGAAAATTAATAAATCAATAAATACGTATATAAGTGTTGATATGCCATGAAAATTAATAAATCAATAAATACGTATATAAGTGTTGATATGCCATGAAAATTAATAAATCAATAAATACATATATAAGTGTTGAGATGCCGTGAAAATTAATAAATCAATAAATACGTATATAAGTGTTGATATGCCATGAAAATTAATAAATCAATAAATACATATATAAGTGTTGAGATGCCGTGAAAATTAATAAATCAATAAATACGTATATAAGTGTGGATATGCTGTGAAAATTAATAAATCAATAAATACGTATATAAGTGTTGATATGCCATGAAAATTAATAAATCAATAAATACGTATATAAGTGTTGATATGCCGTGAAAATTAATAAATCAATAAATACATATATAAGTGTTGATATGCCGTGAAAATTAATGAATCAATAAATACATATATAAGTGTTGATATGCCGTGAAAATTAATAAATCAATAAATACATATATAAGTGTTGATATGCCATGAAAATTAATAAATCAATAAATACATATATAAGTGTTGAGATGCCGTGAAAATTAATAAATCAATAAATACGTATATAAGTGTTGATATGCCATGAAAATTAATAAATCAATAAATACATATATAAGTGTTGAGATGCCGTGAAAATTAATAAATCAATAAATACGTATATAAGTGTGGATATGCTGTGAAAATTAATAAATCAATAAATACGTATATAAGTGTTGATATGCCATGAAAATTAATAAATCAATAAATACATATATAAGTGTTGATATGCCGTGAAAATTAATAAATCAATAAATACATATATAAGTGTTGATATGCCATGAAAATTAATAAATCAATAAATACATATATAAGTGTTGATATGCTGTGAAAATTAATAAATCAATAAATACATATATAAGTGTTGATATGCCATGAAAATTAATAAATCAATAAATACATATATAAGTGTTGATATGCTGTGAAAATTAATAAATCAATAAATACATATATAAGTGTTGATATGCCATGAAAATTAATAAATCAATAAATACATATATAAGTGTTGATATGCCATGAAAATTAATAAATCAATAAATACATATATAAGTGTTAATATGCCGTGAAAATTAATAAATCAATAAATACATATATAAGTGTTGATATGCCGTGAAAATTAATAAATCAATAAATACATATATAAGTGTTTATATGCCATGAAAATTAATAAATCAATAAATACATATATAAGTGTTGATATGCTGTGAAAATTAATAAATCAATAAATACATATATAAGTGTTGATATGCCATGAAAATTAATAAATCAATAAATACATATATAAGTGTTGATATGCCGTGAAAATTAATAAATCAATAAATACATATATAAGTGTTGATATGCTGTGAAAATTAATAAATCAATAAATACGTATATAAGTGTTGATATGCCATGAAAATTAATAAATCAATAAATACATATATAAGTGTTGAGATGCCGTGAAAATTAATAAATCAATAAATACATATATAAGTGTTGATATGCTGTGAAAATTAATAAATCAATAAATACGTATATAAGTGTTGATATGCCATGAAAATTAATAAATCAATAAATACATATATAAGTGTTGAGATGCCGTGATAATTAATAAATCAATAAATACGTATATAAGTGTTGATATGCTGTGAAAATTAATAAATCAATAAATACGTATATAAGTGTTGATATGCCATGAAAATTAATAAATCAATAAATACATATATAAGTGTTGATATGCCATGAAAATTAATAAATCAATAAATACATATATAAGTGTTGATATGCCATGAAAATTAATAAATCAATAAATACATATATAAGTGTTGAGATGCCGTGAAAATTAATAAATCAATAAATACGTATATAAGTGTTGATATGCCATGAAAATTAATAAATCAATAAATACATATATAAGTGTTGAGATGCCGTGAAAATTAATAAATCAATAAATACGTATATAAGTGTTGAGATGCTGTGAAAATTAATAAATCAATAAATACGTATATAAGTGTTGATATGCCATGAAAATTAATAAATCAATAAATACATATATAAGTGTTGAGATGCCGTGAAAATTAATAAATCAATAAATACGTATATAAGTGTTGATATGCCATGAAAATTAATAAATCAATAAATACATATATAAGTGTTGAGATGCCGTGAAAATTAATAAATCAATAAATACGTATATAAGTGTTGATATGCTGTGAAAATTAATAAATCAATAAATACGTATATAAGTGTTGATATGCCATGAAAATTAATAAATCAATAAATACATATATAAGTGTTGATATGCCATGAAAATTAATAAATCAATAAATACATATATAAGTGTTGAGATGCCGTGAAAATTAATAAATCAATAAATACGTATATAAGTGTTGATATGCCATGAAAATTAATAAATCAATAAATACGTATATAAGTGTTGATATGCCGTGAAAATTAATAAATCAATAAATACATATATAAGTGTTGAGATGCTGTGAAAATTAATAAATCAATAAATACGTATATAAGTGTTGATATGCCGTGAAAATTAATAAATCAATAAATACATATATAAGTGTTGATATGCTGTGAAAATTAATAAATCAATAAATACGTATATAAGTGTTGATATGCCATGAAAATTAATAAATCAATAAATACATATATAAGTGTTGAGATGCCGTTAAAATTAATAAATCAATAAATACGTATATAAGTGTTGATATGCTGTGAAAATTTATAAATCAATAAATACATATATAAGTGTTGAGATGCCGTGAAAATTAATAAATCAATAAATACATATATAAGTGTTGAGATGCCGTGAAAATTAATAAATCAATAAATACATATATAAGTGTTGAGATGCCGTGAAAATTAATAAATCAATAAATACATATATAAGTGTTGAGATGCCGTGAAAATTAATAAATCAATAAATACATATATAAGTGTTGAGATGCCGTGAAAATTAATAAATCAATAAATACGTATATAAGTGTTGATATGCCATGAAAATTAATAAATCAATAAATACATATATAAGTGTTGATATGCTGTGAAAATTAATAAATCAATAAATACATATATAAGTGTTGAGATGCTGTGAAAATTAATAAATCAATAAATACGTATATAAGTGTTGATATGCCGTGAAAATTAATAAATCAATAAATACATATATAAGTGTTGATATGCTGTGAAAATTAATAAATCAATAAATACGTATATAAGTGTTGATATGCCATGAAAATTAATAAATCAATAAATACATATATAAGTGTTGAGATGCCGTGAAAATTAATAAATCAATAAATACGTATATAAGTGTTGATATGCTGTGAAAATTAATAAATCAATAAATACGTATATAAGTGTTGAAATGCCATGAAAATTAATAAATCAATAAATACATATATAAGTGTTGATATGCCATGAAAATTAATAAATCAATAAATACGTATATAAGTGTTGATATGCCATGAAAATTAATAAATCAATAAATACATATATAAGTGTTGATATGCCGTGAAAATTAATGAATCAATAAATACATATATAAGTGTTGATATGCCGTGAAAATTAATAAATCAATAAATACATATATAAGTGTTGATATGCCATGAAAATTAATAAATCAATAAATACATATATAAGTGTTGATATGCCATGAAAATTAATAAATCAATAAATACATATATAAGTGTTGATATGCCATGAAAATTAATAAATCAATAAATACATATATAAGTGTTGATATGCCATGAAAATTAATAAATCAATAAATACATATATAAGTGTTGATATGCCATGAAAATTAATAAATCAATAAATACATATATAAGTGTTGATATGCCATGAAAATTAATAAATCAATAAATACATATATAAGTGTTGATATGCCATGAAAATTAATAAATCAATAAATACATATATAAGTGTTGATATGCCATGAAAATTAATAAATCAATAAATACATATATAAGTGTTGATATGCCGTAAAAATTAATAAATCAATAAATACATATATAAGTGTTGATATGCCGTGAAAATTAATAAATCAATAAATACATATATAAGTGTTGATATGCCATGAAAATAAATAAATCAATAAATACATATATAAGTGTTGATATGCCGTGAAAATTAATAAATCAATAAATACATATATAAGTGTTGATATGCCGTGAAAATTAATAAATCAATAAATACATATATAAGTGTTGATATGCCATGAAAATTAATAAATCAATAAATACATATATAAGTGTTGATATGCCGTGAAAATTAATAAATCAATAAATACATATATAAGTGTTGATATGCCATGAAAATTAATAAATCAATAAATACAAATATAAGTGTTGATATGCCGTGAAAATTAATAAATCAATAAATACATATATAAGTGTTGATATGCCGTGAAAATTAATAAATCAATAAATACATATATATGTGTTAATATGCCATGAAAATTAATAAATCAATAAATACATATATAAGTGTTGATATACCGTGAAAATTAATAAATCAATAAATACATATATATGTGTTAATATGCCATGAAAATTAATAAATCAATAAATACATATATAAGTGTTGATATGCCGTGAAAATTAATAAATCAATAAATACATATATAAGTGTTGATATGCCATGAAAATTAATAAATCAATAAATACATATATCAGTGTTGATATGCCGTGAAAATTAATAAATCAATAAATACATATATAAGTGTTGATATGCCGTGAAAATTAATAAATCAATAAATACATATATAAGTGTTGATATGCCGTGAAAATTAATAAATCAATAAATACATATATAAGTGTTGATATGCCGTGAAAATTAATAAATCAATAAATACATATATAAGTGTTGATATGCCGTGAAAATTAATAAATCAATAAATACATATATAAGTGTTGATATGCCGTGAAAATTAATAAATCAATAAATACATATATAAGTGTTGATATGCCGTGAAAATTAATAAATCAATAAATACATATATAAGTGTTGATATGCCGTGAAAATTAATAAATCAATAAATACATATATAAGTGTTGATATGCCGGGAAAATTAATAAATCAATAAATACATATATAAGTGTTGATATGCCGTGAAAATTAATAAATCAATAAATACATATATAAGTGTTGATATGCCGTGAAAATTAATAAATCAATAAATACATATATAAGTGTTGATATGCCGTGAAAATTAATAAATCAATAAATACATATATAAGTGTTGATATGCCGTGAAAATTAATAAATCAATAAATACATATATAAGTGTTGATATGCCGTGAAAATTAATAAATCAATAAATACATATATAAGTGTTGATATGCCGTGAAAATTAATAAATCAATAAATACATATATAAGTGTTGATATGCCGTGAAAATTAATAAATCAATAAATACATATATAAGTGTTGATATGCCGTGAAAATTAATAAATCAATAAATACATATATAAGTGTTGATATGCCGTGAAAATTAATAAATCAATAAATACATATATAAGTGTTGATATGCCGTGAAAATTAATAAATCAATAAATACATATATAAGTGTTGATATGCCGTGAAAATTAATAAATCAATAAATACATATATAAGTGTTGATATGCCGTGAAAATTAATAAATCAATAAATACATATATAAGTGTTGATATGCCGTGAAAATTAATAAATCAATAAATACATATGTAAGTGTTGATATGCCATGAAAATTAATAAATCAATAAATACATATATAAGTGTTGATATGCCATGAAAATTAATAAATCAATAAATACATATATAAGTGTTGATATGCCGTGAAAATTAATAAATCAATAAATACATATGTAAGTGTTGATATGCCATGAAAATTAATAAATCAATAAATACATATATAAGTGTTCATATGCCGTGAAAATTAATAAATCAATAAATACATATATAAGTGTTGATATGCCATGAAAATTAATAAATCAATAAATACATATATAAGTGTTGATATGCCATGAAAATTAATAAATCAATAAATACATATATAAGTGTTGATATGCCATGAAAATTAATAAATCAATAAATACATATATAAGTGTTCATATTCCCTGAAAATTAATAAATCAATAAATACATATATAAGTGTTGATATGCCATGAAAATTAATAAATCAATAAATACATATATAAGTGTTGATATGCCATGAAAATTAATAAATCAATAAATACATATATAAGTGTTGATATGCCATGAAAATTAATAAATCAATAAATACATATATAAGTGTTGATATGCCATGAAAATTAATAAATCAATAAATACATATATAAGTGTTGATATGACATGAAAATTAATAAATCAATAAATACATATATAAGTGTTGATATGCCATGAAAATTAATAAATCAATGAATACATATATAAGTGTTGATATGCCATGAAAATTAATAAATCAATAAATACATATATAAGTGTTGATATGCCATGAAAATTAATAAATCAATAAATACATATATAAGTGTTGATATGCCATGAAAATTAATAAATCAATAAATACATATATAAGTGTTGATATGCCGTAAAAATTAATAAATCAATAAATACATATATAAGTGTTGATATGCCGTGAAAATTAATAAATCAATAAATACATATATAAGTGTTGATATGCCATGAAAATAAATAAATCAATAAATACATATATAAGTGTTGATATGCCGTGAAAATTAATAAATCAATAAATACATATATAAGTGTTGATATGCCGTGAAAATTAATAAATCAATAAATACATATATAAGTGTTGATATGCCATGAAAATTAATAAATCAATAAATACATATATAAGTGTTGATATGCCGTGAAAATTAATAAATCAATAAATACATATATAAGTGTTGATATGCCATGAAAATTAATAAATCAATAAATACAAATATAAGTGTTGATATGCCGTGAAAATTAATAAATCAATACATACATATATAAGTGTTGATATGCCGTGAAAATTAATAAATCAATAAATACATATATATGTGTTAATATGCCATGAAAATTAATAAATCAATAAATACATATATAAGTGTTGATATGCCGTGAAAATTAATAAATCAATAAATACATATATATGTGTTAATATGCCATGAAAATTAATAAATCAATAAATACATATATAAGTGTTGATATGCCGTGAAAATTAATAAATCAATAAATACATATATAAGTGTTGATATGCCATGAAAATTAATAAATCAATAAATACATATATCAGTGTTGATATGCTGTGAAAATTAATAAATCAATAAATACATATATAAGTGTTTATATGCCGTGAAAATTAATAAATCAATAAATACATATATAAGTGTTGATATGCCGTGAAAATTAATAAATCAATAAATACATATATAAGTGTTGATATGCCGTGAAAATTAATAAATCAATAAATACATATATAAGTGTTGATATGCCGTGAAAATTAATAAATCAATAAATACATATATAAGTGTTGATATGCCGTGAAAATTAATAAATCAATAAATACATATATAAGTGTTGATATGCCGTGAAAATTAATAAATCAATAAATACATATATAAGTGTTGATATGCCGTGAAAATTAATAAATCAATAAATACATATATAAGTGTTGATATGCCGTGAAAATTAATAAATCAATAAATACATATATAAGTGTTGATATGCCGTGAAAATTAATAAATCAATAAATACATATATAAGTGTTGATATGCCGTGAAAATTAATAAATCAATAAATACATATATAAGTGTTGATATGCCGTGAAAATTAATAAATCAATAAATACATATATAAGTGTTGATATGCCGTGAAAATTAATAAATCAATAAATACATATATAAGTGTTGATATGCCGTGAAAATTAATAAATCAATAAATACATATATAAGTGTTGATATGCCGTGAAAATTAATAAATCAATAAATACATATATAAGTGTTGATATGCCGTGAAAATTAATAAATCAATAAATACATATATAAGTGTTGATATGCCGTGAAAATTAATAAATCAATAAATACATATATAAGTGTTGATATGCCGTGAAAATTAATAAATCAATAAATACATATATAAGTGTTGATATGCCGTGAAAATTAATAAATCAATAAATACATATATAAGTGTTGATATGCCGTGAAAATTAATAAATCAATAAATACATATATAAGTGTTGATATGCCGTGAAAATTAATAAATCAATAAATACATATGTAAGTGTAGATATGCCATGAAAATTAATAAATCAATAAATACATATATAAGTGTTGATATGCCATGAAAATTAATAAATCAATAAATACATATATAAGTGTTGATATGCCGTGAAAATTAATAAATCAATAAATACATATGTAAGTGTTGATATGCCATGAAAATTAATAAATCAATAAATACATATATAAGTGTTCATATGCCGTGAAAATTAATAAATCAATAAATACATATATAAGTGTTGATATGCCATGAAAATTAATAAATCAATAAATACATATATAAGTGTTGATATGCCATGAAAATTAATAAATCAATAAATACATATATAAGTGTTGATATGCCATGAAAATTAATAAATCAATAAATACATATATAAGTGTTCATATTCCCTGAAAATTAATAAATCAATAAATACATATATAAGTGTTGATATGCCGTTAAAATTAATAAATCAATAAATACATATATAAGTGTTGATATGCCATGAAAATTAATAAATCAATAAATACATATATAAGTGTTCATATTCCGTGAAAATTAATAAATCAATAAATACATATATAAGTGTTGATATGCCATGAAAATTAATAAATCAATAAATACATATATAAGTGTTGATATGCCATGAAAATTAATAAATCAATAAATACATATATAAGTGTTCATATTCCGTGAAAATTAATAAATCAATAAATACATATATAAGTGTTGATATGCCGTGAAAATTAATAAATCAATAAATACATATATAATTGTTGATATGCCGTGAAAATTAATAAATCAATAAATACATATATAAGTGTTGATATGCCATGAAAATTAATAAATCAATAAATACATATATAAGTGTTGATATGCCATGAAAATTAATAAATCAATAAATACATATATAAGTGTTGATATGCCATGAAAATTAATAAATCAATAAATACATATATAAGTGTTGATATGCCATGAAAATTAATAAATCAATAGATACATATATAAGTGTTGATATGCCATGAAAATTAATAAATCAATAGATACATATATAAGTGTTGATATGCCATGAAAATTAATAAATCAATAAATACATATATAAGTGTTGATATGCCATGAAAATTAATAAATCAATAAATACATATATAAGTGTTGATATGCCATGAAAATTAATAAATCAATAGATACATATATAAGTGTTGATATGCCATGAAAATTAATAAATCAATAAATACATATATAAGTGTTGATATGCCATGAAAATTAATAAATCAATAGATACATATATAAGTGTTGATATGCCATGAAAATTAATAAATCAATAAATACATATATAAGTGTTGATATGCCATGAAAATTAATAAATCAATAAATACATATATAAGTGTTGATATGCCATGAAAATTAATAAATCAATAAATACATATATAAGTGTTGATATGCCATGAAAATTAATAAATCAATAAATACATATATAAGTGTTGATATGCCATGAAAATTAATAAATCAATAGATACATATATAAGTGTTGATATGCCATGAAAATTAATAAATCAATAGATACATATATAAGTGTTGATATGCCATGAAAATTAATAAATCAATAAATACATATATAAGTGTTGATATGCCATGAAAATTAATAAATCAATAAATACATATATAAGTGTTGATATGCCATGAAAATTAATAAATCAATAAATACATATATAAGTGTTGATATGCCATGAAAATTAATAAATCAATAAATACATATATAAGTGTTGATATGCCGTGAAAATTAATAAATCAATAAATACATATGTAAGTGTTGATATGCCATGAAAATTAATAAATCAATAAATACATATATAAGTGTTCATATGCCGTGAAAATTAATAAATCAATAAATACATATATAAGTGTTTATATGCCATGAAAATTAATAAATCAATAAATACATATATAAGTGTTGAGATGCCGTGAAAATTAATAAATCAATAAATACATATATAAGTGTTGATATGCTGTGAAAATTAATAAATCAATAAATATATATATAAGTGTTGATATGCTGTGAAAATTAATAAATCAATAAATACATATATAAGTGTTGATATGCCGTTAAAATTAATAAATCAATAAATACATATATAAGTGTTGATATGCTGTGAAAATTAATAAATCAATAAATACATATATAAGTGTTGATATGCCGTTAAAATTAATAAATCAATAAATACATATATAAGTGTTGATATGCCATGAAAATTAATAAATCAATAAATACATATATAAGTGTTGATATGCTGTGAAAATTAATAAATCAATAAATACATATATAAGTGTTGATATGCCATGAAAATTAATAAATCAATAAATACATATATAAGTGTTGATATGCCATGAAAATTAATAAATCAATAAATACATATATAAGTGTTGATATGCTGTGAAAATTAATAAATCAATAAATACATATATAAGTGTTGATATGCCATGAAAATTAATAAATCAATAAATACATATATAAGTGTTGATATGCCATGAAAATTAATAAATCAATAAATACATATATAAGTGTTGAGATGCCATGAAAATTAATAAATCAATAAATACATATATAAGTGTTGATATGCCATGAAAATTAATAAATCAATAAATACATATATAAGTGTTGATATGCCATGAAAATTAATAAATCAATAAATACATATATAAGTGTTGATATGCCATGAAAATTAATAAATCAATAGATACATATATAAGTGTTGATATGCCATGAAAATTAATAAATCAATAGATACATATATAAGTGTTGATATGCCATGAAAATTAATAAATCAATAAATACATATATAAGTGTTGATATGCCATGAAAATTAATAAATCAATAAATACATATATAAGTGTTGATATGCCATGAAAATTAATAAATCAATAGATACATATATAAGTGTTGATATGCCATGAAAATTAATGAATCAATAAATACATATATAAGTGTTGATATGCCATGAAAATTAATAAATCAATAGATACATATATAAGTGTTGATATGCCATGAAAATTAATAAATCAATAAATACATATATAAGTGTTGATATGCCATGAAAATTAATAAATCAATAAATACATATATAAGTGTTGATATGCCATGAAAATTAATAAATCAATAAATACATATATAAGTGTTGATATGCCATGAAAATTAATAAATCAATAAATACATATATAAGTGTTGATATGCCATGAAAATTAATAAATCAATAGATACATATATAAGTGTTGATATGCCATGAAAATTAATAAATCAATAGATACATATATAAGTGTTGATATGCCATGAAAATTAATAAATCAATAAATACATATATAAGTGTTGATATGCCATGAAAATTAATAAATCAATAAATACATATATAAGTGTTGATATGCCATGAAAATTAATAAATCAATAAATACATATATAAGTGTTGATATGCCATGAAAATTAATAAATCAATAAATACATATATAAGTGTTGATATGCCGTGAAAATTAATAAATCAATAAATACATATGTAAGTGTTGATATGCCATGAAAATTAATAAATCAATAAATACATATATAAGTGTTCATATGCCGTGAAAATTAATAAATCAATAAATACATATATAAGTGTTTATATGCTATGAAAATTAATAAATCAATAAATACATATATAAGTGTTGAGATGCCGTGAAAATTAATAAATCAATAAATACATATATAAGTGTTGATATGCTGTGAAAATTAATAAATCAATAAATACATATATAAGTGTTGATATGCTGTGAAAATTAATAAATCAATAAATACATATATAAGTGTTGATATGCCGTTAAAATTAATAAATCAATAAATACATATATAAGTGTTGATATGCTGTGAAAATTAATAAATCAATAAATACATATATAAGTGTTGATATGCCGTTAAAATTAATAAATCAATAAATACATATATAAGTGTTGATATGCCATGAAAATTAATAAATCAATAAATACATATATAAGTGTTGATATGCTGTGAAAATTAATAAATCAATAAATACATATATAAGTGTTGATATGCCATGAAAATTAATAAATCAATAAATACATATATAAGTGTTGATATGCCATGAAAATTAATAAATCAATAAATACATATATAAGTGTTGATATGCTGTGAAAATTAATAAATCAATAAATACATATATAAGTGTTGATATGCCATGAAAATTAATAAATCAATAAATACATATATAAGTGTTGATATGCTGTGAAAATTAATAAATCAATAAATACATATATAAGTGTTGATATGCCGTTAAAATTAATAAATCAATAAATACATATATAAGTGTTGATATGCCATGAAAATTAATAAATCAATAAATACATATATAAGTGTTGATATGCTGTGAAAATTAATAAATCAATAAATACATATATAAGTGTTGATATGCTGTGAAAATTAATAAATCAATAAATACATATATAAGTGTTGATATGCCGTTAAAATTAATAAATCAATAAATACATATATAAGTGTTGATATGCCATGAAAATTAATAAATCAATAAATACATTTATAAGTGTTGATATGCCATGAAAATTAATAAGTCAATAAATACATATATAAGTGTTGATATGCCATGAAAATTAATAAATCAATAAATACATATATAAGTGTTGATATGCTGTGAAAATTAATAAATCAATAAATGCATATATAAGTGTTGATATGCCGTGAAAATTAATAAATCAATAAATACATATATAAGTGTTGATATGCCGTGAAAATTAATAAATCAATAAATACATATATAAGTGTTGATATGCTGTGAAAATTAATAAATCAATAAATGCATATATAAGTGTTGATATGCCGTGAAAATTAATAAATCAATAAATACATATATAAGTGTTGATATGCCGTGAAAATTAATAAATCAATAAATACATATATAAGTGTTGATATGCCATGAAAATTAATAAATCAATAAATACATATATAAGTGTTGATATGCCATGAAAATTAATAAATCAATAAATACATATATAAGTGTTGATATGCCATGAAAATTAATAAATCAATAAATACATATATAAGTGTTGATATGCCGTGAAAATTAATAAATCAATAAATACATATATAAGTGTTGATATGCCGTGAAAATTAATAAATCAATAAATACATATATAAGTGTTGATATGCCATGAAAATTAATAAATCAATAAATACATATATAAGTGTTGATATGCCATGAAAATTAATAAATCAATAAATACATATATAAGTGTTGATATGCCATGAAAATTAATAAATCAATAAATACATATGTAAGTGTTGATATGCCGTGAAAATTAATAAATCAATAAATACATATATAAGTGTTGATATGCCATGAAAATTAATAAATCAATAAATACATATATAAGTGTTGATATGCCGTGAAAATTAATAAATCAATAAATACATATATAAGTGTTGATATGCCGTGAAAATTAATAAATCAATAAATACATATATAAGTGTTAATATGCCATGAAAATTAATAAATCAATAAATACATATATAAGTGTTGATATGCCGTGAAAATTAATAAATCAATAAATACATATATAATTGTTGATATGCCGTGAAAATTAATAAATCAATAAATACATATATAAGTGTTGATATGCCGTGAAAATTAATAAATCAATAAATACATATGTAAGTGTTGAGATGTCGTGAAAATTAATAAATCAATAATTACATATGTAAGTGTTGATATGCCATGAAAATTAATAAATCAATAAATACATATGTAAGTGTTGATATGCCATGAAAATTAATAAATCAATAAATACATATGTAAGTGTTGAGATGTCGTGAAAATTAATAAATCAATAATTACATATGTAAGTGTTGATATGCCATGAAAATTAATAAATCAATAAATACATATATAAGTGTTGATATGCCGTGAAAATTAATAAATCAATAAATACATATATAAGTGTTGAGATGTCGTGAAAATTAATAAATCAATAAATACATATATAAGTGTTGAGATGTCGTGAAAATTAATAAATCAATAAATACATATATAAGTGTTGATATGCCATGAAAATTAATAAATCAATAAATACATATATAAGTGTTGAGATGTCGTGAAAATTAATAAATCAATAAATACATATATAAGTGTTGATATGCCATGAAAATTAATAAATCAATAAATACATATGTAAGTGTTGATATGCCATGAAAATTAATAAATCAATAAATACATATATAAGTGTTGAGATGTCGTGAAAATTAATAAATCAATAAATACATATGTAAGTGTTCATATGCCATGAAAATTAATAAATCAATAAATACATATATAAGTGTTGATATGCCGTGAAAATTAATAAATCAATAAATACATATATAAGTGTTGATATGCCGTGAAAATTAATAAATCAATAAATACATATATAAGTGTTGATATGCCATGAAAATTAATAAATCAATAAATACATATATAAGTGTTGATATGCCGTGAAAATTAATAAATCAATAAATACATATATAAGTGTTGAGATGTCGTGAAAATTAATAAATCAATAAATACATATGTAAGTGTTCATATGCCATGAAAATTAATAAATCAATAAATACATATATAAGTGTTGATATGCCGTGAAAATTAATAAATCAATAAATACATATATAAGTGTTGATATGCCATGAAAATTAATAAATCAATAAATACATATATAAGTGTTGATATGCCGTGAAAATTAATAAATCAATAAATACATATATAAGTGTTGATATGCCGTGAAAATTAATAAATCAATAAATACATATATAAGTGTTGATATGTCGTGAAAATTAATAAATCAATAAATACATATATAAGTGTTCATATGCCGTGAAAATTAATAAATCAATAAATACATATATAAGTGTTGATATGACGTGAAAATTAATAAATCAATAAATACATATATTAGTGTTGATATGCCGTGAAAATTAATAAATCAATAAATACATATATAAATGTTGATATGCCGTGAAAATTAATAAATCAATAAATACATATATAAGTGTTGATATGCCGTGAAAATACAAACTAAATGAACAAGGCAGGTGGTAAAAACGTTTTCAAGATTGCAGTTAAAATCACTGACGTAGAAGAGCACTTCAAGTGGTAAAAGTATTGGAAAATGGTAGCGGCTTCAGATAGAAAGAAGAAACTAATGGTCGCCGGATGAAGTAACCCTTTGAGGTTCAGATCGGGCCGGTTGCATCCCCGGCGGCAAAGTTATCAGAGATATTCCTTAAGTAATGCACTACATGATTTGCTTTTATTTTATTTTTTTTAAAAACATACCACACTCCAAAAAGAAGTAATACTACAAGGGAGCAAGGTATCACATTAGTAATTCAGAAGTTTCCTTTACTATTCTATATATTTAAAAAAAGAAGTCAACCATCCAATCCGATTGGACGATTGTATCTCATGAGTGGTACAGCATTTTAAATTTTTTATGATTTATTAAAAACTAATTCAGTGAATAGACGTCCACTATCCGATAGTCATGAACGATGGTAAAACTCAAATTCTGTAAGTTTTTTTATTCATCTTGACAACTGACTCTACACGTAACCATGGAAACAACGACTGTTCTATTAAATTTATGACGTAATGAGGAATGTATATCTCCGCTTCTTATAGTCATAAATCGAAAGTGAAAAGCTTAGATTTTGATGTCGTAGAAGTTAAAAATCTTTTGGACAAGGTATGTATTGCGGAAATTATGTACTAGAAAATGGAATGACAGAAGAAAGTAAATAAATAAAGAGAAATTACAAGGTTTAAAATGTTAAAAAACATGAGAAAGCATTTTGCTTTTTAAGAAGCCATGTTTAAGTTCAAATGTAGGTTTTGTGTGCGTTCGGAAATTATGTTTTCGACGATGTATGATCGCGTTTCTGTGTAAGCAAACAAATGGGGGAATGCAAGAGAAAGTAACACACCTTAATAAATAGTTGATGCATTCTTCGACACACTAGACAATAACTGTTGCTGTTAGATTAATCATAGTATTAAAATATATTTTAAAGGATCAAAAAATAAAAAAATAAATAGAAATAGAAATAGAAATGAATAGTTAAAAGTATAAATATTTAAAGCGACTATTGTTGTTTTGACCGCGAAATAATGTAAATCTGGAATAATGTAAACAGTTTTGAAAGATACCATAACGAACGCTTGTTTTTTATTACAAAAATCAGCTTAAATTGTTGCTTAAATATATTAGCATATGTATTTCTCAGTTAGAAAGCTAGAACGGTCAACTAGTAGGGGGAAGGTTCACTTTACTTTATATATAATTTTGCCGATCATAACTTTATATCGTTCAATCCAAATAAATACAATAGTAACGTAATAATTAATTGAAATTCTACCCGAAATACGAAATACAAAATAAAAGAGAATCTGACATCATTGATTTAAGCAAAGTTCAGTTCGAACTTAAACAGACAGCATAAAGATTATCACGTTCAAAAAGTTGCACCTGAAGTAGTTTGGACATACCATCAGCCGAAACGTGGTGAAAATAACAAACAAAATTATGATAATAATCCGAATTATACTAATAATACAACATTTTCAATGTCTTTAACTTTTTTAGATGAGTATGCTAATCTAAATAGCTTTTTTCATTAGGCCATGCAAAGCATAAATATGAAGCCTATACATCCGGATATCGACGTACATGTATATATTTTGATCGTATTTGCGTATGCAGGATTTCAAAATATTTTACAGATTAAACACACGTGTATACACGACGCTTAGTGGTATGACGTATTATTCTTTATTTTTAAATATAACATCACAAATAATTTTTTTTCTTTTGGGAGGGGGGGTCAAATTTGAATTCATGTCTTCACAGTGTTAGTGTTAATATATTCAAGGAGAGCCGGTTGATCAATAAACGTCGTGTCTATTTGGTGGTATTCAGCGCATCCCAAATGGCTAGCGAGTTCGTTACATAAGACCACTGCCAAGTGACGGACAATGGTCAACTATTCTTATTGTCGTGAAAAAGTTGAGTAATAGCTTTTCGAAATACACTCTCTGCTCGACATTGGTAAGTGAGATTGGACGGATACTTTTATCAAAATCGTTTTAATTTAAGAAAAAAGTTAGTGTTTCATCAATAATAACATGGCGACTTCATAACCCAATATTAAATAACTTATATTTTCTTGAGAACGATTTTTATATTTAATTTTGTCTTATTGTACAGCTTATTTTAAAATAATTCCCATGGTGTCGTCAGGCGTTTCAAAGACGAATCTATTTGAAAGTAAAGTTTTCCTGGCATCATTTATTTATGCGCCAGTGCTTTACAAGGCAATACACTCTATCTTAAAATACGTGTAGTTTTGCATCGAACTGAAGTATAACGCTTAGAATAGATGCTATATAACTTGGCTAAATCTTTAAGAAATCAGCGTAACTCACTTTTGATCACGTTACTTTAAACTTGCCCTCGAATGTCTATTTTTTATTTGTTCCTGACTTGTTCAAGATAAGAGAGGCAGGGTTATCTGACAAGTTCCTCGCCCTCAAGTCACTAGTTTTGGACTGCAATCAGTCGTGTTCAGCTCCAGTCTCCTTCAAAGTTGCTGACTGCTGTGATATGCGTGTAGCCGGAAGTCAATTTAGCAGTAAGTCTAGTGAAATCGTGGGATAATTCTTTTCTATATTCTTCTTTTTGGTAGAAGCAGAAAAAGGGAGCCATATCGATCAGTCAGTTTAACTGCGCCGCGGTTCACGACGATAAAAATCTTAGTTAGTATGCATCCATGAATCAAATGATTTTGTATGCAATTATTCCTGAGAAAAAGATCAAACAAGATAGAGCATTTTGGTCGAACAAAGAGATTACTTTTATTAATGAGGCCCTAATTTTCAAGGTCAAAAGCCACTCAACAATATGAACTATAGAGATTGGAGGATTGTCAGTTTAATGATTAAGAACATTAGGAGAGGATTAAAAATGAATAATAAGATAGGCAAAGTTTTATTACTTCTGGGGACAAGTAATATTTGGTATTTAATTTGAAGTTGACTACGTTTTGGTACGCATTAGTACATCTTGTTGCAATGTGTTTCACAAACGGTCACTTTTTTAATAGAAACTCTATTCGTACAAATTACCACTGACGGTTAGTACGTTAACGAAGAACGGGAATTCCTATTCAATTGTACTGTCTAGACGAATTCTTTTCGTAGAATGTCTTACAAAAATGGACCAGAGAATTGAGCTCAGTGAACGTGAATCATAGTTACGAATGTGACCTGAAACATAACCTCCATCTTACGTAAATGTTCAAATGATTGTAATGTGTAAATGCTTACTATATTTCGATTTGAACTCAGCATAGCTTTAACAACACTCGCCGACGATATTCATGAAACAAATTAGACACTCGTGAAGTAAAGGTCAGACGAGAATGGTTCTTTAACGTTTTATCTGGAGTGAGTAGTAAAGTCGTAGAATGGTCGAACGAAAGAGTTATTAAAATGGGCACATTCGCATTGTCTATTTCGTAACGTTTAAACAGTGTTAATTACTTTCGATTCGTGTGATGCTTATATTTCTCAACCGTTTCTATGGGTTATTTATTTCTGAAACACAAATGCTCATTATAAAATATTCATTTCGTTCATATATACACAGACACACACACACACACACACACACACATATATATATATATATATATATATATATATATATATATATATATATATTGAGGCAGCATTTTTCTTTTAACATTTTTCGTTAATTACAGCGGACAATTTTTTTATCCTTTCGAAATTCTTTATTTAATTCTTAGATTTAGGTGGGAACTGGACGACAGATCTTCATATTACTTCATGACCCTTGTACTTTACGCTCAATCAAGATCTATTTTCAGGAATAGTTGTCGAGTAAAAAATATGTTGCTTAGATATTTATAGCCAGTTTTATCGGGAATCACGTGTTTGTTACAAGATTAATAAAGTACTTCTTGCCTCTGCCTCTGCATCCGTGCCTCTGCCTCTACCATATATTTGCCCAGAACCAATCCACCCCACACCTCAATGCCTTTTATCATGTGCTTAAATTACATAATTAATTTTACATATAATAAATTTAAATATATTAGTTTTAGGAATATTTAGGAATATTATACCCTATAACATTACATATTAATATAAAAGAAACAAACCAAAAAAACAAAGAAAAAGCAAAAAATAATAAATATGAACTAAGTAATATACACTTTATATATATGTATATAGACTTTATATATATATATATATATATATATATATATATATATATATATATATATATATATATATATATATATATTTATAATCTTGGAATTAAAATTTAAATAGATTAATGTAAGGAATAATTATACGCTATTTACTTATAATTTAAATATGAATTAAGAAATATACACTTTATATATATATAAATATATATATATATATATATATATATATATATATATATATATATATATATACTTTTAATATTTATTGAGTCTTGATCTTCTTAGGATATCATAATTCTTATTCTTATTACTATAAAGTCACCTTTTGTTTCACAATTGATTTCAGTTTTGAATTTGAATTAATTCTAACCAGATTCTGGATTTCACAGTTGCCTCCCCTTGACCCGAACGTATTCCTGTTACATATTTACGGCTCAAATTTATCAAATTTAGAATTGAAATTTAATTAAAATAAAAAAGGAAAAAAGGAAAAAATCAAATAAAAAAATAGAATTGTAATAAATCATAAAGTATATTAATTAACAAATATTAATAAGATGACAAACTTTAAACCGAATACTTATACTATTAAATTATGATAGGAATAATTTATATTGATGTCCAATTAGCTTATCTTAACTCATTTTCTGCGTACCTACCTTCAATTCTCTGCTGTATTTCGTCAACAGTTGTTTCCATCTCGTGTTTTCGACCAGTCGGTCATATTTTTGATCTTTTGATAATGGGAGGTGACGCTCTCGAAAATTAAAGTTTAAAGTTTAACTTTTGTCCGGAACTTTTTAATTGCTTGACAGTAATCTTTTTTTATATTTACTGTTCTGGTATTTAATCTGTTTTACGTGAAATATTAATAAATTGATTTCTTTTTTCTCTTCTCATTTATTTTTGTTCATCTGTTCCACTTTCCGGTACCTACATCGCATCGCTCCTGCCACGGTTACAAACTTATATTTATATTTACCAGCAATGCTTCAAACAAACTACAATTTCCTTTTAAATATATATATATATATATATATATATATATATATATATATATATATATATATATATATATATATATATATATATATATATATATGAATATATATATATATATATATATATATATATATATATATATATATATATATATATATATATATATAGTCTTGGAAGTTTCTTAACAATTAATACTATATTTAAAAAACAACAACTTAAAGTCCCAAGTCGTTCAGTGGAAAATCACTCGTGTAAGACAATTTAACTTTTACAGTTATTATATTAGTTTGCTTCTAACATTATTTAAGTGATCATCAGTTGTTTACCATGAAAAACTGTTTCCGCAATTTAAAAACAAGACAGTATTTAATTTCATGGCTTCCCAGCAGAGTTGATCATACCCCACTTCCCTTAAAAGACAAAAACATAAACGTTCCCTATAAATGTTTTGCATACTTATATTAGTTATTAAAAAAAAAGAAAAAAGTCCTCCTTACCTGTGTTGTTCGTCTGTCTAATAAAATGTATCCGTTACTAATATATATATAGAGAGATAGATATATTAGGTTCTTAGAACAATATATTTTGAAATATTCTCTCTATCATATCTGAGAATAGTCTAAATTGTAAGCTTAATAAAGTTGTAATACAAGCTTCGGAGTATACATATTATTATAGGGGAATTCCAATGACATAAGGCAAAATCAATCCATAACCGTACTTTTTATCTGATTCTACAATAACCTCTCTAGTTTAAATCCTTTTACTTTTATATATCTGCAAATACCTGTAATTCATCTTTGTCACGCCGAGTAAAAAATATTTTTTAATATCTTTAAATTGTATTTATTTATTTATTATTATTGTTCCATGCTTATTTTTCAAATTCAATGTTTTGATCATTTTCTTACACGCATTTCCTCTTAATTTCTGCTGCATTCTGTTCTTGTTCGGTAATATTAATATTGATATTTCTCTTCTTTTTCTTTAAACTATTTTTCAAGACGAAACTCTTTTCATTTGGTTTACTTCTGATATTCCATTTGTTCTATATTTTTTCGGAACTTCCCTTTTAGTCGAAGTTGTCGCTCTTTTAGTGTTCAATTATGTCTTACATGAAACTTTAAAATTCCACCATTCTTGTTACTTAAAAAAAGGCTACATACTTTTTTGTGTTTTCATTTGTTTTTATTTTTTACACGGCCCCGTATCTCTTCCCACTGGAAGAATAAAATTCACTTCTTAAAAAAACGTAACCATGTTCACAACTTATTCACGTCTTCTTTATTAAACAATAAACATCGGGGAAAAAATCGAAGGACCTTTTGTTTTTTTCGTGGTCGAACAATTTTGATTACTATACCTCGTATAGTTTGACTGACTTAATTTTTTATTATCAGCATGAAGATCGAATACATTTTTGAATTCTTTTTTCTGATGTTTAAGATTTGGTAAACTTAGTGTGTTCAATATCCAGTATAGCTTTTAACTTTTCGCTGTTTCTAGTGTAATATTAATAATCTTTCTTGATCACACCACTTAAGACATTTTCGAAAATCCAACATCGCCAGTAGTAGTAATGGTTATGTTGTATCGAACACAAAGCCGAATTTTTGTTGCAGTGTTTTAGGCGACATACGTCCGGGTTATGTTATGTCTGGATAAGTTCGAGTTTTTCGTCTCAAGAGTTCTGATCTTGAACGCTCGATAATAAATAAGTCACCAGGGTGGTATGTATTTACAAGAGTAAGCATTAACAGAAGAACAGAATAGTATTTTAGAGAAAGACTTGTTGTTATTGGTCGTCGACTCCACTATACATTGTATCTAGTAAAGTCCATATAGTCATGAAATACACTCATACAAGAAAGGAGACTGGCTGTCATGATAATCGATAAGAAGGAATAATCTTGCCAAATCGTACACTTCGCCGTTCCAGCAGTTCACAGGGTGAAGATAAAGGAGAGCATGAAAGTATGTATCACGAGAACTTCTCGAATCATTTTCAAGTGATAAAAACAAGGAACAAAATCTTGGAGAAAAAACGAAGAGAATTTCCCGAAAATATCCGAAAACGCCGTATGCCATGTCGCTAAAGTTCAACAAAAATTCAATTTAGTACCAGAAAAAGTGCTTTACAATCATATAATTAACGCCGGAAATAATGCAACAGAAAAAAATGTATTTATGTTATACATTATTTCTGTATTAATTGGTCACTACTAATTTCTCCCTACGTGCAATACCAGTTGTCTTCTAATTGGTCACTACTAAGTTATTATCCTTACGTGTAATAGCATTTTCTTCTAATATTTACTGATTATCATATAAGTTGTATGTCAGTTAAGAATACTTAAAGAACATAAAATAAAATCAGCGCTTACTGAATAAACGTATAGAATCAAACTCTTACAAATTGACTTCTTAATTTCTCTGAAATAAATACAAATTGCCTACATTACAGTATCTATTAACAATTAAACCATTGTTAACGCTAATACGTAGTTTAACCAAAATAAATTGTTTTGGGCGATTAAAATAATTTCCAACGCTATTGCGAATGTTTACCCATCTATTTATTTTTTTATTATCGCCTGTGTTTGAATTCATGTTTTGAATCGTGACGTAAATCATAAATCTGTTACGTCTTGCCAAATTATTTTAAGGCAATGTCTACTTGAGGTGACTGGGTGTGTTAAACTGATACAAATTGTACTATGTAAGACGACAATAGTGCAGTGAGCTGGAAAGCAATGAAGTGGTTAACAGAAACGCATGATCGTTATGCTTAGTTTTACGTACACAGAAAAAGAAATGAAAATTATTTACAAAGGTTACAGCTAGCTGAGTTTGGTTGTGAATGATTTAAATGTGACACAACATATTAGAGCTCGCCTTGAAAACTGCTATTAACATAACGATAGAGAAAGACTAGACACCTCTTCTTTTAGAAATAGTTCGTAAGGAAGAGAAAAATACACCCCACAAGATTTCGAAGTCGATGTTGTACTCTACCATGTGAGAGAAGAGGGCATTGAGTGACACTCCAACTCTACTCATTGTAAAGACGTGTTTGACTCTTACACAGGTAAGCAATTTCGTAAAGAGTTTGATACTTTCTGGAGCAGTAGAATGGTCCATGAACTCCAAGCGATCTTAGCAACAGATTTGATGTACACCTTCTATTTAAGGTATGGAGTTAAGATCAGTCATAGAAGCTTATCCACGACGGAACTTCCTCAAAGGGGAAGTGATTCATTTCAATTTGAGTCAAGTGAGGATCCGGGCGTTGGTGATGAAAAGAAAGAAGTTTTGCTTTAGATGAAAAGTAACATGCCAACCTTTTATCAATTGCACGTCGTGCTCCAGAATATATCTAGATTAAACGCCACCAACCTACAATTAAAAAAAATATTGTTACTAGCTTCCTATGTAATATCATTTAGTGTAATATTTTAAAATATTGTTACTAGTTTCCTATGTAATGTAATTTAGTTTAATGTTTTAGCTTTTAATAAAGATATTTAAAAATATTTTTGTTTTCTTAAATTTGTTTGGGAATGTTAAGTTCTCGTGTTGTAAACTATAATTTCTCGAAAATCAGAAATGTAGTTAAGTTCTTTAAATGCTATTAATTTTTACAACGTATTACCAGGTGCATAGTGAGTTTATGGGAAAGAGCAGTTATAGTTAACCCGATGTAGCTGTTAGCTTTATTATTAGGTGTATTCACTAGGAGTTCTCACACAGGTCATCGTCAGTGATTGCTCCCGACAACAACCTGTGGTGTTCCCTGGAGTCTGAGTAACAACAAACCTTCCCAGATGTCCAATGTTCTCCATCTTTTTTTCCATACCCACCGCAAATTGTTTTGCGGTATCGCAATAGTCGTCTACCATTGACTTCTCGCTGGCAGCGACGATTGGTCTCCTCTGGGATGTGGGTGGCAATAAGCCTCCCCAAGAGCCCGTACTCTCCGCACTCTTCCAGTGGAGGTCTGGTTAGTGCTCTCCCTTCTCAATCCTCCCATCCTTTTGAACCCTTCAGGAACATTGATGTGGTATCGGCCGTGTGATCACGTTTTTTTTTTGGGGGGGGGGGCGATTTATTAGATTTTGTACAGTTCCTGTTACTTAGTTTTTTGTGGTGATGTTATTACTGTGATTTTGCTATCTTCATATTGTAACTTTCATGTAATTGGTTACTCTTCGTAACCTATGCTGGTTGGTTTCCGCATTCGAGTAGTTTCCTTAGGATTGCGGCTGTTTTGATCATCGCCGTATCTTCTGTGATCTCAGTGATCCCTTAGATTCAAATCTCTCACACTCTTTTCTTTCAGTTTTTTTCGGACTGTTTCTAGGATTCCTTCGATTATTTTATTATTTTGACTTTCTTAACGTTCCATATTCCTTTCAGTTCTCTGGTATTTGTTTCGTTTTTTTCGTCTCCTTGACCTCCACTCTGTGATTAACTGGAACGGCGAGGTGTACAATTTGTCCTCCTTGTCGATTATTATGACATCCGGTCTCTTTTTTTGTATAATTTTATCTGTTTGCACTTCCATATCCCAGAGAATTTTGGTGTTTTTCGTTTTCCAGTACTATCTTCGGTTTATGTGTGTACCATTTATCAGCGTGTTCGGAATATAGTTGTTTGCATAGTTCCCAGTGTATTGCTCACCCCATACAGTCATGTGTGTTTTAGTATTTGGGGGAATGGCTAGTTTGCTGCGTTCACTAATTATGTGATTTACTGCTTCGTCTCTTTTTCGACACAGTCTACATTAACTGTTTTACTGTGTTTTGTCTATCTTAGTTTTAATGTAGTTACTCCTAATCGAATTGTTTTGTTCAGCCGTCAGTAGAGATTCCGTTTCTCTATTTAAGTGTCATATTCGTTGCCATGCTGAGCTATTTTTATAGGTCTCTCCCCTTGTCATTCTTATGAAACGTTCATGTAGTTGTTTTTCATCAGACACAACGCAACACGTGAATGATCTATTGATATTTTTAGTAAACTATCTTCCGTATATAAAATGTAATTAATACCTAAAATAATAGAACTGTTACATTTATACATACTGATTCACATTGGCTGACGTCAAATAAAAATGAAATAATCCCTCTATGTCAGACTTTGAGAATATTGATAAAATGATGATGGCTGCCAAGGTTTTTTTTGTGGACATGTGCGATTAAAGGCAGTTTACGATGCTTAAATGCTTGAAATGTCAGAAAAATGAAGAAACCTCAAATAGCTGACATGAAAAGACACTACAAATAAAAGAAATTAAAACGACAAAATGGCGGCTTTGATTCAACGAGTTTCAATGGTGAAAATCCGTTATACAAGCAGGCAAAAGAAACATCAACTATGTTTCAACAGCTCCGCCCCCCGAAAATCGAACTGTTTAATAAAATAATTTTTTAAAAATATTTTTAGAATTTTCATATTTACTTTTTTTACAAACATTAGAAAATGCAACACGCAGCGCAAATGTTGAAACAAGTGACATTTTAAAGGAAATACGAACATAACCCTTGAAAATATCGATTTGAAAACCACGTCAATGGAGGAACTGTTGCATGTTATAATTATTTTGCAACAAAGATTGCAGCCGTTTATATTTTTCACACAGCTGTTATTTTGTGAAAGGAATATCACCAATAACGCAATAAGTGGTCAACAGTGTTGTATGTATAATATACAATTAACATATAAATGTACAATATAGATAAGTAAAATATAAAATTCATTGTAGATCGGGAATTTATCAGAGTTATGATTATTATTATTATTATTATTATTATTATTATTATTATTATTATTATTATTATTATTATTATTATTATTAATATTATTATTATTATTATTATTATTATTATTATTATTATTATTATTATTATTATTATTATCATCATCATCATCATCATCTATATATTAATACGCTAAGGTGTACGTACGTGTGTCACGCTCCTAAAGAAATTCAATAAATTCAGCGTGGAAGGAGGAGGACATTGTGGAAGGAGGAGGAGACGACGTTGGTAGAGGAGAGCGAGTCAATATTTATTTAGTAAACAAAACAGTTTTTTTTTATATTTAAAAGTTCTTCTTTTTCTTCTTTTTCTTCTTCTTCTTCTTCTTCTTCTTCTTCTTCTTCTTATTATTATTATTATTATTTATATATTAATACGGTAGAGTGTTTGTTATTTATTTTGTGTGTCACGATCTGATACTCCTATTTAAGAAGAATTAGTATTTACTTTTGCCCCTGACAAAAGGGGGGTAGGGAGATGGGAGGGAGGGAGCGAGTTAGAGGGGAGTCGCGACCGATGGTGACTGCTGAAGAGACAGCTTTTGCCCCGGCAACCGAGTAATATAAATAAATATATATACTTCCATCCCGTCACGCAAAATTTTGGTGAGTAAAATATGTGCATATTTTTAGCCACCGGATAATATTATTAACAGTAAATTATACAGATTGATGTAGAAAACACTGTGGAATTTCCACAGGGTCCCGCTAGTTATTATTATTATTACTACCTTTGTTATGTTGTTATATATAGAATATCCTTCAACACATTCCAGCATTGCTGGGACAAGTTATGTCTGTCGATGACAAATGATAAAGTGTGAAACCGAAGTGGTCAAAGTGTAAATCGCGGTAGTAATTATATCACTGAAAATGTTTAGTCAATATATATGTAAGTATAAAAGCGACTTGGAAGCGGTACAGCACATCGTATGAAATGCTCTCTGAAATATAAGTAGTTTAAAACATACAAAGATTGTGTAAATTACTACACCAACGTGTCAAACCAATTACTAAGATAAAATGAAACAACGTGTTGCCTTAATTGGTTGTCAGTCTTTATCTATTGAAATTAGCAGCCATTTTCGAAGTATACTTCGAGCGCCAAGTTTAGGCGGGACAATTTCTTTTTCAATTATTCATAGTTTAGCTTAATTGATTTTCAACCCAACAGCCATTAAATGCACTACAACGTTTAATACAACGTATACACTAGTGCACTGTTACATTTTATTAGTTAACTATTCATTCGAACTCTTTCTACTATGAGATGTAAACTTTAGTAAAATACATATATTATATATATATATATATATACATATATACAGATATACATATATATATACATATATATATATATATATATATACAGATATACATATATATATATATATATATATATATATATATATATATATATGTTGTTAAAAATAACACTTCCCAAACCCAAAATACATTAGGAAGAACCAATGTAATATATCAGTTCCAATGCCCTATGGGAGAATGTATCTCCGACAACAATAAAAAAAACTAATTCTTACATAGGTTTCACTTCCACAACACTATCCCGAAGACTCACTCTACATCTCTCCGACACTAGCTCTATATGCCAACACCTAAAAAAACATAATTGCACCCCCTCCCAATATAGAAACATCCTTGTTAACAATACCAAAATAATACACCATGATACCAATATCAAAAAATTAAAAATACTCGAAGCCCTCTAGATAAAAACTAAACATCCCACAATTAATAATGTCAATTATGAAACTAGTCGCAACATTTTAAAGTGTCTAGCATAATAATTAACATTAGCAAATTCTTAGCCATTAGGTAGTTATACGTTTGAATTCTATGCACTTTATTTAACGTCATCAATTTCTTAACGGTTTAAACAGTCAAACTTTAAATCTCTCGTACGTGTAGAACGCCATCACGCTCTCATGTACATTTCAACTTTACAACGCGTTTTCAAATATAAACTACTTGCCGTTATAATTCAAAAATGAGCACAACAGTAAAGACACTAAAACTAATACCGCCTGAAGATGATTTGACGATTCAAATCGGAAGTACTTACAAAAAAGAAAAAAGAATGGAACAAGAAAGCCATGGATCATATTTATATCAATTTGACCGACACATCAGATGGACAATTCGGAAATTTGAAAAAAATAAAAAAAAGTCGCATCAAACAAAACCACTCCATGTTATTCAATAATGTTTGCCTAAATGAAAATATGCTGCCTAAATACACACAATATATATATATATATATATATATATATATATATATATATAAATATATATATATATATATATATTCATTTTACACAAAATTTAATCTCATTGCCTAAAATTCACAGGTAACATGAATTGGAACACATACATTGAAGACATTGCCAAGGCTGCCGCAGAGAAGGTGGACTCCCTCTACCGTGCTAGTAAACTCTTTACACCTGACATTATATTGTATCTCTACAAAGCCACAATCCGCCCATGCATGGAATATTGTTGGCACATCTTGGCTGGTGCATCATCTACTAGTTTCTCCCTCCTTGACAAGGTCCAAAAAAGAGTCGCCAACCTAATAGGTCCCTCACTGTCAACCAAGCTTTAGTCCCTGTCCCATCGCCGCAATGTTGTATCCTTGTGCTTGTTTTACAAATATTTCGATGGATTATGCTCCGATGAACTGGCTAATCTGGTGCCCCCTCGACATAAATTCACTAAACCAATCGACAATCAACTAAATTCCATCCATTCACTGTTGAGGTCCCCAGATGCCGGAGAGCTTTTTACTCAAACAGCTTCTTTCCTCGTGATGCTGGACTCTGGAACTCCGTCAATGATCCCTGTTTTTCTGACAGTACTGATATGCAGAAATGCAAAACTAATGTAAACAGACATGTCGCTGCGCAGATCCCAATTTAGGTTGACCCTGCCAACCTTCTCCCTTTTTTCTCAATAGCCCTTTACGTCTACAGTGGTAGCCTGCCTTGTTTGGGGTAAACTATGTTTTAAATAATGTCTGAGGAGCGATGAAACGTGTTAATACCTAGATGTGTTCCCTATGCTTCGGCGTATTCGTGAGACCTTTGGTAATATATGAGATATTAATTTCTGTAAAATCTATAATTACGTAATTCATATTACGCTCGTATTGTATAAAAGAGCACTGTTTTGTATTTCTGTCCACCCCAAAAGCATCAACCCCCCCCCACACACACATACACACACATATATATATACATATATATATATATATATATATATATATATATATATATATATATATATATATATATATATATGTGTGTGTGTGTGTGTGTGTGTATATATACATATGGGAAGAGAAGGATGAAGGTAATCCGACGTGATGGGAAAATGAAAAAGGAAAACCAAAAAATGGATGTTTTTTATGTGTACATCAACGTTTCGTCTTTATTTATAAGACTTCATCAGGATGATAATATAGAGAAAAAATGTCAAGCAAGTACAGATACATGTAGGGTAGACATATTGGGAGGAAAAATAAAATAAAATAATGGCCACTACTGGGTGGACGTCCGTACTTGTTGGAGAATACCCAGTAGTGGCCATTATTTTATTTTATTATTCCTCCCAATATGTCTACCCTACATGTATCTGTACTTGCTTGACATTTTTTCTCTATATTATCATCCTGATGAAGTCTTATAAATAAAGACGAAACGTTGATGTACACATAAAAAACATCCATTTTTTGGTTTTCCTTTTTCATTTTCCCATATATACATATATATGGTAATTAAGCTACACAGAGACTCTCGCGTTTCATCCCCGGGGGAATCTTCAGGCGAGAGCCTCTGTGTAGCTTAATTCCCATAAATATATTTTCGTAGCTTACTACCTAGCTCTACTTACGTATCGAGCACTGTTGAAGTAAATACTGAAAATCGATACATAAAAAAGTATATCTCCTTATAAAATGTTATGTGAATACATGAAATACTAATAAATAAATATATATATATATATATATATATATATATATATATATATATATATATATATATATGATACTACTACTACCGGTGTGACTGAAACGAGAAAAGACACAGTACATTTCGAACAAGTCTGACTACAATTTAAATAGGTAAGAATAAAATGTATTTACATTGAAACAATTTACCATTGCACTCTGCAGATTGAAAGATAATGCAAACTACAACAATAATGTAAAATAATTAATAAAAAGTGGGAAACTGTTGTATGCTTCAAATACACGCCAAGAAGTAAAGTTAACCATATACTTGACCAGTTATTGTTTTTTTTTTTTGTTAGTATCTAATAAAATTGCATTTATCCGACGACTGAAGCGAACATGAAAATAGACAGACTTCTTTAAGGATTGAACTCACATCCTTCAGATACTAAGACGTCTTAGTAAAATCATTTCCACCCATTTCCCTTTTTCCCGAATAATTTTCCAATTCAAATATCATTGTTACATGTTCTATGGTATTCGTTAGTAAGCTAATGGTCGAGCGTACGGACGGACAGAACTACGAAGAGAGACACACACTGATCTCGCCATCATGGTTACTTGTATCTCAAGAAATAAGAGTAAATAAAGTTCCGCGCGAAATTTTGCGAGAACATTAAGCTTACATAAATATCCGTTTATCAATGCAACTATATGTATGTTAGTATCTATCAGATATTGATCTATCTATCTATCTATCTATCTATCTATCTATATTTATGTTATTGTTTTTACTAGTGATTTCACTTTTAACAATTAAGAAATAATATATATATATATATATATATATATATTTATTATATTCCAATAACCATGGTTTGTTTTATTCCTTTTATTTTTGTTTTTATTTTTTTCACATTTCCAAAAATTCAAAATTTCTGTGAGATATATTTTACGGTCCGTTTCATTTGTTTTGTGTCAAACAACATTTGTATGTCAATATCGTCTCTGCAACACTACAAAATCATCAGAAAAAGTTCACAAATAATAAGAGTTTTTAGATTAGAGTGTCTTGAAAAAACACCCACATCATACATAAGTTTCATTTTAAGGTGGAAATAAACAAAAGAACAAACAAAAATTTTAGAGCAAACACTCACATGTGTACGATCAAACTAATCAGCAATTTTGATTTTTCAAACATTGAGCTGAATCTTCAAAGGAGACTACAAAGTAAAAGGATCCGATGATTATGATAATACATATATTGCCTTTAATAATTATATATATATATATATATATATATATATATGACCACTTTAATGCAATTCGTTGACAGAGACATGAAAGGAACTAAATTTGACGAACCGTTTATTTTCTGTGACATATGCCGTTTCTCAAGGCACACATGGAGATGTGTTATTCCAAAATGCACCCGTTGTTATGAACCGTTTTTCCATATTTTTCTGCGATGTAACACCAACAATATTGAAAGAAGAACAAAATGACGCCATTTTAGTTTTGTTGGAAACATAACGCTTATCCGAACCCGATGTCTGCCATTTCCGCATGTGCATAGAATAAAAGAAGAAATAAATTCGCGGACCAAAGAAACGAAAAGAGAATTAAACGATTCACCATGAAGCAAATAACGATTCCTACCAATGACAAAGGTCGATTGTTGTGCTTTTAACCAAAATGATAACAATAGAACCACTCAAGGTCATAGATTTGTATATTTACTTTCTGGCACACATTCCGTTCTATTTCTCTTGTCTCACGTTGTGATTTAAATGATTTTTACTCCCTAAGCATCGCGTGAAGTTCGCTTTTATGTCTTTTTCTTCCGGTTATCATCTTTCTCAGGAAAAGCAAATCTAATGTACGTTAATAGGAGCCTCATGTTAATTTGTTACACTTTCAAATTCAGGATGACATTGTTTTTTTTTATTTAAACAATAGTTTGCTTACATTTATTTTCAGTGAGAAGAAAGTGACGTATTATTGTTCACAGATATTTAATATGTAACATATAATAGATTAAAAATAGATTAATGTGTGCAATTATTTTATGAAGAAAGAATTAGCTGACAATTTTCTTTATAGGATGCAAAAAGTAGATGTATTGTGATTAAGAGACTTTACTTGAATAAAAGATATATATATATATATATATATATATATACATATATATATATATATATATATATATATATATATATATTATGCATATATATATATTCGTTTCATCTATTGGCAAATAATTTAGCTGGCAATGACAATAATTATCACGAGTGAAAAAATCACTTAATTCTAAAAATAATTAATATTATAAATGATAAATGATATATTATCATTAACAGTAAATCATACAAGTTGGTGAAAAAAGCAATCAATATAATTCACAAATAAATATATATGCATATATATATATATATATATATATATATATGTATACTTAGACAGCAAGTCATTATCTAAGCAAGCGTTGTTGAACGTCACGGAACTTTCGTGTTTGTATATCTTCTTCGTGAGGTTCTCAAACCGTCGAGCTATCTTTCTGGTTTCAGATAGTAATCCATATAGTACTTCTCCGATAGTTCTTTATTCGGCCATTTTTTTCAAGCGCTTTCGACTTTCGTAGGCGTCTTCAGGATTAGGGTTTTTTAATTTCTTTTTAAATAAGAAGACTTGAGCTAATGCTTTATAGTTATCGTTAAGGGCGATTATTTATATATATATATATATATATATATATACATATATATATATATGTATATAGTCTTAAATATCATAAAATGCATTGACACTTCCGAAGCATGTAGGTCTTATCTTATCACCGCTATCGCCTGAAAGATGTGCTCTGTTCAGCTGGTCCCTTGTCCTTTCTAAGCCCTACACCTGTCTTGTCGCTCTTATTTCCTTGGTTGCTGGGTATTTGTATCTGTCGTACCAATGTTTAATAATTCTGATGAAAGAACTGACCTATAAAAGTATCGCCCTCTCAGTCTCCTGCCGCTGTTTGCTAAAGTCTGTTAATCATAAATAATTCTAGCGATTGTCTCCCACCTCGTTAATGCTACACTTTTTTCTGACCAAGGCAAGCCCGTTCCCCTGATGATATCTTATCGGTCATCCCGGAACGCATTTACTTGGACACTGGACAATGCTGGTAAAGCAAAGGCCGTGGCACCTGATACATCTAAAGTTTTACACAGGGTCTGGTATGATGGTCTTCTCATGAAAATAAAGTTGTACGATATTATTTATGTTATTATATCTTATATAATTGTATTTAGAGAGGACCTGTGGACGAGTGGTTATAGCACTTGTCTTTGAGCTGGACGACCCGGGTTCGTTCCTACTCACGGGCTTGAAAACTCCCTCTGTCAACCCAGCAGTAAATGGGTACCTGACTAAAACTTAGTGAAGGTTCAAGGCAGCGGAAGGAGAGGGATGGGCTCCGCCTTTCATATTATGTGCCCTATACACGGTGATTCTTAACAAATCACCGCCGCTACGGGCATGGGCAGTGTGCGATGTCGGCAACGACACTCGTGCGCGTCCAGGCTATGCGATCTTTACATTTTTAAAAATTTTATTTGTCTTAGCCAAACAAAGATCAAGGTTTTCCTCGATGTCCGTACATTTGAAAAAACATAACATTAACGCGGGTCGTTGACAGGGGCAATCCCTTAACCGTGTTTTTTCATGATTTGTTTATAAGCGAGCTCCCTTATGAAATCTTATTCGAGATTGCTATATTGCTGTCGACACGACTCTTTATTTTTGACATGTAGAAAAAACAAAGTCACACGTATCCACGTTTGTATCCTTTGATGATGACTTGTAATGGAATAGGGACATACATTATGGTAACATTTAATGCTAGTAAGACAAGCCCTATTATAATAAACAGCACCCTACCTGAGAGTTCAAACTTAATTCAAACTACTTAACCTAACATTACCAGATAACATGAATTTGAACAAATATATAGAAGACATTGCCAAGGTTGTTACAAGATAGGTTGGCACCCTCTACCGCGATAGAAAAGTGGCAGTATCCTATTGCTATCTGTCGCTCAAGCATGGAGTGGTGTTTGTCATATCTGGGCTGTTGCATAAGCCACAAGCTGCTTCCTCTTGGACAGGGTCTAAAAAGCGCCTGTAATTTTATGAGTCCAACACTAACAAGCCGTTGCCCCTGTCCCATCACCGCAATGTTAAATCCATGTGCTTGTTTCCCAAGTACTTTAATGAAATGTTCTACGATGAACCTGTTGTACTGGTGCCATTTCAACGTTAATACAACCGATCAAACCGTCAGTCTGAATGATTTAACTCCTTCGCTGTAGTTGCCGGAGAATTTCTCACTCTAATAGCTTCATTTCTCGAACTGCTTGCCTTTGAAATTCCCTCACTGCTTCCTCAATCCCTAACTGTACTAATATACAAAAGTGTAAATGTAATGTTATCTAACATTTCGCTACACATCTAATTCACAGTAGCCCATCACGTCTCAGTGGTATTGTTCCTTGTTTGGGATAAATGAAAAACACAAAACAATTTAAGTGTTTTGGAATGAAATGTTTAATATTTTCCGAATAATTGTTATTACGTTATATATATATATATATATATATATATATATATATATATATATTGTAATTTTTACAACGTTTCGACTGATTTGACATCCGACCTTCTTCATGCACATTTTTTGGAACTTCGATATATTTATATCGCTATGGGAATATTTACAGAATTATGAATTGAACTATTTATTTGTTCCACGTGGATAAATTGTTTTCGTTAAGTCGACAATGACCGGATACTAGTGTTGTCCTAGTAGATTTACGAGTTAAATGAAAAGATGCCGAAGTTCGTAAAGATGCACCCGAAGGTTATCTAAGGAAATATTTCGAAAATAACAACTTAGATAGAAATAGTAGTATAAGACCATGGACCCGCGGCCTCGACTATATAAATAAAACAACACAGACTCACGAAAAAAACAAACTCAAATATATTGAGTAAAAGTCAGGTGACCATTGTCGTTCGATCGATCAACTCATCTCGAGTGTGCAAAAATCTGCCATCTTCTCCGCCTCACTCGGGTCTAACGCAATCTGCGCTGGACAAAACCTCTCGGGGGATCGCCCTGAGTTGCAAACTGCCGTTACTGCCGCAAATAAAAATCTCGTTAACTCAAACTGTCGTAAACTATCTAAAAACACATAAATATATTGACTCAGGATAGAAAATCCTATGTCTGGTCTTTTGTCTTTGTCACCGTCAACACTGATCAATAGAAACTAACAACTTTCGTGCTCGCTCTATTAGCTACTCCCAGCTGACTATCCATCCTACTTAGATCTAATCATTCAATTCCTTTTTTTCCCTTTGGTGAATCATTTTCTTAACATTCTCCGTGACTTGTGGGGAGCAATGCATAGTATCACAGTATACTGAATATTACAAATACAAACTATCGATCCTCAGTAAATAAAATTGAAAGATAAATATGTAAAGTAGAAAACGTTGAGAAATTATAAAGAAATAAAGGCGAAAGGTAATTAGCGAAAGTATAAAGGAACACTAATTTAGTAAAAAAAAGATAAAAGTTAGATTTATAATAAATTTGATTAGAATGCAAAAAAATACGAACTAGAATTAAAAGAAATAATTTTTTCTGTTCTTATTTTGGTAAGAAGGAAGGAATTGTTGGAAATCTATCGACATAGGTCAATGCGAATTGCAGTGTCTGGTAACTTGATCACTTGCCATGTACACGACATTCTATATTTCACTTTCTGTAATTACATCCCAAAATATAATGACCCTGTCACCTCTTCTTTTGCACTTTATCACGGCTTGTCATAATATTCACATTACTCTGTCGACCGGGAAACAACTCGGCTTCGGAGGAATGTGATTTTACAACGTTTCTGTCGTTGGTTTTACGTCTAGTTTTGATCGCCGCACTCTGAGCAGTTCATTCATACGTATATGTCGTTTATCCATGCGATTGGGTGATTTATTGTTGAGCAACTTTTTATAACCTCGTAATTTAGGTTATAATAAATAATAACTTGTATATAAAGTGATGAACTATCAAGAGAAACGTTTAACAGATTTATTAAAACTGAACACAGAATGAATTAATGAGTTAATTTGCCGCTGGGCGCGATTTTTATATTCACCGTCTGATGCCATGATCTTTGTTTATCTTTCTCTCTGAGCAGCCGACCTTTTTCAAGGGCGATAACTCTAAACTCCCGAAATGGTTCAAGGGGGGGAGGGTAATCCGTTTTCGTTAGGTTTCCTAACAGAACTCTTTGAGAGTTGTTAATCATTTTATTGCTACGCGCAATTAGAATGGCATAAAAATATTATATCAGTTATTTCGAGGCATTTTTTTTGATAGGCTGATTTTTGGATTTTAATGATGTGGAACATATCGAAGTATGTATTAGTTTAACATTTTCACCAACAAAAATAATAGGGTAAGGAAGATACTTACAAGTTCACTTTTATACAAACTTGAATGTATTTTCATTATTATTTATAATTTCGTGTTTACTGTTCTTTACTGTCTTTTTTTATCATAGTTAACCCCCAAAAAAGGCAAACCGCAACGGTAGACGTAAGTTGGTATTGAAAATTAGGGTGAAAGTTTTGAGGAGCATCCTATCTTGGGAGCTGTGCAGCGAGATGTCTGTTCACATTTGTTTTATATTTCTGCATGTCGATACAATCGGGGAAGGGAGAAGGGAGGCAGTCCCACATGTCGGCAGCACGAGAAAAGAAGCTATTGGAGTAGACGGCTCTCCAACATCTGGATACTTCTACAGTGAATGGATGGGACCTAGATTATTGTCGTGTTGGTTTAGTGTATTTACGTCGAGGGGCACCAGAGCATCAAGTTAATCGGAGCACAACCCATTGCAGTACTTGTTAAACAGGCGCAAAGAGGCAACAATGCGGTGATGGGACAGGGGCTGGAGCTTGGTTTTTATTTCTTTTTGTATTTACAAAATGCTTTGTTTCTTTTCATATCAAATATGATTTTTCTTTGTTTTGTATTGTTTTTGTGTTTTTAGGTTTTGAAGCTTGTGTTCCTCTATACTTAACTTTTATTTCTTGCTATAATCGAGTAAAGTGTGATCGCATATACAGGAAGGGTACTATATTTTGCTATGGATTAAATCTTAATAGGTCTTGCGATTTCAGTTCAGAGTTTAGCAATGACAATAACTTGGTGATTTCACAATTACTTAAATCTTTCACAGCGATACGCCCGAAGTGTGACAAGTACAAATACTTCGGATCAGTGAATAATGAAAACAATTGAGTTTTTTAAAACTTTCGAATGTACCTAATTTGAGACATGTTTTTCGGTTGTAGTTTCATGTTATACCGAAGGCAAATTTATTGTAAGCCATTGATAAGATATTGACAAGTAATACGATTTCGGGGCAGCATGCACCTCAGATTACAGTAAAATGATATAATATCAATACCGATATCTAGATAGAACCGCGTCTCTAGAGAAAGACTGCTACCAGAACGTCATCATTTGTTACGTGGTCTTATCATGACAGATTGGCTGTCAGAAATTAACGTGTGTTCTACTGTACAATAGGGAGACACGGAGATGCCATATTTGGAAGTCAAATAACGTTTCGATCATTGCAATCAACTTGATAAACATTTATGCGCAAGATTATCTATGATAGAAAAATACACGCAACATTTAGTTCCTATAGATATGTATATTAAGAACTTTTAATCAAATCATCGTCCTTGATTAGTTAAAGTGAGGAGATATTACCTTATAGTTTTCTTTGAAGAAAGACACATGAAGAAAGCTTAAGAGCACACCATCCTTTACATAGTCGAACACATGATAGAATCTATTTGGAAATAATCGAAAGGTTGAACTTGCTGTAATAGATCAGATCTATTTCAGGTTTAATTTTGGTTGTCGTTATCAATTATTATTGAACATTTTTAATTATTCAATGCCAACACCTAATAGACCGTTACAAACTTCTCATTGCGTAACTGAAGTGAATTTGTCATTTAATTTGCACGTGAGTATTGATTTACCCATCTCCAGGAGTTAGGCACAAGGGTAGTTTTTTATCTTACTCCCACAAGTAAGATGTGACCTAAGGTCAAGTCGGGAAAGTGGGGTTTGAAAAGCAAACGCCCGAGAGGTGATCACTCTGGCCATTAAACATTTCCTTGGCAGCTCCGTCGGCATTCCCCGGTAAGGGCGCCTCAGGCAGTAAGCAATAAACTTACTCCTCCCCAAAGAGGGGGCGAGCCTGGGAGGGTGGACCTCATAGAACTGCACAAGACATACCCATAGACCGGCGTAAATCAAGCCCCGAAGGCCAAGACAATACCAGTCTATGGGGTGCAGTATAACTCGGAACAGATACTACACTTTGATCTTAGCCAAAAGGCCAAGTTGAAGGCCAACGTGAGTAGAACTTTCGTGTGTATGCCTTTTACAGCAGTATTTGTCCATAAATGATGATACTACATCAGATAGGATTTGAACTCGACATGATCAATTATATTGCCCACGACTGGACACATTAACTTAATAACCCTGTCTCGTTAAAGCTAAATAGTGTTTCCATTGTTTATTGTTTAATCCTTATTACAAAAAGAAAAGCACAATTTTGCTCACATTGTTTTTAAACACATCTTGCACACGACTTATTAATGCATAATAAAGATTAATTTTTCAGAGGTAGAATATCAAAGCAAAACTATGTTGGGCGCAAGACATTATCAGAAAGAAACAAAATACAAATAACAAATATAACATTTTAATTAAAACAGTGATTTAAATATTTCGGGATGTTTGACTGAATAAATTAAAGTTATATCGATTTTAAGCTTCCGATTTACATATTCTGCAAGTTTCAACTAAAACTTAAAAAGTTGCAAAATATTTAATTAAAATTCAATACTTTTGACGTAGTTTGATGATTTCGAATATTGAGCACTGACTCCACATTATGTATATACCCGTCTATCATCATGCTTATCTGACAATCTATATTTCTAGTCTATCATTTTGATACTTATTTATTTCCATACGTAAACTAGAAGAGTCATTTCTTTTTGTATCGAACCGTAATGTCCACATATTTTACACACACTTATTAAACATTATTAAACAAATGACGGAAAAATCAAATTTGTACAGGGTGGGCAAAAATAAGGGTCCTATTTTTAAAAATTCATAACTTTTTTATTTATTTATTTAAAAAAATCTTTTTTTTTAGAATAAGTAAAGGACCCCTTCCGAAGCAAGCATGAGCCGTATTAGCCCTAAGGAACGTACCCTCATTTAGAAAACATTATTTTTGCTTAAAAAACTCAAAACAGTGTAAAAAACAATACTTTAGTTTTTGTAAGTTTTAAGAAGTGTTTTTCGGCTAAAATTTGTTTTGTTTATTTCAAAAAATCTCGGAAGGGTCAGTCTACACACACATAAAGTTTGGTGAGTTTAACTTTTATTTTGTGGAAGTTATTCAAATTCAAGTTATTCAAATTTAAAGATAGGACCCTTATTTTGGCGCACCCTGTATAATTGTGTTACTTCATAAATTATCACACTAGCTAATATTTTTAAACAATTAGTTGTTGGTTTCGTTTGTATGTGTTGCCACATATCCACCATTAATTTGGTTATTTGATCAATCTATCTGTCTGTCAGATCGGGCTGGTTGTCGAACCATATTGACCCAACTCCACCATACTTCACTGTTCGTCATGGCTCTGTGAAGATCTTCCAGTTGAGAACCAGTATCCCTATTCAACTGTTTTGTGTACGTCAAAATATAAATGGATATTTGATAATGAAACGTGATACAGAATACAACTTTTTTATTGGAGCGAATTAATTAAACAATAGTTGCTCTTTTTCCTACAGAGGGGTCGCTAGAAAAAAAAGGAGAATTTAAGCAAGAGCGCCAATTCGATTTTTCCGCAATATACTCCTGATTTCAATTGACCGGAGGATTTGTCCTTAAAGAGCTCAGATAGGAATATAATGACTTCCTGTGTTTATAGCCTGATATGAACTGAAACTTAGTAATGTCGTTACCAACTGAAACTGAGTAATGTCGTTACAAACTGAAACTCATAAATTTCGTTACCAACTGAAACTCATAAATGTCGTTACTAACTGAAACTCTGAAATTTCGTAACTAACTGAAACTCATAAATGCCGTTACTAACTGAAATTCAATAATGTCGTTACCAACTTAAACTCAGAAATATCGTTACTAACTGAAAGTCAGAAATATCGTTACTAACTGAAATTCAGAAATTTCGTTACCAACTGAAACTCATAAATGTCGTTACCAACTGAAACTCATAAATGTCGTTACGAACTGAAACTCAGAAATGTCGTTACCAACTGAAATCCAGAAATGTCGTTACCAACTGAAATCCAGAAATGTCGTTACCAACTGAAACTCATAAATGTCGTTACGAACTGAAACTCAGAAATGTCGTTACCAAAAAAAATCCAGAAATGTCGTTACCAACTGAAACTCATAAATGTCGTTATCAACTTAAACACAAAAATGTCGTTACCAACTGAAATCCAGAAATGTCGTTACCAACTGAAATCCAGAAATGTCGTTACCAACTGAAACTCAGAAATGTCGTTATCAACTGAAACTTAGAAATCTCGTTACCAACTGACACTCTGAAATGTCGTTACTAACAGAAACTCTGAAATGTCGTTACTAACAGAAACTCAAAAATGTCGTTACTAACAGAAACTCAGAAATGTCGTTACGTACTGAAACTCGTAAATTTCGTTACGGACTGAAATTCAGAAATGTCGTTACGTACTGATCGGCGAGATAAGGTCCTGTTCATTTGGCTTGCGGGGGAGTGATTACCTTTAAATTTGACTTTTTTAATTGGAATACTTTTTGTCCGACCCGGAAGAAAAAATGGCCGAATATGTCAGCTCAATTTGATTTAATTTTATTCGAATCGGATTTAGCAGATTTTCCATTTAACCAGCGAATTATGGTTTGCACTAATCCGGTCAAATCATTGGAACCCTGAATTTTGAACATTACGATTTCAACACTAAGTGAGTTTACTGAACTATTTATTTTATTTTTTCCTTTATCGTTTTATTAATTTAACATAAACATTAGAAGCATTTTTAACTGTCATTTATTGCATTGTTTGCGGACGCATTTCCCGACTGGATACACTTTTTCAATTTAATCAATTTTCTCATTTTTTCGACTGTCACTTACTACCTGGATCAATCTTCAATCAACCTCTTCGATATATTTCCTGAATTTGTTTTGAATTGTATGACTTGGATTGTATAGCTTTAATAAAAGTATGTTTTGGGCTAGTATATTTAATGTGTTGTATATTTTTATGCATTTTTGCATATATTTTTATATATTTTCAAAGTGTAATTTTATCACCTGCAGTGATGCCACTGCGGTAATGGTCTTCTGAGGAGAATAATTATCTTTGAAAACTCATGAGTTAAGGACTTTAAGATACTTTGCCTGAACTTAGAATTCTAATAAAATTTGATTCGCACCATTAATTTATTATTTCATTTCATATTATGCTATTAACGCTCTATCCAGTATATTAGACTTCAGTTTTTATCCGGATGTTTCACTAATTAAAAGATATTAGTTGCCTCTTATATCTTTTTGTTGGATTAACCTCTTATATATATATATATATATATATATATATATATATATATATATATATATATACATACATATACACACACACACACACACATATATATATATATATATATATATATGATATAAAATGAAGTAATAAAATAAGGTGCCAATCAAATTTTATTATAATTCAAGATTCAAGCAAAGTATCTTAAAGTCCTTAGCTCATGAGTTTTCAAAGATAATTCTTCTCCCCAGAGGACCATTACCACAGTTATACTACTACAGGTAATACAATTACACTTTGAAAATATATAAATATATATACAAGAATATATACAAATATATAACCTCAAATATATCAACCCAAAAACACACTTTTTTGTTAAATCTATACAATCCACTCAAGTCATACATTTTAAAAAACATAATCAGGAAAGAAGTCCAGAAGGTGGACTGAAGATTAATCCAGGTGATGAGTGACAGTCCAAATACGAGAAATTGAAAGAGCTGAAAAAGTTGTCCAGTCGTGAGATGCGTCAGCAATCGATGAAGTGAAAAGTATCCAATGTTTATGTTAATTATTACAACGATAAATAAAGCAAACCAAATGATATAAAAAGTTCAATAAACTCACTCAAAATTCCAAAAACTTGATCTGGGCAGCACAAATCAAATCCAAGTTCGCTGGTTTAAAAAGAAAAGTCCGTTAAATACGAATCGAATAAAAATAATTAAAATTTTGAAATATGACTACTACTACTACTACTACTACTACTACTACTACTACTACTACTACTACAACAAATAATATAATAATAATAATAATAATAATAATAATAATAATAATAATAATAATAAAATAATACCAATTAAAATAACGAAAATAAAAAAATAATAATAAAATAAATAAATAAATAAATAAGTTGTCCCCCCCCCCGCCAATAAAAAACATTGTGCTGGCCTTGGCTGACAACACGCATAACATTTGTAGAAGGTTAAGGAGGATGAGAGACCGAGGAGGGACAGCACAAACCATATCTCCACTGGAAGTGCAGAGTGCTGGGACATTGGGGAGGCTTATTGGCACTCAAATCCCAAATAACACAATGGTTCTTACCAGCGAGAAATCAATGGTAAGCGATTGTTGCGATACCGAAAGGTCATTTGCTGTGGTCATCGAAAAGAAGTGGAGAGTACTAGACATCTGGGGAGGCTTGTTATCACTCAGACTCCAGGGAACAGCACCGGTTTTTGTGGGTGAGCACCCACTGATGATGACCTGTGTGAAAACTTCTAGTGAGTACAAACTACTACTACTACTACTACTACAACTACTACTACTAATAATAATAATAACAACAACAACAACAACAACAACAACAACAATAATAATAATAATAATAATAATAATAATAATAATAATAATAATAATAATAATAATAATAATAATAATAATAATAATAATAATAATAAACAACATAATAGATCGGATGAAATTGATATCATACTCAGGGCATATTTATGTATACGCAATTCTGTGTTTATATCTCTTACGAGTTATTATTGTGAAACTAGGAAATGACAGCATCAATCGAATATAACTTAAATAAAGTTTTTTTTATGTAAAAATAATAAACTCGAGTAAGGAAATTGATTTTCAGCAGTAACTAAATCTAATAACAGAGAATGTTACTTTGTGAAGTAAAACTGTTTAACCGATTTTCTTGGCCTTTTGGCCAAGATCAAAGTATAGTATCTGTTCCGATAAAACAATACAGACCGGTATCGTCTTGGCGTCAGGCCTTGATTTCGCCAGTCTATGGGTTTGTCCTGTGCAGTTCTAGGAGGTCCACCCTCCCAGGCTTTGCTTGCTTACCCTTTGAGAAGGGGTTAGTTTATTGCTAATCGCCTGAGGCGCCCCTACCGAGAAATGTCGACAGGGCTGCCTAGGTCATAAATGCTCTTCCTCTAGGCTAATTACTTATCAAATCCCACTTTCCTGACCTTGTGTCACATCTTACCGCTGTTGGAAGGTAGATAAATACTAACCGATTAAAGTACAGTAAGCCAAATTATAACTACTGCGTTAAATGTATTCTGGACATTGAAGGACGCCATATGGTTGCCAAACAGTATGGCAAAGAGACGATTGGCATTCTTGAAATGTTTGTCTCCGGGGTATTGGTGATTCTATCCATTAATCAAAATTGAATTGCAGACGACAGACACACGACTCCGTAGCTAAGTGCTTAATTCTTTCTTTCTCTTTGTATGTTCATTAATTTATTCATGTATCCATATTATATAAATTTCTGTTTAAAATTATGACTTTTCTTTACTTGTGCGTCATTTGTCAATTCTTAAAATACTCTTAAAATCTGGATAACATAAGGCTTCGGAAACAAAGTTTATATATATATATATATATATATATATATATATATATATATATATATATATATATATACTGTCGTACGCAAAAACGCGGTGTTTTATCATCTATGTCACCATGGCTCCAACTGAAAAGAGAAAAAAATGCTAAGAGTTCATGAACTCAAATCTGTGCATACCTTTTTTTATATAAAAGTCCGCTCTCTCTACCCCCTATATATATATATATATATATATATATATATATATATATATATATATATATATATATAGAATTATAAAAAGAAAAACTATACACACATTAAGGTTGTACACATTATAACTTATTTCGACCCCTTTAATTAGGTCTCCTCAGATGTATAAACATGTTTTTTGACGTGGTTGTTTATACATCTGAGGAGACCTAATTAAAGGGGTCGAAATAAGTTATAATGTGTACAACCTTAATGTGTGTATAGTTTTTCTTTTTATAATTCTGTTTTGCTCTGTTTAAATTACATTGAGCTCTGTTATTCAGATTCTCAACACAAAATTGAAATCTACACACTATATATATATATATATATATATATATATATATATATATATATTACTAAAGCTGGGGTATTGAGCAATTTATCCGGTTTGGAAACCTAAATTTGCTTGATTAGTAGGTAGGCTCTGCATACCGCCCGGCTATCACATTCCTTCTTTGTATATTCATAGAGGAACACTTGCAGAAACTCACCATAGACACCCAGGGTTGGGCCTCGTTTCTTTACTAAGAAAATGAATGCTGTCTCCCCATATCTCTGTTCTCAAACTAACTTAGGGACGCTTACTTGCCATTTATTTTCACACCCATAGCCTGGGCATCTCTGTCTGACGGGTGTAGGGTACAGGTTTGACAGTTTGTTTCCGACTGACAGTATTGGAGCCATCACTTTAAGGTAGTGCTAAAGGCGGCTACTCCATCAGCAGTGATATAATATCGCGATAACTGTACGTGCCATGTCGCGCAGGGATAGAGACCCTGCAGTTATCTCTGGAGGACTTTCCTGAGGACACAACTATATAGATGAAAATTCTGCTAATAGTCTACTTGTGTATGCATAATGGCATAAAACAGACACTCATGTTAGCTAAACCAATTTACCATAAAACTGAAACAATTAAATGATATGACAATCCAAGCCAAAATATACGATAAAGCAAGATACCCACCTAAAAAAAACAATTCGTCTATGTCCTTAAATGTTTGATTCACAATTATACGAGGGTTTAGAAGAAATCTAGACGATGTTCAATCATTTCTCCTAGTAAACTCCCCGGATATCCTAGCACTAAGTGAAACTAACATACACTCCTTAATCCCCATTAATCGCTTTGATATGACTGGACACTCCCCGCTGTGTCGTAATGAGTCTGAAAGGCATATGCACGGACTTGGTTTATATTCGTAATAAACTCGACAATCTGCTAAATCCAACCCATTCACTGTGGAGGCCCCCAAATTCTGAAGAGCTTTTTACTCCAAGAGCTTCTCCCCTCGTGTTGCTGGCCTCTGGAACTCCATCCCTGTTCCCTGTTCTCCTGACGGTACTGACATGCTGAAATTAAAAACTAATGTAAACAGACATCTCGGTGCGAAGCTCCGAATTTAGGTTGACCCTCCAAAAAAAACTCTCACCCTTTTTCTCAGTAGCCCCTTAGGTCTACAGTTGCGGCCTGCCTTGTTTGGGGTGAACTATGTTAAAAAAAACACACAAAAATACAACTAGAGAGCATAATCTAAAATCTGATCTCAGACCTTTATATGATTGAGACTAACATTCCAACACTGCGTTAGTTACTTATATTTCACCTACAGTTTTTCTCCGACTTAAGACGCAATCCGAATTGATAATATTCCTAACAGTAAAGCTGCAGCGCTCTCTTTAGATGCACGCGCCTCAATACATGTATTTAGTAATTTTAATGTCCAGCGAAGTAATTTTCTAGGTGCAACTTATAGCGGCATCTATAGGTTCTTTATATCTCATCCTCTTTAAAAGACTCTCCCTTTCCCGACCAACCTCTCTGATCGAGAGGACTTACAAGCTTCGCTTCTTGATCAATTCATGACAACACTGCGCGAAGCTTGTGTGACGAATCCCCATAGTCCATTCGGGAATGCTGATCCTCTTAGGATATTCGTAAAAATCACCCTTAACTTTTGACCCCAAACTGAAAGGCTGTTGCTCAAAATCACGAGAATCTACAAAATTGGTAATCAGGAGTCTATAAGATTTTGCGTAATATATTCTTTATGGAGTAAATATTTTCTCTTCCGGCTCAAGGATGCGCAAATGAGGCAACGCAGTGGGTTAAATTAGGCCTTGAAACACGTTCCCCCGTGGACATTTTATAGCCAGCCTCGCCCTCACTCCTGCTTCACTGAATCCGTGCAGCAGACACTGCGTAAACGCATCACGCGTTCAACCAATTCAGACGCCATTAGTCGGATACAAATAGGCAACAATTTACAGACGCTAGAAACTATTGTAAGAGTAAAATAGCGACAATCAAGCGAAACTGTACTAAATTGACAAGAAAACGCATTGAGTTGCAAAATCTAGGAACTGGCAATTTCTGGCAGATTTGTAATAGTGTGGTGCAAAATGAGCAATCAACAATTCCACAAATATGGAACAACCAGGATATCGCTTACACGGCAATAGAGAAGGCTGAACTTGCTTGCCAGGCGGTTAGCCTCCAACTTCCATTTAGGCACACCAAACTACTCCATTCCCAATCTATCTTTTCGAACAGAGGTCACACTCGCTCATCTATTAATCACCCCTTTCCATTGGATATGTCTAGACCTTTCTTATATCACATGAAAAAGTCTAGACATATCCAATGCGCGTGTTCCTGACCTAACTACTGCAATATCAATAAAGAAATATTCTGCTTTCTTAGCCCCCTTTCTTTGAAAACTCTACAATAAGTGCCTTGCCGAATCTTTCTAATTGCATTAGTTGTACCAGTATTCATGAATTCTGGTTAAAGAACTTGCCTGCTAAATTATCCTCCTATCAGTCTCCTCTTTTTCTTGGCTAAAATTTCGGAGTCATTAATCAATCGAACGATAGTCTCCACCTCGTAAATGTTAAACTTTTTTTCTAAACAATAGTATGGATTTAGGCAAGTCCGTTCAAATTAGGATATTCTAAAGATAATCTTTGAACGCATACACCACGCACTAGACAAGGCAGGGGAAGCCTTAATAAATCCAGAGCCTTTGACAAAGCATGAAAGTATTCTCATGAAGATTAACTCATACAGTATTACTAGAGGAATACTTAATATAATTAGGTTCTCTCTTAGACAAGAAAAATCCAGGGTTTTCTCGATGGCCTTACACCCAAACAACATGATATTATAAGATGGATTTCAAACAATTTCGTCGGTTTGAGGATTTATAACTTGGACATCATTTTTAGCCAGTTTGTTAAATAGACGTTTCTTTTCTACATGACGTGTTTTGTTATTTTATGACGACTATATGTTGCACATTTAAATTATCTCATTAATTATTATATTTACAGTGAGAATTTACTCAAGTTGATCTGGTTCAATACCGGAGGATAATTTAAATCTGATTCAAGACTTGAGTGGTTAGTTCAATGGTCATCGATATTTTGATATGTTGTTGCTTGTGGCGTTATGCGTGCATTAGCGTGATTTTTTGAAAAGTAATGGCGATTTGAGTTTTTCTTTCGTGGGTTTTTTTAATAGTTGTTTTGTTCAAAATTCTAATCAGTTTTTATTTTCTGCGTTAGATTTTACCCTTGATAATTCATCGTTCGGTAACGTATTTTGTGAAAGATTTATTCTTTTTTCTTGTGCATATTTCGCTCGTGCGCCCCGATAAATAGCGTCATGTTTTTTATTTTTTAAATATCTTTTTAACAAAGTTCACCCCCAGGCAGGCCGCCACTGATGACGTAAGGAACAAAAAGGGTGAGAGTTTTTTTTGGGGGGGGGGTCAACCTAAATTAGGAGCTTACATAAGTTTAACATTTCTTCATATCAGTACCGTCAGGAAAACAGGGAGCAGGGAAGGAGTTCCAGAGTGCAGCAGCACGAGGAAATAAGCTTTTGGAGTAGAAAGCTCTTCGGCATTTGGGGACGCCTACAGTGAATGGATAGGATTTGGCAGATTGTCGGGTTGGTCTAGTGAATTTACGTCGTGGGGGCACCAGAGCAGCAAGTGCATCAGAACACAATCCATTGGAGTACTTGTAAAACAGGCACAAGGAAGCAACATTGCGGTGAAGGGACAGGGGCTGGAGCTTGGTGGATAGTGAAGGACTTATCAAGTTGGCGACTCTTTTTTGGACCTTGTCTAAGAGGGAGGGACTAATGGATGATGCAGTAGCCCAGATGTGGCAACAATACTCCATGCATGGGTGGATGGTTGCTTTGTAGAGATATAGGATATTGTCATGTATGAGAAATTTACTAGCACGGTAGAGGGAGGCCACCTTCTGCATTCTACTTTTGTTTAGTCTTAGTACATACGTTTTAACATGGATTTATGTTAACGATTTGCTATTCAAACGGTATCCGAAATTAGATTAGTAGAATGTGTTAGGAACTGTGTTTTTATTCGTTAATGGCGATTTTTTCCCCGTTGTAGTTGTGTTTACAACGTGTGTTTAGCATCTGAGGGATTGGCAAAACAACACGAGTGTTTAGTATGACTCAGTCGGTCAATAAATCTGTCGGAATATTGAGTTTTCGTTTAGTCGCTGGTCACCATTTTTTAGTAACGGGAAAAGCAATATATAAAGAAAGAATTAAAAAATTATACCAATACAAAATAAGTCAAAGGGGAAACCGAAAACAGATTCAGAGTGTACAGGAAGGTTGAAGGTCAAGAAGGTCTTCTTTTCTCTGTAAGAAGGAGATGAACATAATATTTATGGTTGATCTCGCAGCGAGTGTTTGCGAGTGAATCTGTTTGAGCTCGGTAGATGTAGGAGGTTGAGTGTGTATGTATGCTTGCCTGTGTTTTATACAGTGTCAAAGTATTTGCGTTAACGTGTACGTGAGTGAGTTCGGAAATTTGTTTATGTTTACACGTAGCACGAGTGTCTCAGTGGACAAGGATTGTTTTGTAGAAGTATGTTTTCACGTTTCTCGATTGTAGAAGAATACTGGAAAAGAGAAAGAAAACACTGCAGCTGGGTGTTTATATTACGCGCGAAATTTGGAGGTGAATACTTTTGCGCCTGTTATTGTTTGACGTGATTGATTAGAGAGGTCGTCTTATCCAGATACGTTACTTAAAATCTGTTGCTGCTGCTGGTTTTCATCAGACTCTAACAATAACGTATATTTTGAAGATGCGCCCATTACATCTTATATTTATTACTAAAGCGGGAAGTGTATGGAACTTAATGTTTAGTCGTGACAGACAAAGTAAAATCATATTTCAACAAGCATGACAGGTCAACAAATATGATTATAAAACCTACGTTTGGTTGAACAATCAACAGATTTCTTCTTACGACCCTTCTGAATAACGTATTTCTAAGCTTTGAACATATTCTCAACATTTTGCCAAGTGCTATTCCAGTCTTGTATATTAATCTCTGTGTTCTGAAATAGGAATTTGGTGTATTACTTAATATGACAATTCAATATTTTTACACATTGAGATAGAAAAACGTATCATTCTTCTGCCGAACACTGATCGTGTGTCCGCAAAACACTATAAGTTGCTACATCACAAACAAGAGATCTAACATGTTTAAAATGTTCAAATATTTTCAATAAATTGTATCGCTTTGAAAAAAAAATTACGTAATTCGGTATGCATTATGCTCTTCATAATACGAGAAACTTCTTGCATGGGAACAAGCCATTATTCCGACTATGACATATGGTTATGACATAATAATGCCACCTTTAGTGATTTTCTAATATCAGAAATCAACTAAACATTCGAATGACGTTTAATAATACGACGTAAAATATATTTTTCATTAATCAAATAAAAATATCAATTGGAACTATGATAGCTAATTTGTTACTATGATAAAACCTTAAGTAACTTTCAGCAGGATTATATAAAGTCATGATATGAGCACTTTTTAATGAATTTCAACAAACCAGCAATATTCAGCAGAGCCGCAAGCGGTCAAAATATGCCGGTTTTCTTGACAAATTTGTGTTTCAACTGATTGCTGTGGAGACGAATAGAGTGATAGGCCCCACCACGCGTGACTTCCTCAGCAGTTTTTGTCTGTTAATGACGCGCCACACCGCGGAAATCGTTAATTGACTTGGCTTTAAGAACAACTCTCTATCGCCATTATTCGTGAAAACGTATTGAGTCTGCTTTCGGCCTCCCAAGCCTGCTCTCGGCCTGCCAAGCCAGCCGAAAATTCGATAAAATTGCCCGTTATATTTACGTTCTTCTCAGACTGTTTTTCGATATTTTTCTTTAAAATAGTTCACCCTAAACAAGGTAAGCCGCTACTGTAGATGTAGGGGCTACTGAGAAAAAGGGTGATAGTTTTTTTTTGGAGGGTGGTCGAACTAAATTGGGAGCTGCGCAGCGAAATGTCTGTTTACATTAGGTTTAAATTTCTGCATGTCAGTATCGTCAGGAAAACAGGGAGCAGCGAAGGAGTTCAAGAGTCAAGCAGCACGAGGAAAGAAGCTTTTGAAGTAGAAAGCTCTTCGACATCTGGGGGCCTCCATAGTGAATGGATGAGATTTGTAAACTGTTGGACATATGGACTAAAACAAATACTAACCAAAACGCAATTTGCGGTGGTATTAGTTCCACATTTACCGAAATGTTTACCGAAATGAAAGCAATATTTTTGGGATTTGTGTAGCTCGCTCTAAAATAAAAATAAACATGTGAACGATATATATTTGATTGGCGAAAAATATTTTTACACACAGACAAGTATTACTCTTCTGATATATTTAGAATATATATATATGAGATATGTGTTTTTAATGAATGAATATTTTATTCTCGCCAGACAAAATGACATTTGCATACATACTAGCACAACCTGTGTCCAGGCATTGCTCAGGGAAATAGAAAATAATTATTTTACTTCACAAGATATTAGAGTATCAAAATAAATTGTTCTTTTTCATTTATATTTTCATATCTTTAAAAATGTAATATATATTTACGCATTTTAATATTTAATGATAAGTCTATTTATGATAGTGAAAATGAAATTAAAAAATAAAGCGAAAATGAAAAAGATATTGTTTAGTAGGTAAATGTTTAACTCGAGTGCTGAGTTAAAGATGGCAGTCGCGGGCATGGAAAGTGCTGCCATTTAAAATAAATTTAGATTTACGTATGAAATCTGAAAAATAAAGCAATTTTCAAATTATTAAATATGCTAGTTTCATCAGCTTATTTCCTAGATGACGACATGTTTCCTTGGATATGTGTGTTGCTGACTGATATGAAAATCATTTAAATAAAAATATGTGTAAATCAAAATATTGGTTTAATAGATGACGCTTGTGTTTTCGAAACACAAGTTTATTAACATAACACTGAGATATATATGTAATCTGTTCTGATACTATATGTCATTAGTTCTGTTCCCGGTCAGAGAAAGAGAGAATCCTTCTCGACTGAATCAATTCGCAAAAAAAAAGTTTGTACAAAAATGTATGAAATAATTATGAAAAATGCTTGAATATACGAATATTTGGTCGTGCTCACTCCGACTAACGGTAACCAATCCGATATTGGTATCTACGAAATCTACTTGGTCTAAATTTGTTTTAATCGTGATGGAATTGTATATTTATTTATATATATGTATCTCTCTCTCTCTCTCTATATATATATATATATATATATATATATATATATATATATATATATATATATATATATATATTATTATTATTATTATTATTATTATTAAAACTGTGTTCTGTGGCTACGGTAGCTGCAATCAGTCCTCCATGCTAGTCCCAGGCCATCTGGCCTTGTCATGCGCAAGTTGTCGTAGGCAATGAAGTTGTTTCGCTGTACGTAGTAGACCTAGTCCCCCATTTTTGAGGTCAGCACGAAGTGTGCCCAGCAGATGTGTGCAGTGCCGTCCTAGTCGCGGTTTGTAGGCTTGCGAGCCAGTAACGGCAAGTCTACTGCCTTCTGGGAGGGAGTGCCAGGGTCCATTCGTAGAACATGACTTAACATAGACTATATATATATATATATATATATATATATATATATATATATACATATATATATATGAAGTACGTCTGGTTACACCAGTCGAAATATTGTGACAGAAATCTGACCTAAATAAGAATAGTTGTCCGAATAAGCAAAATTATACTAATTATACTAATTATAAAGTTCAAAAAAATAAATAATTATTACGTCGTTCATGTTTACTAACAAAGTACCATTAAACAACAATTAATATTGTCGTTGTATTTTTAATGTCAGATCCTCGCCTTACAAATACATTGTTTTAATAACACTGCAGATTGAGACAGTGTGTATATTTCCAATAATTCTCATTTAATATAGAAGCTTACATGTACAAATCCTATATAAAACATCAAGCAGCTTCTTAATAGGAAAGTATATGTTTGTGTTTTGTATATATCAAAATAATTATCTTACCATTGATTTGATGAACATCGCTGTAAACATTACGATGAAAGACTAATTATAAAACACGTATAAATAAAAGGCAAAACATACGCACATATACGCAACAAGTATTATACAGAAAAATGCCAGAGGACCTTCTACGGCAGCAGCTTCTTTTGTCGTGCTGCCGGCCTCTGGAACGCCCTCTCTTCTCCTTGTTTCCCTGACTGTACCGAAATGCAGAAGTTAAAAAATAATGTAAACATACATCTCGCTGCACAGCTCCTAACTTAGGATAACACCTAAAACCTACTCCCTAAAACTTAGTAGCCCCGTACGTCTACAGTGGCGACCTGCCTTGTTCTGGGTAAAATATATTTAAATAAAACACATATAAACACTTCATTTAAAATATAGCTTTTTGACATATAATACATTTTCTTAAATAAACTATTTTGTACAAACTTATTTAATTTTTTAAAAATCCAATACAAACATAATTATATATGACAAGTAACATATACTAATTAACCTGAAATGTTAATTATATTCTTACGAAACAAGCAATTAAAAAAAAAATTAAATTCACAAATAATATCTTAAACAACTGTAAACCAATTAAAAAATCAAACAAAATATTTCATAATAAAAATGGCCCAAATAATATATTAAAGGAGTTACAAAAAGCTAAAAGCATACCTAAATAAAAGAAAATAATAAACAAACCATTCACACATCATGAATAACCGAATCCTATACTGTAAAAAAAACTTTCACAAAAACAAAAAAATAAATCGGTCTCATTCTGAAAAATCTTTTTTGATTCATGGAACCTGGCTGAAAGGTCGCTAAACATCAACACACGAACACATACCACTTTTGATAAGTAAGACATCTAGGTATAATTTTAAAATTGGTTTTAGGCCTGCATTTTATGAGAACAGTGTGACAAGCGAATATGCCCACAGACTGACATACACTATTTGTATTGTATATATGAATATTATCTCGACCAATTATTTAAATACTGATTCATAGAAAATCAAATCAAATTAACCTGTGGTTTTCAGAATTACAAATGAAATATTAAGGAGTTAAATTAATGAGAAAATATGATAAAATGAAAAGAATGAAAATAAATGTCTTCATGTTGAACGAACTTTTCAATTTTTGTTTCGCAAAATATTGTATTTATTGAAGGTCAAATCCTTATTTAAAACTCCTTGAAAACAGCTGTTCAACAAATAACGCCAACCTTTTGGGTAAATTGTGAATTCAACCATAAATGACTTTTCATTTGAGGACATTGATAAGGAGTTTAAAACTATCTAGAGATTCATGAAAAGCATTAACCTTTCAGGGATTCTTGACTGAAAAAAACAAAGAAACACGCGATTGTGTGTGTTGAATATGCGACATGCTAAATGCAATATCTTATTCAACTGCATGAACGGTTTCTAATAACTTGCTTTTAGGCACATTTATTTATGGAAATAAACTTTTCGTAAACAGTACCCCAGGTAATAAACACTAAAAAAAGAAAATGTTTGAACTTGACCTTTCTGCTAAGATCCAAGTGTAGTATCTGTTCCGATGGATGCTCTCAACACTAAAGTAGAACTTACGATAGCAGATACGTATATTTTTACCGTTATATTCCATCGTACTGTTTGATCCATTTTCTACTTCAGATGCTGCATTGCAATAATCTTAAACCTGCATTTATAGAAGGTATATCTACAAACAATGTTAAAAGAGACACCAATAAAATTATAAACAGTAAAAGCCTACACATAACATTGTATGAATTCAATTGGCTGTCTCTTTGTGTAAACAAAGTTTTACAAATAATGGACGTCATGTAAAGTGCAGCAGCATATCCTGACGATACTTTGATGAATATCGTTTATCAAGTACATTACGTAAATGAATCAGACTTAATGTACACATTGGTTAATACGATTTCTGTAATATCAATAATTATATATTTGGGATACATAATTGATAAAATCTGGCAATGTCGAGAGACAGTAAGTTCAACGATAATTACAGATATATTTCCGCCAACAATCGTATCAGGATTGCAAGTAATGGGTGACTTGCCTATCAGATTATTACAGCGATTTAAATCCTAAATGTCACGCGCGCAGAGCTCGATTAAATATATTAAGAAATATATTAAATGAAGCTGGTTGTGTGAATGGAAACGATGATGTAGAATAAGTTGTAAAATCTTCATCATCTGACTTATCCATCATACACTATGAGAAAAATAAAGACATACACTTTGCCGCTGATAGTAGTAACTTTGAATTAAGAGTCATTGTTAGATATTATATATATATACCTGAAGAAGACCCTAGGGTACAGCGGCTTAAACGTAGTGATGATAACACTCAAGATGAGAAATGTAGTCCGAATAACGAAAATTGGTAGATATTTGGAAGATTACTGACGGCTGCAAGAAAAAAACGCACTCAGCATATACATTTTTGAAAGAGGAGAAATATAACAGTATAACAAATTATGTAATATTTTCTGTGACAATTATAGATATTGACTTGGAATATGTATTTCGAAGACTTACCACTGTTTATTCAAACCAATATATGACAAAACGGAAAGATTTTGGTAAGCATAAAAACAACGATCTTCGATTTAAAAGATTAGTTCAAAGGCCAATAAAAATCTGTCCTACCCTATCTTCCAAATATCTAACATTATTGCACGTCTTGAGGTGTTTTATGATGAAGACCGTGGCTATCATAACACACCTCAACACGTCCAATAAATGGCGATCATGTATCCTATTCGCTATAGTAATTATGATGCATTGAAAAGGCCCATGTTCTCTCCAAACTATAACAAATGTCTTGCAGAAGTTTTCCTCCTTAACAGCTTGAGATTTGCCTCGGTCTTCTCAGTTTTCCGGAACTCTGTCAAAATAAATATCGTCCCGTTCGTCTGTCCTCCTTTTCGTTTAACCTTTGGGTCATTAATAAATTGAACGATATTTTACTACCTTGAAAATATTAAGCCTTTCTCCAACAGTATGCATTCACGAAAACTCGTAAGTCTGTGGGTATGTTATATACCGTACACTGTATAAGGTCGGTAGCGATTGATAAGGTATTTCACAATGTTTTTCACGAAGACCATCTCAGGAAAACTAAAAGAATATCTAATTTAATAAGATATTTCCAGCTAGAAGAACGATCTAGGTCGTTCCCCATGGCCGTATATCCAAGCAGTACAACATCAATGTGGGTGTGTCGAAGTTGTCGATACTTGGTATTATATTATACCTGACCTTCATAAACAACCACCGCAATACAATCGAATGTTATATAAATGTATTTGTTGATAATACATCGCTATATTCCGGGCATGAGAGAAACCCCATGTGCAATGTAATTGCTAGACACTTTGCAAAGTATGTCTAAACTCTAGAAGAATAAGAGATAACATGGATGCTCATATTCAATGTTATCAAAGGGAAGTAAGGATGGTGAAGTGGATATCAACACGAACTTAAGACCGGGGTGTTCCAAGTTCGGATCCACTCGGTTCCACAGTACCACTTTCACTTAGGGATGTTGGCAACCTTCTTGTGGTCCTTCCCGTGAGTGCCTGATGTCTTTCCAGAAAGATGTCTAACTAAAAAAACATCGGGGAAACTAATGCCAACACCAGAATCATTTGATTCACACGAAAGAAGAAGACTGTTATAAAACAAGGCTTCTTTTCCTTTAACAAATCTATGCCCATTTTCTAACCTACCGCTAGTCATGGCCGATAGCTTACTTCTCAACAGTACAACGTTCAACCTATTCGGCCTGAGTCAATTATTTCGATTTCTGGCCGAGCACAAGGATATTAAATAAATTAAGTATTGGCATTCATCGTCTGATGAAACACAAGATTGTAACCAAATCAATATTTAACAATCATTTTGAAGCGCTCACTTTAAATAATTGACGATGCTAGAATAATGCATACAGTTGGGAGGCTTTAGTTTCAAGATATACATATATTACATTTTATGCATTATTTGCAGGCTCCTTAGGTATTTTCTAAAATATGTATGACGACTCTGGTGTACTCTTACTTCTAAACTAAAACCTATCATAGCCAGTTTTATTCTAAATGTGTTATCTCTATGATTTTCAATTTTTCCAGTTTTGCTATTTATTAATGTCCTCCGTGAATGTAGACCCCATTATATTATAAAAAGCCGTTTCAACAAATAAAAATGATTCTATTATCGTATTCTATTTATATATAATCATGAGATAAGTTCAATCCGATACCTCTCTGCGTTTTCTTTTATAATTACATTCTCGGACGGATAGAAAGACACGCACTGAGAGGCAGAAACACCACACAGAGATTATTTACCATGACTTAAAGTTATCATTGTTACGCATGTCTACAACCATTAGTCAACCTATTAATCTAATTCATCGGTTTAATACAACATATTAACAGAATATACACGTTACTTCATTATTTTATTTGTGGTGCAGAGTTTTCACAAACTCTATGAATTTATATTATAACGTACAAAACATGATCACAACTTCAGGTTCGAACTTTTTCTCCCTCGTTTCAATTAGGATATTGCAAGTATTCGCAAAACTTGATTATGCACTCACAGAAAGTATGTGTTGGCACATAAGACACCAATCAATATAATATATTTTTATTTTTTCTAAAATCCTACAATTTCTACGGTTCCAATCTTCCCGATTTCAGAGTGCTGCGTGTCTAATCAGTCAATTTTAGTTACAAAGTTTGTCACTAGACTTTTTCGACAGGTAAGCCGGGATGTTGTTTGGCAATCTTCGCGTCTGGCCCTAAGCCAGTCCGGATAGAAACGAAGTCTGTAAACGTGCGGCTCCTGGCCTCTAACCCTTTACGTATACGTGTCTTGGATATGAGACAACAATAACGGAACTAAACCTGAAGTAGTGAAAGAACTGTAATAGTATCTGATGAATAATATTAAATTGATACGGAGGATATGACCTTAGAATATTGAAACTTGTCTGCAAAGCTTATTTAACAATAATCAATTTTTTGTGGAGATGTGAGACCGACCGGCTACGCATGGCGGTCAGTAAACTCTGACAGATGTGAAATGTGTTTTGACGACAGACTAAAGTAATTTACGATGCTTAAACCTTGTTTCGCTTACAATATTTGATATAAAGTTAGGAAAGCCTTTAAGTGCTGATCGATGATACGAAACGCGAAAGATACAAATTAGATCAAACGAAATAAATATCTACTTGCTTAATAGCCGATGTCTAGATCAACCTTGTTTAGAAGACATTTTCTGACAACGATCGAACAAACACATTCTTGTAACACCGTTTTTTACATTTTATATACATGCCCTATCATTCAGTAATATTTATATATATATATATATATATATATATGTAAAAATAAAAATGGAATAAATGATAAGCAAATCAACAACTAGCAAAAATAAACTCAAAAACACATATTGAATAGTTCTACCAAAATATTTCGATTGGGGAAATACAATCATCATCAATCGGTAGCAAAACTTTAATTAAAAACAGAAAAGTTTTCAAATTTATATATAGAACGCAATTTGGAAAAAATAGTCACGTGTAATAAACAGTAGAAAGGGAGAAAGAAAGAACGAAATGTTAAAAAAGAAGGAGAAGAAAAAGAAGAAAAAGAAAACAAAATCGGCAGTTAGCTTATAAATTCCAAATTGCGTTCTTTGTATAAATTTGAAAACTTTTCTGTTTTTAATTAAAGTTCTTCTACCGATTGATGATGATTGTATTTTAACAATCGAAATATTTTGGTAAATATATTCAATATGTGTTTGTGAGTTTATATTTGCTAGTTGTTGATTTACTTATCATTTATTTCATTTTTATTTTTACATTTTGTCTGAAACGTTGTTTCTTTTATTCCTCATATATATATATATATAATATGTATATGTATATATATATATATGTTTATATATATATGTTTATATATATATATATATATGTTTATATATATGTATATAAATATAAATGTAATATGTATATGTATATATATTTAACTAAGTTTACCCCAAACAAGGCAAGTTGCTACAGTTGACGTAGATGCTACTAAGAATTTATGTGAAATTTTAGGGTTCATCCTAAATTAAGAGCTGTGCAACCAGATGTTTATTTACATCAGTGGGTACAACCTGGAAAACAGGGAGCAGGCAGGAGTATACACGTATTATTATTAGTTAGAATATATTGTGTATTGATTTTTGTTTAAAAAAACTATGTTTAAAAATATATGCTAATCCTTTCCCATCTTTACATTCTCCTTTTCATCGTTAGTTTTCCGAACATGGTTAAATAATGAGTCCCTGCAAATCTCTACATATTATATTACAACAGGCAACAAGATACGATGAGATAGACACGGCATACTGATTTTTAAATGTTCTGTATAGATATTCCCGACAGAAAAGCTTCACTTTTAATGGTTAAAGAAATCTGCTAAACTGAAAAACTTAAACTGTAGACTTAACTTTACCATAACTAATGATAATTAAACAACAACGATATTAATAGTAATAATGATAACAATAATAATAATGATAATAAAATTAACACCCTAAGCTCTCTCCCTTCCCTTCCCCCACCCACCCCAAAAAGTATAATATAATATGTAATACTATACTATAATATAATATAATATAATATGTAATAATATAATATAATATAGAATAATATAATATAATATAATATATGTTATAATATAATATTATATAGAATAATATAATATAATATAATATGTAATAATATAATATAATATAGAATAATATAATATAATATAATATAATATAGAATAATATAATATAATATAATAGGTTATAATATAATATTATATAGAATAATATAATATAATATAATATAATATAATATGTAATAATATAATATAATATAGAATAATATAATATAATATAATATAGAATAATATAATATAATATAATATGTAATAATATAATATAATATAGAATAATATAATATAATATAATATGTTATAATATAATATTATATAGAATAATATAATATAATATAATATAATATGTTATAATATAATATTATATAGAATAATATAATATAATATAATATAATATAGAATAATATAATTAACAAAACCAAACAAATGGTGCCGGCCTAGGCCAACACCAAACAAAATATTTGTAGTGGGTCAAGAGGAATGAGAAGACCGTGGAGGGACAGCACAAACCAGACCTCCACTGGAAGAGTGCGGAGAATGCTGGGACCTTGGGGAGGCTTATTGCCACCTAAATCCCCTAGAAGACCAATTGTCCTTATTAGCGAGGAATCAATGGTAAGAGGCTGTTGCGATACCGCAAGGTTTTTTTGCGGTGGTTATCGAAAAGAGGTGAATAATACTGAAACTCTGGGGAGGCTAGTTGTCACTCAGACTCCAGGAAATACTACTGGTTGTTTTTTGTGAACAATCACCGACGATGATTTGTGTGAGAACTTCTAGTGAGTACAGATTCTACTACTACTACTACTACTACTACTACTACTACTACTACTACTACTAATAATAATAATAATAATGATAATATTCATAATAATAATAATAATAATAATAATAATAATAATAATAATAATAATAATGATGATGATGATGATAGTAATAATAATAATAATAATAATAATAATAATAATAATAATAATAATAAAATCATAACTTTATTAAAAATACAAAATTCAGCTATTTCATAATTTAATTTGGATGGAAGTATTACGTTAATTAAACTTTCTTAAAAAGTTGAAACTTGGAAATCAATTGATTCTAACATAAACGTGATAAAGATAACTGACATTACGAGAAGCAGAAAGAGCAATTGATCTAATTATGAACTCCAAAACAATGTAAATGCAAGAGAAAGACCCAGAAGTTTCACAGTCGATTTCTCCTCAAAAGCAGATCCATCCATGAGCATCTCAGGAAAGAAAATGGGCACGCCTACGATTGAAAGACACGAGCCGAGTCATAACACGATGAAACGTACCGAATCCACAACTGATCCGAGAATAGAGAATTGTATTATTAGCACTTTTGATTTAAGTACTCAGTTGCATATTTAGTGATTCATTTCGAATTGTGACACTTTTTATTCATTTGTTAAATGGTGAAAAGAGGTGATCGGTTGAAATGACGACACCTCTCTTGATTGCTCTTTGAAGTCGTGACTATAGCACGAAACCGTTTAATTTTTCCCGATTGAACTTGTGCAGGGGAGAAGGGGGCAGTAATTGATCACATTGACTGTTTAGTTCACGCAGGAAACAGATGAACCAAACAAAACGTACGTCTTCCTATTCTTGTAATAGTTAACATGTTCAATGTGGAAAGTGGAAGAAATAATAAGACTATAGTTACCATAATTAATGCGTCAAATCTCTGTGTGTTTTTGTGTTTTTGTGTTTGAGAGAGAGAGAGAGAGAGAAAGAAAGTTCCAGTCATCCACCAGTTATATTTAACCTTATTCTAATATATATATATATATATATATATATATATATATATATATATATATATATATATATATATATATATAGTAAGCTATCAAAATATATTCATGGCGATAAAGCTACACATAGGCTCTCGCGTTTCATCCCCCGAGGGAATCTTCAGGTAGTTTAGCCTGCAGCTCAATTGCCATGAATATATTTTCATAGCTTACTACATAGCTCTACTTACGTATCGGCACTGTTGAAGTGAATACTGAAACTTGATACATAAAAAATTATATCTGCTTATAAAATGTTATGTGGATACATGAAATACTAATATATATATATATATATATATATATATATATATATATATATATATATATGTATATATACATAATTCGATTTAGCGTAAGTTGACTACCAAAAATTATACTATAAAATTGTTTAGTGTTCATGATCTTTATATATATATATATATATATATATATATATATATATATATATAAAGTTAACTTTGTTTCCTCCAGCAATTTCTTCAACTATTGGAAAATATCCAAACACTTCTTCTGGTCATCTTAGTCACTCACAATCACTCCATAATGTGTGTTTCGCGAAAGCATTCGATAATTTCTTCCACATACAAAAATCATTACATTTATTCCGAGAAATCTGCTCTCCCAAATACGTCTTCCATAAAAAAGTAGCAAACAGTTTCACTCTCTAAAAATGATTCCTTTCCCACGTCACTAACATACATTGAGTCAATTCTTCATACCGGGGAAATTACATTACAAACACCGATTAATGAAGAATTCATAATGAACGCTTCAAAATAACGATAATTATTATCTCTAAAAAAAAACACCAATTGTTCAATAAAACTAAAGATGTTTCTGTTCGTAAACATTTCACCTTCTTTCATATTCGTACTTACTTCTTTGTTTTCTTTTACTGTGATTTTTACTTATTTAAAAAATAACATAGTTATTTCATCTTTTAAACAAACATCGCCTTAACGCGTAAGAGAGACATATTGAATTAACGGAATAACGGATTGTACGTCAGATATTCCGAACCGTTAGTAGTAGTGAGTTCATAACGTTTCTTGCAAATTTCTTCGTTTCAAATTGATTCAAGTGAAAAGGAGTTTACCTTCCCGGCATTCGAACATAATACATTATGTTTACATTATATCTAAACTAGAAAATATTTTTTGTGTATATTAAATGTTCAATTTAAAATGTTCGACTTAGTGATAAAAAAAATTATTTAAACATTAATTACAACATATTGCACTTTTACAGCGTTTGTACAACACATAACGGATTTTACCGACGCATAAATATATAAACAACCAGTAAAAAGCTGAAGAAAAATAGGAATAATTAACTGTCAAACGAAGAAGTGAAAAGTTATATTTTTAATTTCCCTTTTTCTTAGTGAATTTTTGTCTCTTTTCGAAATATAATTAAAATTGTAAAGAACACGCGTTGAAGAAAAAGTAGAGAAAAACTAGCTACGTCTCCTCTGTAAAGAAAGGAGTTGGTTGGAACGAGGTGAGATCATCCTCCACTAGATCTCCAAGTCGAATCTGTACTCTGCCAAGACAGAAACCACTACTCTAAGCAGAACCCGCCAGATGTAACAACATGTCTCTATCTTAGGATGTATCTGTCTATTATAGAACTAGACTAGCGAAAATAGACTCGCTAACGGTCGTCTATTTTTGCTAGGCTGCTGCGTTCTTAGGTGGTGAGATAAAGAAAATTTGTTTCCGAATCCTTTTTTTGTTTAAAAAGGAAAAAAAAAAATTGGGGGGGGGGGCGGGAAAATTTGTTTTGGGGGGCGGGAAAATTTTTTTTTTCGCGCCCAAAAAAAAAATGGGGCGGATTTCTATCCCCGCGACCCCTTGCCCCCTAAAACAATCGAGAGCGAACGCGGACCCCAATGCATTTCCAATGAACAGTTATACGATCATTCATTTGTAACTAGAAAAAGTTGCAAAAAAAACGAATTCTTTCTCATTTAAAATTAATATGAGTATATCACTTGTTTTGGTGGGGCAGTGGTTAGCGCGTCCGGCCGTCAGCGTCAATTATTTATTGTTTATTTCTGAAATTACGTTTACAAAAAATTCCCCAGGAATGACAGACAGACAGACAGACATCCTGACAGAGAAGGTGCTCGTTATATTATAAGTGGACTTGCCAAAATAGACTCCCTAACGGTACTCTATTTTTGCTAGGCAGCCGCGTTCTTGGGTGGTTAGACAAAAGAAATGAAAAAAATTTGTCTCCGAATACTTTTTTTGTTTAAAAAGGAAAAAAAATTTTTTTTTTTTTTGGCGGGAAATTTTTTTTTTCGCGCCAAAATTATTTTTTTTTTTCGCGCCAAAAAAAAAATTGGGGGGGGGAAACTTATCCCCCCCCTCCTCCGGACCCCCCATCCCTAAAAAAATCAAGAGCGAACGCTGACCCAATCGTATTCTGGAAGAACAGATCGAGCGCGAAAGCAGACCCCAAAGTATAAAAAGAACCAATTACTATACGATCATTTATTGCTAAATGAGAGATGTGAAAAAAAAGCGATTTGTTCAAGTATTAGAATTAAGAAACTTTTTCAACTGTGTTCCTTTAGCTCAGACGGTAGAGCGTTTGGCTGTTAGCGTCAAGGTTGCGAGTTCGCCAAAAATTATTTATTGTTTATTTAGTCTTTAATATGTGGCCCAATGTATTTGTTTATGTTTCCGACTTTGAAATTAATTAAATAGTAATTATCTCGAGCCCCCCCTCCCTCTTCTGTTTACAAAAATTCCCCAGGACGGACAGACAGACAGAGAAAGTGCTCGTTGTATTATAAGTGGATGGTTTTATCAAGAATGAAGTACTTTCTGGAACGGTAGAATGATCCAACTATTTTTCCAGTGACCGTATCAATGGATTTGATGTATATCTTCCATTTCAGGTCGTGAAGGTCAGTCATAAATGCTTATCAAATCAGTAGGCTTCTGCAAGGGTAGAGTTATTCATTTCGATGGCCGGAATTTGCCGAAAAAAAAACATCGGTTTTGTCAAGTTCAAAAGCTGCACAAGTGCCGAATATTTTTACACGCTTTTTTAGCGTAGACATAGTGGGTGCAAACAATGTTTATTGTTTGCAATATTCAACATCTTACTGCTCATTATTATGCTGTTTACTTTTTACTCTGTTTATTTACCTCCGGCAAGAATTGTTTACGTTATTTTCTGAGGAGAGAGAAATTAACAGACGCTGAAGAGTCCAGCATAGGAGGCCAAATATAGTTCCACTTTGTTTTGATTTGAAACCTATGATACTGATGCTGTCTTAATGTTCTTTAATTATATATATATATATATATATATATATATATATATATATATATATATATATATATATATATACAGGGTGGTGCAAAAGACGCGCATTGGTTTGTTTAGGTGATAGAAACTGCAACATTTCAAGTAATTTACTAGGCTTTTCTGATAAATAATACATTTACTTGGTAATTTTGTTGCAGTAGGTTTTAAAATTATATTCTTTAAATGGGCACCATTTTCGGCCTCACAAAGACGGGCTCTAGTTAGGGCATTTTCCATCACAGTCCTTAGAATAACTGGCTCTAGTTCTTCGATTTCATGTCTGATATTGTTTTTAAGCTCTTGAATCGTTGTAGGCTTGTTCACATATACCATTTCCTTAAGATAACCACAAATGAAAAGGTCAGGTGCTGTTAAATCCGGTGAACGTGAAGGCCAGTTAAAATCAGAAAATCTGTTAATTAAACGCTCGCCAAACAATCCCCTTAAGAGCGCCATACTTTGTCGGGCAGTGTGGGCAGTAGCTCCATCTTGTTTGGAGCCACATTTCTGGGTTGTCCTGAACAGCTGGCCTTAAAACATTCTCAATCATTTGTTGATATCGCTGTGCAGTTATCGTCACCGCGACACCTTTTTCGTCTTCAAAGAAATATGGACCGATCACTCTTTCCGATGTAACACCACACCAACGGTACATTTTAGTGGATGTAATTCACGCTGATAAACGGTTCTTGGATTTTCAATGGCCTATATTCTGCAGTTTTGCTTATTTACGAACCCGTTCAGGTGAAAATGGGCTTCGTCGCTCATTATCAGCTTATTGATGAACTCATTTTGATCTCTGGCTAATTGCTGAATGTGAACAGCATAAGCTACGCGTGATTGCAAATCTGTGGGTTGTAATGCCTGTACCAATTGAATTTTGTATGGAAACAGATGCAATTCACGCAAAATTCTTTGAAGTGACCTTCTGGACATCCCAATCTGAGTGGCTCGTCTTCGAGTTAAGGTGTCTGGATTTTCAGCAATGCTATCCTCAACGAGTGCTACATTTTCCGCTGTCCGTACTGAACGTGGTCTGCCAGATCGTGGAATAGCACTGACTGAACCCTGTTGCCGAAATCGGGCCACAAGACGATCAATTGTGGTCTGACTGGGAGATTGTCTGACATTATAATGCCGACGATAGGCTCTTTGGGTTAAGGTTATTGAACGATGGTTTCCGAAGTAAAGTTCAATAATTTTGGTTCGTTGTTCAGTGCTATATTTTTCCATGATAAATTATCAATGTTAATATCTGTAATATTCTGAAAAATAAGGAGAAAATTTGATTAAATGTGAAAGTTGTTACTCATTCAAACTAATGCGTGGCATTTGCGCCACCCTGTATATATATAGTATATTTTTTTATTTATACAAACATTATTGGTTACATATGTGCATACATGTTTCGGTTGTACTCTTCACAGAGAGTCAACCTCTTCAGAGCAAAGAAGACAGAGAAGTGAGATAAATTCAGAAAACTTTCCCTTTAGGTAAGACGTGCGTTTTCCATCTCATTCGTCTAATTAGTTCCTCTGTTTTCATGATACACCTCAGAAGATAGTCCTTTTTGTTTGCTGTAGGTATGTTTTTGAGGGATATTTCGAATATAATATAAATATATTTTTCGCTTGTTCCTATCAACACCAATGCCGTAATTTTGACAATTTTCTGGCAAATCAAAATTAATATCTGTATAATTTTTCCATACCATTTCTTCATCCTAAGGGAGTCATTCAATAAAGATAAATAATATAGTTGTTGGCTTTTCCTGATCATTTACTATTACGTCGGAGTATTTTATCCCTATTTTCTGCATCTTAATCACTTAGGAAGTGAAACAATTGAAATAATAGTAAGCTCAATAACAACGAGCTGAAAATCACCTATAAAAATATTACATAGAAATACATTAATATTTGGGTGATAAAAATCGTACATATTTCTACACAGATCGGCTTTGGCCCAGTGGTAGAACACTGGACTATAGCCATCAACATCGAGGGTTCGATATCTGTGTAAGTTAGCCATGCTGATGACGGTTGTGAGCCAGAAACACGTGTCCATGTATTATTTTTATGTATGTATAAAATTAATATATATATATATATATATATATATTAACGAAAAATACGGCCTATGAAGTTTAGGACGACTAATAATGCAATTTTTCTGCATCTTAATCACTTAGGAAGTGAAACAATTGAAATAATAGTAAGCTCAATAACAACGAGCTGAAAATCACCAATAAAAATAATTACATAGAAATACATCATATATATATATATATATATATATATATAGATAGATATATAATTGCGAAGCCAATTAATGTCGACTCTTTTTTATATTTTATATTTACGTATTTAAATCGTGAAAACTATTAACGCGTAAAAAGATGTGTTCTTTTTGAAGGGTATGTTTACGTGAGTTAAGCTGTGTATGGCGATACCATGTTTCAATTGGGTATGTTATTTATAAGCGATTGCCGGTCTTGCCCAATATATGTGTTGATCTGATCTGAGGTCTCTATTTTGTCAGCGCTCGATAGAAACGACGTGCGCATGTTCAGTAATGCAGTCATAATTCGATCTTGCAATTGGTTCACAAAGGCTTTTTTATGAATTGACTAAATCGTTATTTGCGGATCTGAAATTGCCTTCAGAGAAACCTTTAAACCTGTCTAATCAGAAAAAGGAAGTGTTTGAGTCTGCAGCGTTTTAATTTTATTTTCTGGATATCCTTCGCTTTCGGCGATTCAATAATTCTCTGAACTGGTCGATATCATGTGGTTCCGCCTAGAAATAGATTCAATGGATTACGGGAAATCGACTATTTTCGAATATTTTAATATTTGACGAATAGAAATACTAAATCGTTTTGAAAGAAAATAAGAGAAATATAGTGTGTGATAACGATGGCGTCTTTTTAATTTTATTGTATAATTGTATTTAAATTTTGTCGGATAAATTGATTGATTTATTTCGATGATTCGAAAACGATAACTTAATGTCAAGAATACATTTAATGAAACTATGTTTAAATATAAAGTAATAAAAGTATTTTAAATGGAAGGAAATATAATTATTTCCCAAAAAAAAATAATGGAAGTACTTCTAAATACGTTTTATATTTTAATTTTTGAATATTAAGCAATAAAAATGTTTTTAAATGGAAAGTAATAGAACTATTTTTAAATACTTTTTAATATAAAGTACTAAAAGGTTGTTTTTTAATAGAACGTAATAGAAGTACTTCTAAATACTTTTATATTTGTATGTTTGAATATTAACTAAAAGAAGTATAGTTTAATAAAAAGAGAAATAATCATTTTTAAATACTTTTCGTAACAGTATATTTTATTATAAAGTAATATAAGTATATTTTAAAAAAACGTAATAGAACTATTTTAAATAGTTTAAATAACAGTATTTTATTATATAAAGTTAAAGAAGTATTTTTGAATAGAAAGTAATTGAAGTACTTCTTAATACTTTTTATATTTGTATTTTTGAATGTTAAGTAATCGAAGTATATTTAAATAGAAAGTAATAAAACTATTTTGAAATAATTTTCATAACATTATTATTTAATATGAAGCAATAAAAGTATTATTGAAAAGAAAGTAATAGAAGTACTTCTAACTACTTTGAATATTTGTATTTCTTAATATTAAGCAATATAACCATTTTTGAATCGGAAGTAATAGAACTATATTTAAATACATTTCATAACAGTATTTTTAATATATAGTAATATCAGTATATTTGAATAAAAAGTAATGGAAATACTTCTAAATACTTTTAATATGTGTATTTTTAATATTAAGTCATAGAAGTATTTTTGAATAGAAAGTAACATAACTATTTTTAAATAATTGTCATAACAGTATTTTACTATGAAGAACATAGGAGTATTTTTTAATAGAACGTAATGAAAGTACTTCTAAATAATTTGAATACTTGTATTTCTCAAAATAAATTAATATTAGTATGTCTCAATAAAAAGTAATAGAACTATATTTAAATCCTTTTAATAACAGTATTTTTTATATAAAGTAATAAAAGTATTTTTGAATAGAAAGTAATAGAAGTACTTCTAACTATTTTGAATATTTGTATTTTTGAATATTGAGTAATAGAAGTATATTTGAATAGAAAGTAATTGGCGTATATTTGAATAGAAAGTAAACGAAGTACTTCTAACTCTTTTGAATATTTGTATTTTTGAATATTAAGTAATAGAAGTATATTTGAATAGAAAGTAATTGACGTATATTTGAATAGAAAGTAATAGAAGCACTTCTAAATACTTTTTACAACAGTACTCTCAAAATATAAAGTAGTAGAAGTAGTTGTTCAATATGAGAGAGTAAGAAGCGAAATATATAAAGAAGATGGTCAATGCAATTTTTAAAATTGATATCCGAGAAATGAATAAAATCATTTTACTTTGTGCAACCGTCTAATGGCTGAGCTTTTGACACTCTTATGTTCTTTTTTCTGTTGCTACCTTTAATCGAGATTAGGGGCCAAGACATTTTGTCTCAAGGCTTGATGGCTGACCCTTTTTGGCATCTGGCATGCCTGAAGAATCAACTGAAAGAAATGTAAAATCATAAGTAAATAGAGTAAAAAAACTACGAAAAATAAGATTTTTTTTAACAAAATATTCTAATAAATAATAAGAAAATAATAATGGTGATTACATGGTAAAAAGTCTTTTTTCAACTATGAAAAGAAAGAAAAACATTTTAATTAAATGAATCGAACAGAATAAATTGGAAGGATACAATATATGAAGATGAAAGTGGAAAAAAAGACAAACAAAATTATATAAGTAAATAGAGAAAAATTCTATATTTCTGAAGAAAAAGATTAAACTATGGAAAAACTGAACAGTTTAACACAATGAATCTTTAATTTATGTAGAGAGAGTCCGTAACATCGTGTATTCTAAACTTCCTGACAATCAGTATGAATTTAGGCAAGCACGGTTTACTGCGAATATCCTAACGGTCACCGATGAACGCATATACCATACACTGAGCTAGGGCGGTAGCGCTGATATATTCAAAGCTTTTGACAATGTATGAGACAAAGGTCTTCTCATGAAAATAAATACATATGACATTACTGGACGAATATTGAATATAATTAGATCCTTCTTATCCAAAAGTAAGATGCAGGTTGCCCACAATGGCCGTTCATCAAACCGACATGACATAAATGTAAGTGTACCCCAGTGATTTATCATTGGACCGTTATTGTTTCTGATGTTTATAAACGACTTTCCTGATGACATTGTCTGAGATGAGTTTATTAGTTGACGACACTACGCTCTACTCTCGCCATGTTTTTTTTTTTTTTTTGTCTGGTGCTTCGAACAGGCGTGTTCAGGCTTGCTGGTTGTTCAACTCGCCCTGGCTGATGTGAGGATCCTGTGAGACAAAGGAACTGCACCAGCATGTGCTTGCATGTGCACGATAGAATTGGTGTCGGCTTGCCTGCACGCCGTGTATCCGACAATTTGGGGTTGGTCCGGGATATTAGCGAGGTAGGCATCAAGAGAGCGCTTAAATTGTTCCACAGCAGCATTTTTTATATCCCGAATACACCTAGGCATGGCATTGAAGAGTTGTGACCCTTGTACAGGTAAGCTCGTTTCAAAAATGGTTCGTATTTTCCCACCAGTTTTTAGCGAGGGAACAATACAGTGCCTCCCGCGGCGTTCATTGTCTCGGGCTTGAATGTGGCCATTAATGTTCGGTACCTTTCCTTCCAATATCTTCCAGATGTAAATTATCCGGTACCTTTCACGTCGTCTTTGCAGCGAGAACATTTTTGTCTTCTTCAGACATGACCAGTAGTTCCGATCAGCTTGAATTTTCCGTAGAAAGGACCACTGAATGGCTTCAAGCTTTTGGATGAGCCTAGGGCTACTTGGGTTCCACAAGACAGAACAGTATTCAAAAACTGGAATGACCAAGGATTTATACAGCGTGACCATTGCACGATATTCTCTGGTTTTAAATGTCCTCAGGATCCAGGCAATGAGGTTCTTGGCTTTTTCCACAACTTTGTTTATTTGATTGCTAAAAAGACAATCACTAGACATAGATACACCGAGGTCCTTTACTTCTTGCTTTATGTTTATCATTTTTCCTGACGGAGTGTGGTATGATATCTCGCTTTTTAGCTGGTCGTTATTACCATAGCGGAGAAGCTCAAATTTCACGTCATTTAGCTCCATGTTATTGTCCTCCGTCCATTTGTAGATCTGATCGAGATCCTTTTGAAACAACACAGCATCCTCGGGAGACCGAACGGATTTTGTGGCCCTTGTATCATCGGCGAATGACCTGACTATTGTATGTATGTAAAACGGACGCGCACATACCCAAGGCAATGACCGAATCCTTAGAAAGTGACGCCCAGTCTGAATGGGGTCATAACTGGATGGTAATATTTAATGCTGTTAAGACAAAACTCTTTTTCTTCAACAACTACAAGTAACATTTTAAGCATCAATGTCCATGGCAAAAAACACCCTACTTGAGAGTGTAACGTTCAAACTCATAGGCGTAACAATAAAAGGTAAAATGAATTTGAGGAAATACATAGAAAACATTGACAAGACTGCTGCGAAGAAAAATGGCTCCCTCTACCTAGCTAGAAAACTTCTCACACCTTAAAGTATCCAATATCTATACAAAGCCACTATCTGCCTACGCATGGACTATTGTTGTCACATCTGGGCGAGTGCATATCCACCAGTCTCTCTCTCTTAGATGAGGTAAAAAATGTATACAATCTAATCTTATAAGTGGTTCACTATCCACTAAGCTCCAGCCCTTGTTCATTCGCCGTAATATTTTAATATTGTGCTTGTTGTAGAAGTACTTCAATGGAATGTGCTCCGATGAACTCCAATCCATTCACAGTGGAGGCCCCAAGATTCCGGAGAGCCTTCTACTCAAATAACCTTTTTCTCCAGCTGGCGGCTTTAGAACTCCATTCCTGCTCCTTGTTTCCCCAACTGTACCGTCAAGCAGACATTTAAAACTGATGTGAATAATTATCTTGCTGCACAGCTCCCAATTTAGGATAACTCGTAAAATGTTTACACTTATTTTCGAGTAGCGCCTTACGTTTACGGTGGCAACGTGTCTTGTTTGAGGTAAACTGAGTTTTTAAAAATCGCCGAACATATAAACAAAGCCCGAAACATCACATTAATTTTAAACAACAGCATATATCCGTCCACATTTGCACGTAAACCAAAAGAAGGCAAATGTATTTTAAAAAGTAAACCCACACAAAAACGAAGACACAATCCGAGGCGGGGGTTTTTATATATGTATTTAGTACAACCGGTAATAGTAGCGAGTTCAATGCCACGCAGGGTGTTGATCGTAGTGACATTCTTGCTGCATGCTCACACAACTTTACGTCAAAAGATAATTTCATACAAAAGCGACACAACTTAGAAATGCAGAACTCCATTTGTGAATAAGGGTTAATGAAATTGTCTGTTTTATAATCTATTGAATACATTAGAAAAATGAAGGATTAATTATAGAAAATATCTATTACAGAAAATTGCAACTCCACTAAGGTAAGTAAAATGAAGGGGAACATTGTATTAGGAAAATATACGTAAGGGCACCTCGACAAGTCATTACTAAAAATATGGCACTTCTTCAGATTAAGACTTGGACTTTCTTTGACCTGAACCCTGACCCTATAACGTTCCCTGACCCTACCCCTACCCTTAGCCCTAGCCCTAACGATAAACCTTATCCTAACCCTAACCGTACCCTTAACTTTAACCCTAACCATAAACCTTATCCTAACCCTAACCGTACCCTTAACTTTAACCCTAACCATAAACCTTATCCTAACCCTAAGCTTACCCTTAACTGTAACCCTAACCCTAACCCTAACCCTAACTCTGACGATGACCCTAATTATAACCCTAACGACGGAAAATGCTTTTTTAGTATGAAACACTCTTGCTAAAGGAATTATTTCCTTTTAACGTTTATTCTCGACGAAATGACCGCGCACACGTTCAATTTAAATAGATACATGTTTTTTTACTATTTGTTAGGGATATATCGCGTCGACTGACAACCACGTAGAAACAAAAATAAGGACTGCATGATGTTAGAGATGTTCAGGTTTTCACAACGGTTGATAATGCAATCATTGCACATATTTTGATAAAGCGCAGAGATGAGCGTGAAATAGTAAAATAATTTTCACGATAATTATAATTCTCTATCTTTTGATTTGTTTCAGAGAGGTTGTATTGTATTTATGAATGGGGAAAATAATTCTTTTCAGCCGAGAAATACATTATTAACATATATACATATATATGAAATACTATGCATGTAATGATACACGTAGCATATGCATGTGTATACATATATATATATATATATATATATATATATATATATATATATATATATATATATGTATATGTATATATATATATGTATCTGTTTATATATATATATATATATATATATATATATATATATACATATATATATATATATATATATATAGTCATCCACATACAGCCTGTTTCGCCGTTTCACAGCCGGGATCGAAACGCAACCGTCGGTGCTAACCCCTACGCCATCATGCGACACTGACTGAATGTAAGTGATATCTCAATGTAACGAAATGTAAACATTGCAAATGCCTGAGCTCGGAATTAGTTTTACCTAATGAGCATTGCCTTAAAGCTAATGACCGTTGACGATACCCTTACAAAAATAAGCTCTACCCGGAGGGAGCTATTTATAGTCATCCACATACAGCCTGTTTCGCTAGACCAGTTAGTGTCTCAAGCCGGGATCGAAACGCAACCGTCGAGCTGACAGTCGGCGATGCTAACCCCTACGCCATCATACGACACTGACTGAATGTAAGTGATATCTCATTGGCAATTGACGATACCCTTACAAAAATAAGCCTTACCCGGAGGGAGCTATTTATAGTCATCCACATATATATATATACATATATATATTCCCGAAACAATTTTTCATGGTAAACAACTGATGATCCCTTAAATAATGTGAGAAGCAAACTAATATAATAACTGTAAAAACTAAACTGACTTACATGAGTGATTTTCCACTGAACGACTTGAGACTTAAGGTTTTTTTTTAGTTTTAATGGTTGAGAAACTTCCGAGACTATATATATATATATATATATATATATGTATGTATGTATGTGTACCTACGTGTAGCATTACATACAGAGTATTTCATGTATATATGTTAATAATATATATATATATATATATATATATATATATATATATATATATATATATAAATGCGATACTTAGAAGGCAATACAATGCAGAGGTGTAACGGATAGACACAAGTTGGGGCAAATAAGATATATAATAGTAGAACAAGTTACATAGTTTCAACCTTAATCAAATGTATACATACATATCTATATATATATATATATATATATATATATATATATATATATATATATATATCTATATATATATATATATATATATATATATATATATATATATATATATATATATATATATATATATATATATATATATAGTAAGCTACAAAATATATTTAAGGCAATATAGCTAGACAGAAGTTCCCGCGTTTCCATCCCGGTAGGAATATTCAGGCTAAAATGCATGGAGTAATTTTTGCCGGGTGTTTTTATATACACAGCTAGCTAATTAACCAATCAAATTCTGTGTTATCGCTCGTTATACAATTGTATGTGGATATATGAAATATATATATATATATGATATATATATATATATATGTGTATATATATATATATATATATATATATATATATATATATATATATTTATTTTTTCACGAACACACATGTATCTGTCTTTCTACACAGTGTCACACTGTTATGCGATACTTGTATCAAGGTGGTCTACATGAAACTCCGTATGAATTAATACTTCGGAAACTCTTTTTTCTTCAGAACCGTTCTATACTCAAGTTCAAGCGTGCATATATGTATATTTGTATTAAAAGCAAAGATTGATGCAATAAAAAAACATGCATCTATATATATATATATATATATATATATATATAATAACAATAGATGCTTTAAAAAAAAATATGAACCTTAAAACACTTATACAAATCACGTGCTGCATTCACGTTCTCATATTTGATAGTGGGAAACAACAGCTAACCCATTTTGCCAGGCTGTAACAACAAAAGCTGGTAGGAAAAAAAAATACAAATCCGACGACATCAGGATATATTACACACCGATGATGCCAAGATTTTGGCGAAATATCTGTATCACTTTAAACTGATAAAAAAAAATGCTAGTTTATAATAAAAAAAATTTTAAAAAATCGGTTTCGATTTATTATTTTTCTTTTTTATAAAAAAAATTGATATCGCATCTTTATGCTTCAAAAGTTATTTATTTTACCTATTCCTTCTTATATATATATATATATATATATATATATATATATATATATACATATATATATATATATATATATATATATTTGAAGTAAAATATGAAAGATACATAATCAAAATGGCTCTGATGGAAGACGCAAAAAAAGAATCCCTAAACATTAAAAAAGAAGAAATCTATTCTCATAATTGAAAAACAAGTTCATAAAATTGGGCCGTAGGCTAATTTTCGAAGCAGCTATTCAACTCGAAATCAATGCTGTTGCGTTGAAACCGTTTGAAAAGTGATAAATCAAAAAAAAAAATAATAATTTGTGAAAACGTTCAGGAATTGTGTTTCTTTGGAAATTGCCTTTCATTGTCATGGAATATACATCTTTGATTTTGGAATTAAATAAGGACATTTCAATTCGATAGAAATCGGAAATATTGATTTTCACTGGAGAGAAGGTTTTATCCGATATACTTTTGTTCCAACTAGAAGAAGACTTGGTGAGGTAATGTGTAATGAACTGAATAGGTGTCTATCTGCTTGAGTACAATCGCTAATGATATGTGGGATTTGGCGAGGTAGGTCAATTTCACGCTTGAATAACAAAACTGATGGAGCGCAAATAACTGAACAGCACAGGGAATGAGGCGACCTTGGGATCTATTAATATATTGTTAGACGAGCGATGACGTGTGTGACTCATGCTTCATGCCTTATATTTATCTCATTGACAGTGGCTGATTAATGTGAAGGCGGACTGAATCTCTGCAAATCATTCTAAGATTCGAAGCTCAGGAATCAGCTTTCATCCGATTCCGAGACCGATAATTTGGTTTTATTCACAAGTTAGAGAAAAACCATCAAAGAATAACAAATGTATTTCATCTGTATATATACATACATCTGTAGCTATATATTTGTTCTGGTCTTCTTTCAAATAAGCATAACTGTTAAACAGTAACCCACATCCAAGTATCGTTAGTATTGTTATGGTCATATAAGTAATTTATATTTTGCTTACACTTTAATCGTTCTGTGAAGATATATAAAGAATTTACACTAAAACATATTTATCCATAAACGTCAAAAGGACTATCCTTTGGTCAGCTACGCTCTATTACCTCTCTGTGTGACGCTTATGTTTGAAATACCAAAGTTAGATACGGCTACGTATCTCCATAAGAGGCTTTGACCGTCCATCGTTCGTTCAACATGTTACACTTAAGTATAGAATAGCATGTTAATCGCACACACCGCTGATAGAACCCACGTGTATCACGAATATCTCTTTTTGTTTTTATCACAATGAGAAGAACAGCTGATTCATTTGGAAACATAATTATTTATTTGCCTCCTATAATTACACAATGTAACACATGTTTTGTTCATTTGTATTTTTTAATGTTTTTATATTTATTTTTTTGCTACTGAATTAAAAAACGCATTCGTTTTGGCATAGCATCGATATATTTTTAATTTTTTATTAATTTAATATTTTCGCGTTTTATACACTACCTTTCTTTACAACAGTGTGTTGTAAAGATAATTACGCAACATTTAGTACTTTTTTCATATATTGAATGGTATTTAGTAAATACAATGTTAGTTAGAACAAAACAAACCACACAACTTTGCAATGTAAATGCTTTGAAAACTCTTTTCTTAAACTTAGAAGTGCTTTGGCGATCGAGATTTTCTAAAGTGTACACTGTCATCTTTTCTGAGAAGAGACCATATATAATCTCCCATCATCGCAGTATACCATCGTTCTTGATATTTTCTTTCCATTGTAGCGATGTTCTGATGAAATCTCCCACCATGTTCTTCACTGATATCACCCAAGTTTTCGAGGTAGAAAGCTAGATGAGAATGCAAAAAAATGAACTTCAAGCTTCATTTTTTGCATTCTCATCTCATTCTCATCTCACTCTCATACGACAACCCTGTTTCCTGAAGCTCTCAATAAGCTTTGATACAAGTTGTTTGTAATTAGGATCCTTGTGATTTCCTAAGAAGCCACGGACTACATCACGAAATGCGCACCAAGCTTCTTTATTAACTTTTGTCATTGCTCTTTCCTGTTCATTTGCTTTGACACATGGGAATGATTCGACAAAGAATCGAAAAGTTCTTGAAACCTGTGAAACCTATGGAACATTTTTTTTTTATTTCAATACTGTTGTGGTGGCAACCACTCATTTGCATATACGAATAACGTTACACTATAAATGGCAATCCTAGATTGGCCTTAGAGTGTGTTATCTAAATGCCGTTTTTTGACGTGGTAAGCAACAAAGCTCTCTGTTATTTTTCTCTGCCAGTAAGTCCGTTATCATAGTTATTATTGTTATTTCTTGTTACTATTGTTAATTGTTAAATTTGTTGCTTGCTTTTTGTTACTCCTTATATTTTTATTTATTTGGAGTTTGTTAATTTTTTTTTACCGTTCTCCGGCCATGGCGTCTGCCAGCTGTGCGCCTTCGGAGACCTCTGAAGTGGTTGAGAAGTCATCTCAGCCTACTGATAAAACGGACTGGAGTAAGGCACCCGCCCTTCAAATAGACGTTGACGATTTTGTCGCCAAGGCAAAAGACTGCACGGATTTCGTGACTGAAACTGGAGTAATTATACAGTTACCAAGGTTGGAGGAATTCCAGAAAAAAACGATATTAATGTTCGTAGTGGACAGAAAGTCCAAAAAACTGATTAGGTCCTCAAAAGAAACTGTCGCAAAATTAATTGCAACGACCGGAGTACGTGCGGAACGAATCGTGAAGTGCAAGGGCTATAACACATGGAATAGTCTCTTTAAGACCGAGGATGTGTGCATCGAACTCTCGAAGAAAGAAATAATCACTAAAGACTACATTCTGCGAATGGAATACATGGGTCGAAGGAGAACGACCATCTCCGTTTTCGAAGTACCGGCTGTTGTCCCTGGCGAGTATTTGGGCGCCTTCCTGCTGAAGTTTGGAGATATAACCGCCATTACGGTTGATAAGTTCAATGGAACGTGGTCGTTTGACGTGTGGCTTAACGAGTCGGCTTTCAAGAAAGTACCGTACTACATTGAAGCAAATGGAGAAAAATTGCCTGTGGTGGTGGCTGGAAGACGTCCAGCTTGTTGGATATGCAATGAGGTTGGGCACTTAACATTTACTTGTCCCACAAGGATTAAACCGGCCCAGCCTAACCCCAAGAACAGAGTGCTAGAACACTTGACACCTAAAGTTGCAGCGGAGAAGAAGACTCCCTCCTCAAAGCCAACAACTGAAACTGTAACCCCGGAGGAATTCGAGGACTTATGCAACACCGAAAATGAATCTCCCAAAAAGAAAGTCGTTTGGAATATTGTGACGGGAAAAAAATCACCGAAGTCATACGCTCAAGTGATGACCGAAGAGGAACAACTGGAAATAGAAACCAGAAATGATCCAGGTGGAGAGAAATATAAAGAAATATTAGATCTGAAAAAGACTCTCGACGAAGAACGTAATACTGAGAAAAAAAAAGAAAAAAAAAAACGAGGAAAAAAAAATGGTCAAGTCAAATAAAACTACTTCCCCGGCCAAAGAACGTCGCTCTCCAGCCAAAGGTGCACCCCCACCATTAAAGTCATCCCCACCAGTAAGGGAATCTAATTTGACCCCCTTATCAAAAGATAAGCCCGTTACCCCCAATCCATCTCCTTTCTGTTCCCCGTGCAACACCCCTAAAAGTACACCGCCCCCCTCTCCAATGAAGACCGATATGCCGCCTCCTGCCTCACCCACCGCCCCCTCCACATCCCAGAAACGCCATCGAAGTCCCTCGCTAGAGGCCCGGAAAAAGAAGACCCCTTTCTACACAGGCAAGGATGTCTGTAAAGTAACTCCTGAAACTGAAAATCTTATGATAAACCATCATAAGAAGAACTACCGAAACCTAGCTACACTAAAGATGGTACACAAAAAAGACATTACCAACCCGGAAAATTTCTTGGATGCACAAAGACTTTTATCTGTGGTTAGATCAAGAGACAAAGCTAAAGGGGTTTGGAATATGATGGAGGAAGCGAATAACGCCTTTAATATATCGCCTCCTCTCGCTTTCTTTAACGATGAAGAAGTAGTATTACTGCAAAAATCTTGTGTTGGGAGGGTCCCTATACGTATCCATCCTACACTCTACAGGGCATTAAAACTAACTTTCCCCTTAGACATTGGTGGTGTGGCCCCGGACGGTCTCGTCTCAAATGAATTGGGACAAGGTTCTCTGGGTTCATCTGTCGGTGTCTTAAATGCATCAATGTTCGTTTCGGGTTCCCAACTCTAAGAGCACTAGAATGGCACTCAGATTAGCAAGCCTAAATGGCCGAGGGTTGAGGGACACCGCTCGTAAACTTCGAGTAGTACGTGACCTTCAGCGACTCGGCGTGGATGTATGTTGTTTGCAGGAGACCCACTTCATTCCCAGTGATTATCAGGGTGCGCTGACTAGAGACTTTCAGCTCTATTCAGCGTACTTTGATACTCGCTCAAAAGGGGTTTCCTGGCTAGTTAAGCGCACACTGAATGCGACGTGTGACCCAATCTATGCAGATCCTGAGGGAAGGCTGTGCGTTCTTGATGTTACCGTAAAGGATGTGGCTTTTCGGCTTATTGGGGTTTATGCGCCCAACGCCAGTTCTGAGCGGGTTCCTTTTTTTCGGCGGATCGAGCCCTTTATGGATACGTCGCGTCGGATAATTCTAGCGGGAGACTGGAACGCGGTCTTGGATCCCGATTTAGATCGCTTGGGAAAACCTAGGGGAACTAACAGCAACGGGGATGTTAAGGCATTTCGGGACTTTATCGATAAGTTCGATCTTGTCGATAAATTCCGAAATGAGAAACCCCGTGAAGTAGTATGGACTTGGACTGCTAGTCGCGGCTCCGATTTAGGGCAACTTTCGAGTTACCTTGATCGGTTCTTAATTAGGAGAGTCGATTTAGGGCTTTTAGATTGTCCAAGTTTTCATAATATAGTTTACTCGGATCATAGGCTTGTCCGGGTGCGGGTAAACTTAGATAGTCCTAAGCCTAGATTGGCTGGTTACTGGAAGTTCAACACATCGTTGTTCGATTTGAAGGACTTCCGGGAACAGCTTTTACTAACATTACAGAGGGAATTGACGGGTGCTATCATTGGGAATAAGTGGTGGGGCCACCTTAAGAACGTTATTAGGTCCTTCGTTGCCGATTATAGTCGTCGACTCAACCTTAGATCTAGGGCAACGAAAGTGGCACTAGAAACTAGTTTAAGTCGGGCGGCGGAGGCGGGGGATAGCGTTACCTTTACTGTAGCTAAAACGGAACTGAACTCCTTGGATAACAAGGCAGATCAGGGATTGATAGTTAGGTCTAGGTTAAAAAGAGTGCCGCACGAGGCGACAAACATGGCCGCGTCACTGCGTGCGGAGGAACGTCGACGGTCTACTGATCGACACATCGCCAGTGTCACATTATCGGATGGGCGTCTCGTGACTACAAACGACGGGATTTTGGAGGGTTTTCGCTCTTATTTTCAGGATCTTTTTACTAAGGAGCCCGGTCTGACAATGGCTCAGTTCGACGCCTATTTAGCTGACTTTTCTCGTCTCGAGGCGACCGAAGCAGCTAGGTGCGAAGGGTGTATAAATGAGGATGAAGTCCTGGAGGCCCTAAGGCAGGTTGGCCTTGATAAGTCTCCGGGTATCGATGGTCTGCCTTACGAACTGTATTTGAGGTTGTCGCCCATTTTTGTCCCCCTGCTGGCTGTGTTGTTTAACTCCTGGTTTAGGAACGGGTCTATCCCCCAGTACTTTACCAGGGGTATCATCAAATTGCTCCGCAAGGACAAGAGTGGTGGGGATGGTATAGGTAATTTCCGGCCCTTAACAATGTTAAATACAGAGTTAAAGATTTTGGCCAAGATCTTGGCTAATCGTCTGCAGGTTGTCTTGTTTCGTCTAATAAGTCCCGAACAGACTTGTTCTGTTAAGGGCCGGACTATTCAAGATAATTTGCACATGATACGCTTGATCATAGAGAAAGTCGACACTGAGGCCGCGCTGATCAATTTAGATCTGTCCAAAGCATTCGATAGGGTCGATCATCGTTACTTGGAGGCTGTCTTGTCTTCGGCTGGATTTGGTCCCCATTTCCGCTCCTGGATTCGCCTCTTTTATGCAAACCCCGGTGCGTTGGTTGAAGTGAATGGAATAAGGTCAAAGCCTTTCGATTTGTCCAGATCTATTCGTCAGGGATGTCCGCTTTCACCGATGCTTTATGTGCTTGCGTTGGAGCCTTTCCTTCGCAGGCTTAGGGTGAATCCGGTCCTTCGTGGGATTACTTTGTCTGGTGCTTGCCCCATGATTAAGTACTCCGCCTATGCCGACGACGTCACTGTGCTTGTAACGAGCAGTGCTGAGATTAGGGTCGTCGACATGGAAATAAGACGGTATGAACAAGTGACAGGGGCCAAAATTAACTGAGATAAGTCTGTTGGCTTACGCATTGGTGCCTGGAGGGGTGTTCCCCTTCAGGGGCCCTTTGGCTGGACGGATGGGCCTTGCAAGATACTCGGCGTCTGGTTTGGTCCTGATCTCCAGTTGGAGAAAAATTGGTCGGAAGTGTTGAAAGCGGTTAAGGCTGCAGCCCGTCTGTGGTCTTTGAGAAATCTTACTTTAAAAGGAAGAGCGGAGGTGTGTAATTCTCACATTTATCTTCTCATCCTCTACCGTCTTTCTGTGCTCCCTCTTCCGGCGATCACACTAGTTGAACTAGTGAAGGCTCTTTTCGCGTTTTTGTGGCGCGGAAAGCAGCCCATGGTTCGCCGGGAGATCTGCTACTTGCATCCGTCTGAAGGCGGTCTAGGTATGCCAAGCGTTGAGATTCGTCAATATACGCTTCGCTTACACTACCTAGACCGAATGTGTACACCTTGTGAGGGAAACGGTGAATTCTGGAAGGAAGACACCAAGAAAGCCTTTCCGGCTTTGAAAAGTGTGCACTTGCATGGGGGTGAGGCATTTCGTTTACCTCGACGCGAGTGCTCCTTTTATCGCGAGTGTCGACAGTCCTTGAAGTAACTTCTAAGGGTGTCAGAAAGCCTCTCTGACACCCGAGTGTTGTCTCGTAAAGCACTATATCGGGTTATGGTGAGGGGATCTGTTCGTGACGATATTACTGAGGAGCTCGGTCTTACGAAGGGAGAACTTCGCTTGATCTGGCCTTGGGCGCCTGGGTTGAAATGCTTCGATAATTACGAGGCATCACTCACCTGGCTGATAATACGAAATGCACTCTGGGTCGGCAAAAAGCTTTACGCAGCGGGATTAGTAGAGACACCAAGTTGTGTTCGATGCGGCGACTGGGAGGAAACGACCAGTCATGTTTTCTTTCATTGCCCCATCGTTCGCCCGCTGTGTGAGTTAGTTGAAGGCTACACGGTTCGCATGTTGAACGGACAGTTCTTCGTTTTGGAGTCTTTTTCGACATGCTGCAATTGGGCACCAATCATGAAGTGGGAGGAGCATTATGTGTTTCTTTGCTTACTAGCAGTCATGAGAGGAGTGATTTGGTCGACACGACAGAAGGAAGTCTACGGGGAAGAGACCTTCACTGCTCCCCAGCTTGTCCTCATTTTCCAGTCTCGCTTGAAAATGCGTGTCAGGCTGGAGAAGGTGAAACTCCCTCCGGCAGATTTCAACAAAAGGTGGGTGAAAGTTGCGCGTTTGTGTCGTTTGAATGGAGCTAATTTTGAGTGGTACTTGGACGTGCCTTAGACAGAATATTGGGTGGCCGAACCGAACACTGACCCTTTTATTTGACCCGGTTAGGCAAGATTAGGTTATGTTTTGTTTTTCTCCCCTTTTTTTAGCTTAGCTAGAGGTATGTAAGTTGTCATAGGTCCCCCTTTTTTTTTTCGTCCTCCCCCCCCCCTTTTTTTTTTTTTTATCCCGACTTTTATTTTATAATTCCCATTCCCGACCCCTATTAGGTGACTGATCTGTTGTTTTGTCAGAGATGCAGGTCTCCTTTCGTAATTTTCGAAGGAGGTGTGAGAATAAAACTTTCGTGACCTGCATCGCCTTTTTTCGACTGGCAAAACTTCTTATCGGTCACATTTCTTTAGTGGGAGGTTCTTATACTAACACTTAATTTTATTTATTTTTTCATTGTATATATATATATCATTCTTGTTCCCCCACTTCCAATTACATGTATATATTGTCATTTTTGGGTTTTAAGTAGGTATATCATGGAGTAAATTTGTTATGGTGATTGTGACTAGTTAAGTTAAGAATGTTAGTTAGGTCAACATTTTCCCCACCCCCCTTGTAGGCCTTGTGCCAAATTTTGTATTTTTTACAAATAAATATTGTGTTATCTAAATGCCACCGGAAGTGACGCCGAAGAGCGTACATGTCCTCCCACCAAGACTCTCTGACTCGACACCTTCATTTGTACATACTGTAAATATACCTTTTCTTTCAATACACTTATTATTGCATTCTCCGTGTTGTTTGCGTCTTCATTGTATTCTTTACTAATTGTGGTTCAACCTTGCAACCACAACAGTTGGCGACGAGATATGAAGCGTCAAATATAACAGTTTGACGAAGAACTATTAAAAAAAAAAAAAAAAGTACAATGCAAAGTGTTGACGAGCAAACGGATTTTACGCTAAAGAAAAGTTTTCAACTTAAGTGAAAAAAAAAAAAAAAAATCGAACGTGACAAAAGCGACAATTTACGCCGTTTTCTGGGAATCCGACTTACAAACGAATGTAAAAGTGAATTTTTGTTTTGTCGCTAAACGACAAATCTGTTTTGTATTACTAAAGGACCAACTTGCAAACGAAAAGCGAATTTTGTTCTGTCGCAAAACGACAGGTCAGACTCGTATTACGAAAAGCAAGGAAGTAACCTACGAAAAAAAAAGAAGTTCACCGGTGGATTCTAATTACTGCTCTCCGTTAGCAAAACAACAACTAAAGGAATCTTTTAATTAATAATTTGTTTGGCGGCGGTATTAAAAGGAAATACCATAGCTAGAAATTAAAGCTCAAGGAAAGGATTTTTTTTTTAAAGTTGTCACTGGATAACGGATAATACAGTATAACGTCAGGAAAAAAAAAAAGAAAAGTAAAATGGAAGAATTATCAAAAATGTTCATGCAATTTTTACAGGCACAAGCTGACCGCGAGGAAAGACAAAATCAGGCACAAGTTGACCGCGAGGAAAGACAAAAACAGGCACAAGCTGACCGCGAGGAAAGACAAAATGAACGTTTTGCTAAAACACTAGAACTACTAAAGAGTAATCGAGAAAATGTCGACAGTGTTAATTTCTCCCATACAACTATCTTTAATAGTATGGACACATTTAATTATGTGCCGGAGGAAGGAAATACTTTTGAAGCATACTATACAAGATACGAGGATGTCTTTCAACTGGACTGCAAGAATTGGCCAAATAGCCAGAAAGTGAGCCTTTTACTCAGGAAATTGGGTACATCAGAACACAGCAAATTCATAGATTACATATTACCTAAAAAAACTGCGGAATTAGAGTTCATGGAAGCTGTGAAATTGCTAAAAGAATTATTTAATCCAAATGTATCTCTTTTTCATAAAAGATGGCTGTGCATGAATCTAAGAAAGATGGACAACCAAGATTATTTGACATACGCATCAGTTGTCAATAAAAACTGCGATAATTTTAAGCTTGCGGAACTAACGGTAGAAGATTTTAAATGTCTAATCTTCGCACAAGGGTTAGTTTCCACGAAAAATGCAGAAATACGCAGACGAGTGTTGTCTAAGCTGGAATCTGAGCACGATTTAACCCTCCAGAAACTAGCAGAGGACTGTGAAAGGGCCATTACACTAAAAAAGGATTCAAAAAATATAGAAGAATCCGGAGTGGCATATGTAAGAAAAGTTAGAAAACCATACACACCAACCAAGAACTTTACAAAGAAAAGCAATCAAAATGGAACGGGATATTACAATCCTAATAAACATAAATACAGGACAGAATATAACAAGCCTCTT
>OY744529.1:115180953-115198453 GCA_963556195.1 Sepiola atlantica
TACCTAATCACATCTATCTCACCGTTCTCAACGAAGCAGACTCCCTTCCATAGTCATCGAGTTTCCTCCCACGAATTAAACGTTCACTGTTTCTCTTCTGAATTCGTCTGAAGCTAAGCTACGCTTGTATAAAACGCAAAGCGTAGTCAATATATAAAACCTCTTCAACCACTGATCGCCATAGCAAATTACACCCTACGTGAGAGTTACACAATCAAACTCCACGACCCAACCTTCACAGGTAAGATGAATTGCAACAAATATATTGAAGACATTGCCAAAGCTGCAGCTAAGAAGGTGGGCTCCTTCTACCGTGCTAGTAAACTCCTCACACCTGAAATTATCCTGTATCTCTACAAAGCCACGATCCGCCCATGCATGGAGTATGGTAGCTGTAGTAGAAAAAAAAAACTTAAAAACATAAGACTTACTTTTAATACCAGACCAGGCCATGTGGAACAACAGAGTTAAAGCAAATAGCTGGTTTTATAGAAAGGAAGTACCAAATGATCATGTGACCTATTTTGCATTGCATGATGGGAGTCCCCATAAAGAGGACAGGAAATGAGAAAGCGCACTTTTTCTTTGGTTCATCCCAGATTGAGACCAGTGAAGGTGGATGTCGGATTTGTTGCTGTCAGAAGAGTGAAGTTGGAGTTCAAGTTGGTGTTTGCGGACTAGTGACTGTTTTGGGTCGGATTGGGTGGCCTCAGAAGAGAGACATTTTGGTATTTTCGGACGACAAGCTATTTCGGTGGCCTACCTACATAACAGGATGGGTGACAGAATCAAATTTAGCAGTGACGTATTGAAGGCGTACGCTGGTGATAGAGACGTAATGCGATGGGTGTCTAAATTGAAGATGGTCGCAAGATTGCAGAAAATTGAGGATGTGGCAACCTTGATTCCCTTATATTTGGAAGGAAATGCACTTTCGGTCTACCTGGAAATGAATGACGCTGAACAAGACGATGCAGATTTGATAGAGGCAAGACTAAAGACCGCTTTCGCAGAAAGCGTTTTCAACGCCTATAGCAAAATGCGCAGAATCACATGGACAGGGGAGCCAGTAAATGTCTTTGCGACGGAGATCCGGAGGCTAGCGGGACTGGCGGGTTATGCAGGGATGAGCCTTGAAAAAATGGTGAAAATGACGTTTGTGACTGGTCTCTCTGATAGTGTGTCCACAGAGCTGCAGAGACTGACAATGATCGAGAGCATGAACATGGAGGCAACCGCGAGTGTAAGCCTGATGGGAGGGAAGTCCACAGGTAAGGAGAATCTCACGTGGGGACGTTCACCTGGAAAAGCCACAGTGAAATGTTTTCGATGCCAGGGGCCTCATTCTGTGCGGGACTGCCGAGAACCTAAGCCTGGCATAACCTGCTTCTGTTGCGGACAAACTGGGCATATCAGCCGAACCTGCACGGTACAGGGAAACGATTAGAGGGGTGCTATAGCGCCAGTGGCTACCCCCTATCAAGTGACTGTGCATAGGACTGCATTACCACAGGTGGAGGTCACCGCAAACGGGAAGAGAGCCAACGCCCTGGTTGAGACCGGCTGCACGACCACGTTGGTGACAACGGATGTTGCTAAATCTTGGCATGGAACGACCAGTGTGAGGGCAGTTGATGGCCGTGAGGTGATGTGCCGAGGAATGTGCACTGTGAGAATAATAGTGAGAGAGACCGAACTTGAGGTTAGGGCAATTGTGATTGAGCGGCTTGTTGCAGGTGTTGATGTTGTGTTGGGCCTGGATGTCATCGATCGACTAGGGGGTGCTATGTTTAGCATGGGCATGATCACATTTGGATGCGAGCGCCCAGTCGGATTGGCAAGAATGGAGAGTGTTAAACCCAAGAAGGCGGAACCGTGCCAAATCAAAGACAAAGACTTTCAGGCCAGTTGTTTATGGAGATAAGTGGACGGTGGAATGGCGTTGGGTTTCAGAGCCGCCAATACTAACAAATCAAGTTGGGTGCTACGAAAGTACTCTGAATGGTGACACAAGGGCTGAATTTGAGAAAGAGATAGCGAGGTGGATTGAGGAAGGTATCCTTGTACCATAGTCCGGGGAACAGACGGAGTCCTACCACTCATGGCGGTAGTCCAGCCCACCAAAGGGAAGGTTAGGCCAGTATTTGACTACAGAGAGCTAAACCAGCATATTGCTTGCCACACAGGGGACGGTATCGACGTTTGCGAGGAAGTAATGCGAGAATGGAGGAAGATGGAGCGGGCAAGCAAGATTGTGGACCTAAAATCAGCATACCTCCAGATACACATAGACGAGAGGCTATGGCGGTACCAGCTGGTTAGGTTCAAGGGTCAGACCTTTTGCTTGACAAGGTTGGGTTTTGGGCTCAGTTTATTTCGAAATAATTCCTATGGTATTTTTACTTGGAATCGTCTTAAGTTAGATTTGACACAACCGATACGCAAAAGTTATTCATAGACTAATGGTTCTTCTTCTTCTTCTACTTCTATTTCTTCTTTTTCTTCTTCTTCTTTTTCTTCTACTTCTTCTTTTTCTTCTTCTTCTTCTTCTTCTTATTATTATTTTAGATTAGTTGTAGTAGTGGTAATAGTAGTAATATTAGTTGTATTAGAAGTTGTAGTATTTGAATTATTATGATCGCATATTGTTGCTAGTATGTTTAATATAAAATTGAGTTAGCTAATAAACAGCCAATTATGTCAATTCTTTGTAAAAATACGCTACTTCCTCTAAAAGAGTAGGTAATGCCTGGGGGTTGTGCCATAACAACAGTACAAACATTCCATCCAAAAAGAAGGAGGTACGGACTGGGAGGATAGCATTATCAACACAGAATAGATACTATACTGACCCCCCCCCCCCCCAAAAAAAAAAATAACAAACAAACAAAGGAGAATAATTTTATGACAAGCGAACAGATGCTACACCTCCTTCCCTTAATTGCGAATTAAATGATAGTACAATACTACAATAAAAAAGAATAGTATACTGCTGACCTCATACATTAGACTATCCTTTATAAAATATTGATGCTATAATAATAACAACTTTAGATTAGAACTGTCTGCCTCAAAATAAATATTCATTGGTTTGATATATTGTGAGGTGGCCAATTGATGAACTGGTAAAACGACTAGAGAATGTACCAAGCACAATGTTGTCGGACCCCTCCTAGCCGATAACATCTGCCGTATTAAAATAATTCTTTACTGTCAATAGAAACGTGTCTCTAAAATACACTCACTATGTTTCAGTCATGTCCGTAATGGCTCACGAAAGACTGACACTCTGACGAAAGTTTTTAGTAATTCTTTCACTGACAAAAAACTTGGCAGGTATTTGAACTTACTATATATTAAGGTTCAACCGTGTTGATAGGTTTTAGATCATATGTGTTTGGAAGTAGAGTTGAGTAAATAAACGTCCATTGAATTGCAAGTTTTCATGAACAAATAACACAATAACAAAAACAGAATGCAATCAGTGGTAGCTCGAATTACTACCACAGATTGATACAAACACATCCGACTCATCTAAAGTCGTACACATCTTTAAAAAAACACATACTACCAACTAGGTTTAAAATGCTTTACACTGAAACTGGTTAAAAAAGAATGCATACTATCAACATTTGTGTCAGAAGCTAACTATATAAACCATGGAACTTCTATATATTTCAGTTATAGATAATAAACAAAGATTTAAAGATGTAATCCAGTTATTGGTTCTCCGATTTATAAAATCGGGGGACTTATGTTTTGAGGCATGTCCGTCCGTCCATCCGGATTTTTCTCCGCAACCATCCATTGAATTTCTCCGACATTTTGCATGAAGTTGTAACTTTGGTCAGGTTAGAAAGTGACATTCTCCTATTTTTGAAAAACAACTGGTTAGCCCCCCAGGGGGTAAAAAGGCCCCGAAATAGCAAAAAATGATATTTTTTGCCCCATAACCTTTCATCCATCCATTCAATTTCTCTGAAACTTAGCCAAAATGTGGAGGCAATTGTTCTAAATAGAAAAGAAGTATCGCTGACCTATAGAAAAATCTGGTTCGCGCACCCAGGGGGTCAAAAGCCATCACAATGGCAAAGAAATGACCCTTTTCTTCCATAACGTTTGATCCATCCATTCAATTTTTCTGAAACTTGTAGTGGCAATTGTTCTGGATGTAACATGACCATCCCCGACCTCAGAAAAATTCTGGTTCGCGCCCCCAGCGGGTAAAAGAGGGGTCAAAATGCCCCAAATTGCCAAAATGTATTGCATTTTACACTCGCCACATCGAGTCACATACGGAGGGGGACCACGCACGCGCGGCTTGTTAATACTGAATGTTAATCGATGTTATAGTTAGAGGCAACTACGAATACTATGTGGTGACTGGATCTCTCTCCGATGTTCATGTCATTTTCAATTTTCCAGGAAACGAGTCATGAACACAAAGCATAACCAGACGTGTTTATCGTTAAGTATACACGATCTATTTCCAAACGTTCTATTAAAATATATATTTCATGTATTAATTCATAAACTAGTTGAAATATATGTATATATATATATATATATATATATATATATATATATATATATATATATATATATATATATTTATAATTAGTTATATTTATGTATAAGATACTCATAAATTAATTAAGCGATCATTATACGAATTGAAACAGAGCTGCAATGCATATGGGGTCAAAGTATGTGTGATATTTACATTAATTTTGTTTCATACAAAATGCAGGAACAAGAAATGTAAACATTCATAAAATATCGGATACACAAGACGTTGGTGAAGATTTAACAATTAGCAAGACATTTGTGTAATAAAAAATATTTTAATGGCCATATATATGAAAATAACCTGATCAGTTTGCATTGAATTTGACCTATGAGTTTATAAACTCATAGGTCAAATTCAATGCAAACTGATCAGGTTATTTTCATATATATGGCCATTAAAATATTTTTTTGAGTTTATAAGGCAGCAATTAATCGAAATCTGCTTAATTTTGATTTGTCTTGCAACGCCTTAAATTCTTGCCCGAGAGAATATGAAAGAATGATTGAATTATGAAAAAAATGTAAATATTTTAGCTTTTAGAGTGGGGATCACTTTCTTATATACAGCTAACGTAACATGAGATGGATATATGTGAATATTTTCGAAGCTAATATTTTTATTTTATTAATTTTGAAGGAAGGATCCAATAAAAAAATTAAGTGCGTAAATCCTTTTTTCTGTTCCCCTTTTTTGGTATGCGGATTGGGAAGGATGTTCAATTTTTATAGTGCTTTTTTTAGGAATAGATATCTAGAAATCTATAGTCATGACGTAAGCAGTTCAGACTTCCCGGAGAAAAGCAAATAAAGGTCCAAAGCTTCTACCAGAGACTTGGTCGCTTATTTAAAATTTAAAAAGGTTCTTCACACAAAATCTTAAAAATTGAAAATTATTATTAAGTGAAATCCCCTAAGTATACATTTAAAACATAAAAAACAATCCTCTGTCCCTAAATAAAGAACTCATTCGGTAATACGTCTCGTTTCTCCGGCAGGAAATTGATACTCATATAACGTTTAATTTATTTAGAAATGTATTCTCCCACATTAAATATATAAAATATTGATTTTTTATTGTTTTTAGTTTTTCTTGCAGAATTATTCTAGGCTGTTTACATATTATTGCCCAAAAGTAAAATTCTACGTTGTAACACAACGAATGATCCCTTTAGAGGGAAGATGAAATCACCTATAGTTGGAGGCCTTTTACCATATTGGACGGCCCTCGCGAGGAAAGAAGTAAAAATCGACAATTGTATTCGCGCATCCAAAATGTCACAACGGGAAAAGTTGCGGTCAATCAGATGGGTCCACATGAGGTTTGACGAGGTGTTTATAAAATAATAGGCGCGGAAGGCATTTGAAAGATACAAATCTACTGTCGCATGGGGCTTGTAAACTGAAAAAAATTGTTTACTGTTTTTACTTTCTCTTTTTCTCTTTATCTCTTCCCTCAACCTCCTTCTCGATGTTTTATCACAGCGAAATATGTTTCAGTCGACATGTGTTACAGTCAGCTCATCGATTCAACTTCAAGGTTTCTAATTATGTTTCTTTTGGAAAAGTAATAAAATATAATTTTCATATATTAAATGGTTTCCTTATTACAACGTCTTGATTTTCAGAAGGCGATGGATCCAGAAGAAAAGTAATTCTCAGGAGCGAATTAATGAGACCAGCTTAATTACGCCTGTTTACGAAATACCCGTCTAGCCAGACGAACTTGTATTAAACCGTTATTTTAAAAGGTATGTAACGATTGTTTACCCCGGTAAGAGCTAATGGGCACTGGTCTATGACGAACGTGTTTTTTTTGAGAAAAGTCTTCACGGCGTGGGCACACTAAGTAATAAATCACAGGCTAGCGATAGTACTACATGGATACCGTTCACAGGACAGTCAAAACGATTGTATTACAACGTATTTGAGGAGCTGAGCTGAAATGAGTATCATATTTGATCTCACACAGCTGAAAGTCACAGTAAGTTTAATCGTACACGTGAAAGTCCGAAATGAAAAGGTTCTGGTATCATTTTTAACATTTCTATAGAGTTGGAAGAATATCTTCGCTTAACAGAAACAAAAAAAAACTTCAGCTCGAAATGTAACGTTAATTAAGTGTTTTAATGGCTGGCGGTCATTGTCTTGTGTATTTGTTTTTTTTATGAAAAAGTATAATATAAAAGAAATTGTTTAAACGAACTATTAGAAATGAAAATAAGTTTTTTTAAAACGTATCCATAACAGAATAATTGCGAATATTTTTTATTTATTTATTCGCGTATGTTGAAATCTTTCTGGGCAAGATACTGTTTCATTTGTTTGGATATAATAATATAGTAAAGAGAAGAGAATAAAACAACTCTTCATATAAGAAAATGTTATATTTTATTATCGTACAAATAATGCAAGTAATTGACGTTGGATGAAATACATAATATTTCTGAGGAAACTAATGTTATTCGGTTTATGAAGAAGTCACGCTGTTTATTTTGTTGTGAGAGGATGGATTACTACACGTCGTAATTAAATTTTAGCCTTTTCTCTTATTTAAACAAGTCTATAAAAATATATAGTCGGAAATAAGTAATAAAAATAGAAATTAGAAAGATTTACTTTCACAATATATGTGCCTGTTAGCTAAAACATGATAGGGGTACAATGTGTTTGGTTAAATTGAGTGCGGTTATCCAAAACGTAAAATTGTCAAGTAGCTATTATGGCAGAATACTACTCTTAGAAGTATAGACTTTACAGGTGTTGTAACAGTCTGTCGCCTCTATAAACAAATGACCCGATGTCGAAGGCTGACATGTTGATAATAAATTTATGGGGGAATCTGGTTTCTATTCTCTATTTCAAAGACGTTTTTCCAAGAAGCAGAAATCTCGGAATAAATGTAATAATGTTTGCAATAAATAAAAATGTAAGAATATGTTCGTGAAACACGCTGTAGGACGTGGCGTCGATGTTGAGTAGAAAATATTTGCATAGGAAGTGTTCAGTTTTTTTATACTGGCTGAATTTACAGGGAAACACCGAGACAACTTTATATATAGAGATTAATTAACATTTTTAAAAATCGTAACAGGCTGTTTCGTGCTGGGAGAAAGAGAACACAAGCGTCTTCATTAATTCTTGGGAAAACCCAAACTGCTAATTAATTAGCCCGAGAAACATGAATGCTAGATCCCCAGCTGCTAATTAGAGCGTGTATTATCAATTGTGATTAAATAATCGAACAAACTAGCAAAATGTCACGTGACTCGTGAAGTTGTCGTTCAGAAAAAATATATTTTAATCTAAGTTTACATTGTAGAAAAGAATAACGTATATGTTGTTACGTTTGCTAAAAAAACGATTGTATAATTGACCACTCCAGAAAATTGCTTAAGGCGAATTTGAGTCCAAAACTTAACACTTCCATCTCAGTATTGGAGAGTATGGTGTCGGAGAGGTTTTGGATAAGTTCAGGGCATCCAATGGATCTCCATCTGCTGTTGGAAATTAGAATGCCTAGTTTTTTGTTTAATCTATTGTTGTGGTTAATATTGAAAGATTTGATCCGGTGTGTAATATTTAGAGTTGTCCTTTTTGAAAGAGAATGGTTTTTATGTAGGTCATGTGCAATGGTTTTAGCCAAATTACGTAAATTTACTCAAAAAACATCTCGACAAAATAAATATCAACTTACCCTTTCCAGTAAATAACATAATTAATATTATAAATTTATGCACTAATATGACCTATTTTACTTTCAACAATTTCTTTTATAAACAGAAATTTGGCCTACCTATGGGGAATCCCCTCAGTGGTGTCCTATCCTGTTTATTTTTGGAATTTCTTGAAAATGGACCAATAAAATACAGACTACCTAAAAATGTATCTTACTATAGATACATAGATGATATCCTAATTTTCCTCCCGAAAACCACTAAAATAGAAAGCGTTACTAACAAATTGAACAAAATAGAACCGACCATTAAATTTACTTTCGAAAAAGAAACAGATAACTCCATTCCTTTTCTTGATATTCTACTAATAAATAAAAATAATAATTTATCTTATAAAGTCTACCGTAAACAAACCAATAAGAACGATTATGTTCATTTTTATTCGCACCACAATAATAAAATAAAATCTGGCATCATAATTGGTTTTCACCTAAGAGCACTTAGGATATGCAGCAATGAATATTTAGATGACGAATTTAAATACATTGAACACTCTCTCAATACATTACAGTACCCAAAGTATTTTATACAAAATTCTAAAAGAAAAGCTCTACAGATTTACTCAAATTCCAAACAGAAAAACTTATCCACCAGCCCTATAATAAATAGATATATAGCTTTACCAACCAATTCCAACAATAACCCGATTTACACAGAACTTAATAAACTAGGCATAAACATATCCCAAATAACTTCTGCAAGTATTATAAATTTAATCAAAACACCTAAACTGAACACGACACCCAATGTCAAAGCTGGCATATACTCCATTCCTTGTCTAGACTGTAATAAGGTCTACATTGGAGAGACGCAGCGTAATCTGGACAAGCGGATTTATGAGCATAAAAGAGCGATTAAAACTAACAACACACTTAACGCCTTATGTGCTCATACTATGGAATATGGTCATTACTTTGACTTTGAGAAATCCACTTTAATCAAAATAATACACAACAAGTCAACACGTCGAATAATTGAATCTGCCCTCATAGCCCTTTCCACAAATAAAATTAAACAAAGAATGGGCTTCTACAATATCTCCCCCAACCTATCAAAAGCAATCATTAGTGAAAACAAGATAATTCTAGACACCGGATGATTCCCTGAGCTTTAAATTAAATATCCTTTGGACCCCTTTCTGCTCTTTATTTTCTCCTCTTCTTTTCCAATGCTACTTCTGTGTATATTTGATATGTATGTATGTATATGTGTTATATATATGTTTCGATCACATTTATGTGCATATATATATATTTATTTCTATTTTTTTTTTTTTTTTTTTTTTTTTTTTTTGCATACCCTTTATCTCAACATGAACCCAACCACTATATATATTCCCCATAATTTACAGACTTTCTCGTCTTTTGTCATTTTTGTATTCTTCGTCCGCTCTTGACAAAGCCCACGTGAAATTTGGGCGAAACGTTGAGCGAAAAGGTCTTCCGCTTTTCCATTTTTAATTTCATACCGTCGGATTATTTTTATCCTTTCATATACTCATATATATATATATATATATATATATATATATATATATATATATATATATATATATATATATATATATAAATATATATAAATTTAAAGTAGGAAAGATGAAGATAAAAATTGCATAAAATTACATAAAATTATATAAAATTGATTCAAATTTTATTACATCGAAAGTTAAGATGAAAGGAGTTACACTAATTGTTAAACCATGGTTTTTAAAAGATAACACTCTTCTCGTCAGAGGATAACATTCGGTAATGTGATATTTATAATAAATAAATATTACTTGTTTCATTTCACTTTGAAAAATGATAAAGAAATAACAGGAAAAGTTCAGGATGAAGAAATAAATGGCCGAGAGGGAGAATGGTAGCAGTATTGAATAGCCATTATTGAAGACAACAGGGGACGCTATGGTTAAGATAGCAAAATAGCAACAGTTTGTAGATTTGGGGAAATTTTTGTAGATTTTGAAAAAAAAATTAAACATTTTTTTTTACAGGGGTTTAAATAAAAGGCAGAGGGTTCAAAATATCTCACTTGGTCCGTAGAGATTCGTGTATCCGTTTTGTGTATAATTCCGTAGACTTACAAGTAAAAGTCGGTGGGGTAATATTGTAAGTATCCAATTCGACGGATCCGAAGCGAAGATTATCTGTAAACAGACGCTATGTGGCAAGGTTCATATCTGCCTTCAAACACCTGGTCTCCGGGCAGTGAGATGTTATAAAAGTTTTCATAAATATTCGACTTTTAGTAGGAAACTCATCCGATTAAAGAGAACAGAACTGGATCCAACAAATACACTTGAAATAATGCCTACAGCTAATTACATAAGTGTGTGTGTGAAGGAGTGGGTTGGGGTTGGGTAAGTGGTTGTATTGGGGATGGTAAAGTCTATAAATTCGAGTTTTACTTTGAATTGTCAGCTAAAGACGTGTAGTGGAGAAAGGAGTTATTGGGTGTGTCTGTAGGGTGGGAGTAATTCAGTTGCTTATATTTTGAGGTGACAGAAAGGATTTCTTGATGCGGGGGGTTGGAGGACAGAGAAAATATATGGTCAATGGGATTTATAGATAGCGCCAATTGATAATAATATTAAAAGAAGGAATATTACAAGAGTATAGGTTTATTTTCAGAGCAGATGTATTAAATAAATGTGAGTATTACATTCTGAAAGCAAGGCAAGTTATCGGATTTTTATTTTTGTGTAGACTTATATTATATTAAATGGTGTTAACTGATTTTAATGAAATTAAAAGGTGGCATTCGCAGTATGTACTTAGATTAACATTATATTATATTATATCATGTTATATTAAATTATCTGACTTTAGTGGAATTGAAGAGTGACCTTAGGTGTATGTGTTTTGAGCAATGCAGGGTATATTAAATAAGTCAACACTTCTCAGACGAGGGTGGAGATGCATAAGGCAAACGCGTTTAAGGGATCGAATGTATAAATACACCCCATCCACAAATACGTGTGCGTGCCAATTATTGCCCAACAGAGTCAGACCATCATATGCAAGATACAAGTTGATGTTATATAGAGTATACTGCCAGGGGGTATGACTAACTGTAAGCTTTTAGTATTAGGTTAATATTTTTTCGACCGGGTGGGTTTGGGGCGGTAGGGTCTATCTGTAGTTGAAGATCGACGCTAAGAAGTCGTAGGGTAGGCTAATTAACTATATGCGTTTGCTATTGGGTTAAAATTAACTCTAATAGGGGAGTGAGGATGATCTAGATACGTTGGAGGCACGACCATCTCAGGTTATATGTATTTATGCGTTATAAAGTGGGGGTATCTATTGGGGTACAAGCTGGGCGTATTTAAATCTCCTCTTATGTTGGCATCTGGAAATTATCTCGTTTCTTGAATTCATAATGTTTTTCTCTCTTGCAGCCGTGCGTATCATTACTGCTTCAGATGTGCATAGGTGGCAATTCTTTGAGCCTGGTGTGTAGGACTTTGATTTTTACAGTATAGACCATTTTAGTGAAAATTGGGTGTTATTTGAATTAAAATCTTTGATTAATCTAGTTAGAGAGGTTTTGTTATTGGTGTTGTTATTTAATGAGTAAGTATGGAAGGAGATTCTGGCTTTTATAGATTGTGAGGTCGATCCTATGTATGTATATATCCTACGGTTAGCCATTCTGTCAGTTACTGGGTTGCTTCTGTTGTTAGGCTGGTTCGGGTTTGGGTTTCTAGAGTTAGGTGGCATTGTGGGTCGGGGGGATGAAAGTTCGGTGGTATTGTTTATATCAGTAGTGCGTTAAGGTAATTTGGTTACGGTACATGCATAGACCACATCCCTGTGTGTGCAGTTATTATTTAATGGACATATTGATAGGTTATGGCAGTTGCAATTATTAGTTGGTGTATCTTGGCTAATGATTGATTTGTCATATTTAATTTTCTCATTGTTTGTACTTATTATGGTTTGTGCTATGTTAGGTATGTAGAGTACGATACCTTGATATTGCTTTTTTTATTCAGGATGGTATTGTATTTGTGTGGGTATCTAAATGAATTTTCAACTATTTTGAAACATTTCCTAGGGATATTGGTTTTAACATTGTTATTGTACGGAGGGTTGAACCAGATATTAATCGTTTGTGTTTATTTTCAGGTTAGTAGTTAACGTGTTCCTTTTATTTGGTGTTATTTAAGTAATTGGTGTTCGTATTATAATTATTATTTATATTATTGTAATTACTATGCGTCTGCGTCATGTTGTGCGTGATTATGTTGCGGTGTGGCTTATGGTGTGTAGGGCGTTCTTGTTTATATGTTATATTGTCTGGATAACCCGAATTAAGCAGGGCATTGTTGTAAACATTTTAATTTTGGTAAAATATTGCTTTATTAGCTGATAGTTTAGAAATTATATTTGAGACAGAAGGGACTATTGAATTTATTAACGATTTAGAGTGGTTAGCATGAACATAGAATAGCATTAGGTTGGGGATTAGGTAGGGGGAGTAAGCTCCGGAGTTTAAGTTCAATATGATATCGAGGAAATTGGAGTTTTTTTCCCTTTGTCGATGCTTATTGTGAGGCCGAATATATTGAAGAAGGTATGCAGTTGGTTGATAGTGTTATTGTAAATTCTAGGTCTATCTTTAGAAACGAATAGGGCATCCTCCCTGTACACCCCTCTGTATATTCTTTAATCAATGTCTAAGTTCATACAAGAGGAAGAGGCCGACTAAGTCTGTAACATGGGCTGAATCCGATTACCCCATAACGATGTCGTAATTATTAGGGGTATCTTTCCTGGTCCAGTATGGGTCGTCAAAATGAAGTAGGGATTTTCTAGCTAGTAGGATTAATTTGATTTATGTATCGGTGAGGTCCTAATTATTTTTAGCTAACATAAGTGCCTTATTAAGGAGGATTGCGAATATCGATTGGTAATAGTTATTTATATCGAAGGTAATAAAGTTCAATCTGGATTTATCTTTAAGGTTAAGGAAACAGTCTATTACAACGTCAGATGGTTGCCATAGTGAAACGAATATTTTTTTCTTAATGTCTGGGATATATCTGTTTAAGTTTTTTTTGCTAATTGTTCCTATGTCTAATTTAGAAGGGCAGAAAAAGTCTAATTGAGGGGTTATCATGGAAATGCATTTTATGGTCTTTAAGCGAGAATCAAAGGGTGGCCAGGGTGACTATTTCAGCGTGATGTGTGATATTCAATGAAGTTAATAGAGATTAAGCCTCTTCGTTTATATTGGTTAGAGCTTGAGGGGTGCGAATTTGTAAGATTTATTTAGTGCTTTATATATTAAATTTCTGTAAAAGTTTTAATCTAGTTTGTAATAGATTTTAGTTTTGTCCGCTGGAACGATTATGCTAGGGTGCGTTTTGACTTTTTTGGCAAATTAGTTTTATTTTCTTTACACTCGGGTGGGATATATTATTATTTTCTTTGAATTTGATTTCCCTAACTAAGTTGAATAGGGCGCTTTCGAATTCAACTGAATTGTCATTTTGCCTGGGGAATGATAAGGTTTTTAAGCCGTAATGAGCCGCGGCGATTCTTTCTTTTTTTTGCTCTCTATATGAGTTCAATCGGGATATTGGGTTTCGTTTGGGGTATGTTTTTTTTCGCTAGATCCGTGGTGTGTTGACTTTCTTACGTTCAGGTCGTAATGGAAAGCTTTCCATCTCACGTTGTTTATCATAAAAGTTCTCACTGCCTGGATGAGTTTGTTCCTGTAATTATCTTGAGAGGGGGTGGGGATGTTTTAGCAGAAATTATTCACTTATCGTTAATTCTATTATATATATATATATATATATATATATATATATATATATATATATATATATATATATATATATACATATATATATATATATAACTATATATATATAGTGAAAGAGAGTGATATATATATAATATAACGTCTTTTTTATTTTAATCCATTTGAAAGCAGCTTCTTAACTCTCCACCATTTATTTCTAAAACACACTTCTATAACAGACAATCGGTTAAGCCAGTTGTTCATAAAGATTTCTAAAAACAAACATACAGTAATAAAATAAATCAAATAAAGATGGCAGAAGTGAAAAGTTGTACAAAGTTTTAAAAGTAATAAAATATTGAGAAAGACGCGGACGATTTTCACAGCGCTCATGAATATATCATTTCTCTTTTTTCCTATTCGTAACTAAGAGAACCACTATAAAATCAATAACGATGAATGCAGTGATAATACTAGCCGCCATCACTGACAGTACGAGAAGTACTGAGAAACCTTCTTCTGATACTATTAAAATGCTATTATTAATTCTCATAATAAGAAGGCGAGGTAACAAAAAGAACAATCGATACCAAGAAACATTGTGGAAGTTGTTGTGTTAAGATCTCTGGTTTTAATATCTATGCTTGTGTTAGTTTTGATTTTGTTTCAATTAATCCGGATTTGTTAGTTAATATCAGGTCACCACTTATCAAAGCCAAGAACCACTATATAGCAACCGTTAATGAGATAAAATGATTATCAGCTAAGTAATTATAACACTATGAGAGTGCTAAAATTTATCAATATACAGAACCGGATTTAATTGGTCCCCCGATTTATAAAATCGGGAGACCTATGTTTTGAGGCATTTCCGTCCGTCCGTCCGTCCGTCCGTCCGGATTTTTCTCCGCAACCATCCATTGAACTTCTCTGAAATTTTGCATGAAGTTGTAACTGTTGTCAGCCTAGAAAGTGACATTCTCCGATTTTTGAAAAAAACATCTGGTTAGCCCCCCAGGGGGTCAAAAGGACCCAACATTGCAAAAAATGACATTATTTGCCCCATAACTTGTCATCCATCCATTCAATTTCTCTGAAACTTGGCCAAAATATGGAGACAATTGTTTCTAATAGAAAAGAAGTATCGCTGACCTTGGTAAAAATCTGGTTACCGCCCCCAGGGGGACAAAAGCCCCCAAAATGGCAAAATATGACCCTTTTCTCCCATAACATTTGATCCATCCATTCAATTTTTCTGAATCTTGGCCAAACTGTAGAGACTATAATTCTGGATATAAAATGATCATCATGACCTCAGAAAAATTCTGGTTCGCGCCCCCTGGGGGTCAAAGGGGGGTCAAAATTCCCCAAATTGCTCAAGTTTATTGCATTTTACACTCGTCACATCGATTCATATACAGAGGGGGACCACGCATGCGCGGCTTGTTACTTATGGAGTTATATAAGATAATCATTTGTTAGCATTATATTTCAAGATGACCAGGTTAAAAACTGCAGTTAAATATACCCACGGTTGTTTCCAACAATCTGGAAGCACTTTCAAAAAGCATGATCCATAAAAATTCAGTTTTGATGTTATTTGACAAGTTGACACTCATCTTTGTCGTTTATTGATTTCATTGTATAACCAGCTTTTCATGGGCAACTCACGTAGATTTTTATGTTCATACAAAATAAAATCCCTTAACTTTGAATAACGAAAAATCACATATAATATCCCATTTCCGTTATTTTTCATAATTAATAAATAAGGACAATGTTCATACACAGTAAACTTCCTCAAAATTGGAATATATCAAATAACATAATGACAATCAGCTGTTCGTTTTATTTTCATCATATTACTAAAATAAATAATGTTGCTTTGCTTTCCTGTAAAAAAATAATTGCTGCCTGAGGAGCGGGAATTTGTTTTTTTAAATAAAACTTTCACTTTTTTGCTAATAAATACATAAATATATACATACACTTAACTACATATAAATAACTATATTCACTCTTTTTTGCTAGTAAATACATCAAAATATACACCCACTTAACTTCATATAAATAACAATATTCACTTTTTTGCTAGTAAATAAATCAAAATATACACACACTTAACTTCATATAAATAACAATATTCACTTTTTAGCTAGTAAATACATCAATATATTCACCCACTTAACTTCATATAAATAACTATATTCACGTTTTTGCTAGAAAATACATCAATATATACAAACAGTTAACTTCGTATAAATAACTATATTCACTGTTTTCCTAGTAAATACATCAATATATACAAACACTTAACTTCATATAAATAACAATATTCACGTTTTTGCTAGTAAATATATCAATATATAGACACACTTAACTTCACATAACTAACTGTATGCACTTTTTTGCTAGTAAATACATCAAAATATACACCCACTTAACTTCATATGAATAACAATATTCACATTTTTGCTAGAAAATACATCAATATATACAAACACTTAACTTCATATAAATAATATATTTACGTTTTTGCTAGTAAAAATATCAATATATACACACACTTAACTTTATATAAAAAACAATATTCACGTTTTTTGCAAGTTTATACATCAAAATATACACACACTTTACGTTATATAAATAACGATATTCATATCGAAACATTATGTGTATATATTAGTTTGTTCTTAGTGTTTAAGCATAATAATCCTGTTGTCTTGCTTCGGTTATGTTAGAAAATTGATATATACATGACCGTGTTCATATCAATATAAACCCATAATTATTGAAACGCAAATATCGTATTATCTTTTATTATCGATTCGTCTATTAATACTGATAGGATAGGATTTGACTTTGAGAATTGATAATAGAAATGTCTTTTAAATAAAACGTCTGGAGAAGCACGAGAAAATAAACAAAAATAGATTTCCTGTCTCTGTTTCCTTCGAAAAACTAAAGGAGTGGGACTGAAAAGAGATTTAATGCGTTTAAAGAAAGAGTTGTGTTTGCCGCGAGGCTCGGAAACTTTCCTTTGGAATTAATAATAACGTCTGGATACAATGAGGAAATACTTTATTACAAAAGGTTACTGAGTTTTGTCAAAAATGACATAACAAAAAAGTTTTAACGCAGCTATTCTAATGATGAGAAAATGATCCGTGTCCCTAAATCAAGAGATGTATGCATATTTATCTTTAAAAAATTATCGCATTCTATTGAACATTCTATGCCGAGTTCAAATCCAATCGGATCTGTTGTGCAATTTCTAAAGTCACATTTTCTTCAAGTCGGTGGTAGAATATCAATATATAATAACTTAATTGTTCACGTATTTACATTTATTTTATGAGCTAAAAAATAGGGGTCTTATTTTAATCTTTCCAATTACATCGTAATTTTCAACTACACTGATGAGGCTAATTTTATTAGCGAAA
>OY744529.1:115203453-115235953 GCA_963556195.1 Sepiola atlantica
AGTGAGAATTAGTTGAATGGTAATAAAAGTATCATGCAAGGTAGTAAAACCTGACTATTAATGAAATGGTAATAAATGCATCTATGCCAGGTAGTAATAGTGCTTATTAGTTAAATGGTAAAAAAGTATCATGCCAGGTCGTAAGAGTTACATTTAGTCAAATGGTAATGAAAATATAATGCCAAGTAGTAAGACTGAAATATACTCAAATGGTAATAAAAGTACAATGCAGAGTAGAAAAAGGTGACTATAAGTTAAATAGAAATAAAAGTAGCATACACATTAGTAAGAGTCACTATTAGCTAAATGGTAATAAAAGTACTATGCCAGGTAGTAAGAGTGACTATTAGTTTAATGGTAATAAAAGCAGTGTCGAAGGAGAACAGATAATTATAAAGCAATACAAAAGAGACGATTTCGCGTTGGCTGCTGTTCACATTGTGATCTGCATTTGTTTTTTATTGTTTTTCTTTTTCTATGAAGAGTGTATATTTGAATAAAATTATATATATATATATATATATATATATATATATATATGTATATATAGATATATATATATATAGTAGGTTGTTGTCCGAGTAGAAAGCATTGTTTATATGGTAATATTAGTTATTAAAAATAACAAGCAATTTGAACGCCATACAATGCATTTAAGTTTTATTAACTTTTTTTTTTTTCTAATTGAATTTTCGAAGATATACTTCTTCATCAGAATTACTAAATTTCAAATAAAGATATATAAAAATACCTTTCATTTTTTTTTCTTTTAGATCTCATCTTGTTTTTTTGGTATTATCAGTTCGATGTAAATGAACAACCTACTATTCAAATTGCACTGCCATGTGCCGTCCGGAAAAAAAGACTCTCATTCGTTCATTTACATCGAACTGATAACACCAAAAAAACAAGATGAGATCTAAAAGAAAAAAAAAATGAAAGGTATTTTTATATATCTTTATTTGAAATTTAGTAATTCTGATGAAGAAGTATATCTTCGAAAATTCAATTAGAAAAAAAAAAAGTTAATAAAACTTAAATGCATTGTATGGCGTTCAAATTGCTTGTTATATATATATATATATATATATATATATATATATATATATATTAGTAGTAAGTTTTTGAAAGGCTGTGGGCAATGCAATTCCGGGTAAGATGCAAGTTGAAAGGAAAGGAACAAAAACAATAAAAATAAATCGAATACGATATAAGACTTACTATTTATTTTTCCTTTTTTTTTTTCCTTTTTTTTTTTTTTTCCTTACATAACAGCAAGAGTGTTTTAGCTGTCCGGGTGATTAAAAATCACTATTTGATATTTCGGGAAAAGACATCCCTTTTTCAAAAATAATTAGACCAGAAGAAGAATAATATTTTATTCTTCTCCGACTGTGTAGAGAATAATACAAAACAAAATGGCTGCCAGATATAGACCGCAGCAAAAACAGTTTCACAGGGAATATAAATTAAGTTAAGTTTTATTTTAATATTATGTTAAATATATGATTGGTGTTTAGAATATTAGTGTAATGTTGGTTAGGTGTATGGTGTTCGATAAACTGTTATTTTTGATAATATATATATATCATTTTTTTATTTATTTTTTTTTTTTTTTATATTTGAATATTTACTTTTGTTTTATCTTCGTATTTTTATTTTGTTTATCTTTCTATCGTAATTTAAGAATTTTAATATAAATTAAAGTAATTAGTCTCATATTTTAAATATTCTAGATCTATCTACTATTGAATTCGATTATCATCTATTAAAGAAGTGTTATTAATTACTAATTGTGAGTTTCGTCAAATTAGATTAACGAATTAACTTATTAACTTGATATATTTATCATAAGATAAAGGGGAGTAACTCTGGATTTTTAAAAAATGTTTTTTTATCATTAATTTTTTTTTTTTTAATTTTTTTTTTTTTAATTTTTTTTAAATTTTTTTTTTTTTTTTTTTGGTGGAGATCTGTATAACAATATTAGTATATATATACAACATATATACACAAATGCATATATACATATATATATACATATCTATGTATTATTGTTTGTTTAATTGTTTATCTATATATATTCATCAATTTCTTTACATATTTGTTTGTTTGTTTTGTTTTTTTTGTTTTGTTTTTTTTGTTTTTTTTTTTTTATTTTTTTTTAATTTTTTTTATTTATTTATTTTTTTATTATTATTATTTACTTGTTTAATTTATTTTATGAATTATTTATTTAATATTTGTATGTTATTTGTATACATTCTATATGTGTTTGGATTTATTAATTAATAATGCTAGGTTATGGAGTGACTTATTTTGGTGGGTTAGACGAGTATGCTGAATATGGTTTTTGGTTTGTGGTTCAAGTGTGTAAGGATGGAAGTTCATATGGGGAGGGGCCTGTTTGATTGTTTGGGTGTATGGTGAGTTTATTATGGGAGGTGAGTAATGGGTGAAGTGGTGGAAACGGACTCTGTTAAGTGTTAGATATGGGGGTTGGTTGGTGGATGGGGGGTAGATATTATAGAATGAAAGGTGAGTAGAGCTCGTGACGTTGATTGAGTGAGGGGTTTAATCTGGAGATGAGGATTGATTCTGTGATTCTAAGGTCACCGATGTTTCTGACAGACGCTAAGATGGAGACGTGAATATCGCGCTGAGTGTTTGAGCAAATCTCTATGTGTTTGTGGAAAGAGGATATACGGGTATTCAAGTGCTCCTTTATGCGCAAGTGTAGCGGTCTTGTAGTGTTGCCGATGTAAAATTTTTTGCATTTATTACACTGTAGTTTGTAAACACAGTTAGTGCGAAGGCACAGACCTGTGTTGGAGATAGGGCAATTGGCCAGGGAGCAGGGTTCGGGTGTGTGGTTAGTGTGTTTATTAGATAGATGTTGGCGTAAGGAGGTGCCAGTATGTGTTAGTTGTATGTTAAGGTTTTCCTTATGTATTGCCTTGCGGATGGAGGTGGTGATCTTATCGCTGAAGAAAGGGAGTTTTAAGAAGCATGTGTTAGCGAGGGTGCGGTGTCTACGTGTTTTGGGCTTATTTAGGTGGGCTATGGTGGGGGCGGGGTAGCCATTATTTTGGAGGGTTTGGTGGAAGTTTTTAGTGTGTGATATTTTGTCAGCAGCAGAAGAGCATTTATTTTGTATTCGGGTAATTTCATTATGGGCATAACTTAATTTGGCTTTTGTGGGCAGGGCAGACTTATAGTGTATGAAAAGGTTTTTGCAGGCAGGTTTCCTATAGAAGTTAGTGTGTATAGAGCCATCTTCGGTGATGTTAAGGTTGAAATCAAGGAGAGAGAGTGAGCCGGACTCGTTTGGGTGTTCTATGGTGAATTGTATGTGGGGGTCGGTGTTGTTGAATGTGTTGAATATTTGTGTGGCTTCGTCTTGAGAGGATGTAAGGATTAGAATGTCATCTATATATCTGGAGAAGAATATATAGGAGAGGCAGGAGTTAAGTGCTCGTTGTTCTAACCGGTTCATGTAGGTGATGGCTAAGAGACCGGAAAGGCTAGAACCCATGGGGAGGCCGGAGATTTGTTTGAAAGTGTGCTGCTGAAAGGTAAAGTATGTGTTGTCGATGATGATGTATAAGAGATTGTGAATGTCAGTAGGTGTTAGTCCGAAGAGCTCTAGGTTGTCAGAGGAAGATATGTGGTCGGTGATGAGGTCTATGGCTGGGTGTGCGGGTATTGAGGTGTAGAGGGAGATTACGTCTAGGCTAAATATATAGTTGTTAGTTTGTAGTTGTTGGTGTTGGAGTGAGTGTAGTCTGCTAATTACTTGGTCGGAGCTGCTGACATGTGCGGGGAAGGTGGAGAGTAGTGGTTTGAGTAGTTGAGAGAGAAGCCAAGAGATTTTATAGAGTGGTCCTTCAATACTAGAGACTATAGGTCTAATTTGTGTGTGTGTGTTGGTCTTGTGTGTTTTAATGAGGTGGTAGAAGGTGGGAAGTCTGCTATTTTTGGTGGTGAAGTTGATTTTGTATTTTTTGGGGAGGTTACGTGTGAGACAGATTTGGGACCAGGTGTTGTTAATGGAGTTTTGGACTAATGTGGCTGAAATATTGGGGGCGGGGGTGTATAGGTTGTTGTTGTTAAGATGTTCGAGAGCGAGTATGTTGTATGAGTCTTGAGAGATGATACAGAATTCCTTACCTTTATCAGAGGGTAAGTAAACTAGGTTTTTATTTTTCAGGTTTTCTAGGGTAAGGCGTTGGGATCTGGTGATGTTAGGGGTGATGTGGGGTTGTTCTTGTTGGAGTATATCAAGGATCCTCTGTTTTAATCTAGAAAGTTTTTGATCAAGTAGGTGGTTACTAGGTGGTGGGTGTAGTGGGTGGTCAAGCTGGTAGACAGGGAAGGAATTAGTAGTGTTGGTTGTATTATTAGGGATGTCTAGGGTAGGTTGATTAAATGCTGTGAGCCATTTGAGGTGATAAGCTGTTCTACAGAATTGAGTCTCGATCTTGAGTTTTGTGTGGTCGTTTAGCTTTTGGGTGGTGATGAATTTGGGGCCAAGGCTGAGAAGCTCAGTCTCGGCAGTAGTAAGGGAGCCGGTGAGGTCAGTGACCATGGGGGGGCTAGTGAGGTGGTTGTTGGAGTTGTAGGTTCTGGTGGTACTAGTGTTCTTGGTGGTGTGAGGTTGAGAATATTTCTGGGAAAGCCAAGTGAATTTCCGTTTAAGTCGGTTTTTCTCGAGGTTGAAGCAATGGTGATAGGCATCATTGACAGCCGTAGATATGTTGTGTGTTGATTGTTCTGTGGGTGTGGATAGTGAGGAGTTGATCTCTGTGATGGTGTTGATGAGTTGATGAAGTTTACAATGGAGGTATTGGATAATTTTCTTGATACAATAGTTATGTATGAATTTTCTGGCTGGGTAAAGTATGGGTAGGTGGAGGCAGGCAGGTAGGTGGATGTTTTGTATAGTGTTGGGTGTTATGTTGTGCTTGAGGCATCTTTTGAGGAAGCGGATCTGGCAGCTGGCTTTGGCACGTTTCTCCGAGAGTCGGAATAATTCTCTGGCGTATGCAAACTGTGTCTGGCCTAGACGAAGTGTTAGTAGAGAATGGTAGTTTGCTTGAAGCATTGCTGGGTATAGTAGTAGTAAGTTTTTGAAAGGCTGTGGGCAATGCAATTCCGGGTAAGATGCAAGTTGAAAGGAAAGGAACAAAAACAATAAAAATAAATCGAATACGATATAAGACTTACTATTTATTTTTCCTTTTTTTTTTCCTTTTTTTTTTTTTTTTTCCTTACATAACAGCAAGAGTGTTTTAGCTGTCCGGGTGATTAAAAATCACTATTTGATATTTCGGGAAAAGACATCCCTTTTTCAAAAATAATTAGACCAGAAGAAGAATAATATTTTATTCTTCTCCGACTGTGTAGAGAATAATACAAAACAAAATGGCTGCCAGATATAGACCGCAGCAAAAACAGTTTCACAGGGAATATAAATTAAGTTAAGTTTTATTTTAATATTATGTTAAATATATGATTGGTGTTTAGAATATTAGTGTAATGTTGGTTAGGTGTATGGTGTTCGATAAACTGTTATTTTTGATAATATATATATATCATTTTTTTATTTATTTTTTTTTTTTTTTATATTTGAATATTTACTTTTGTTTTATCTTCGTATTTTTATTTTGTTTATCTTTCTATCGTAATTTAAGAATTTTAATATAAATTAAAGTAATTAGTCTCATATTTTAAATATTCTAGATCTATCTACTATTGAATTCGATTATCATCTATTAAAGAAGTGTTATTAATTACTAATTGTGAGTTTCGTCAAATTAGATTAACGAATTAACTTATTAACTTGATATATTTATCATAAGATAAAGGGGAGTAACTCTGGATTTTTAAAAAATGTTTTTTTATCATTAATTTTTTTTTTTTGAATTTTTTTTTTTTTAATTTTTTTAAATTTTTTTTTTTTTTTTTTTGGTGGAGATCTGTATAACAATATTAGTATATATATACAACATATATACACAAATGCATATATACATATATATATACATATCTATGTATTATTGTTTGTTTAATTGTTTATCTATATATATTCATCAATTTCTTTACATATTTGTTTGTTTGTTTTGTTTTTTTTGTTTTGTTTTTTTTGCACCCTCGCTAACACATGCTTCTTAAAACTCCCTTTCTTCAGCGATAAGATCACCACCTCCATCCGCAAGGCAATACATAAGGAAAACCTTAACATACAACTAACACATACTGGCACCTCCTTACGCCAACATCTATCTAATAAACACACTAACCACACACCCGAACCCTGCTCCCTGGCCAATTGCCCTATCTCCAACACAGGTCTGTGCCTTCGCACTAACTGTGTTTACAAACTACAGTGTAATAAATGCAAAAAATTTTACATCGGCAACACTACAAGACCGCTACACTTGCGCATAAAGGAGCACTTGAATACCCGTATATCCTCTTTCCACAAACACATAGAGATTTGCTCAAACACTCAGCGCGATATTCACGTCTCCATCTTAGCGTCTGTCAGAAACATCGGTGACCTTAGAATCACAGAATCAATCCTCATCTCCAGATTAAACCCCTCACTCAATCAACGTCACGAGCTCTACTCACCTTTCATTCTATAATATCTACCCCCCATCCACCAACCAACCCCCATATCTAACACTTAACAGAGTCCGTTTCCACCACTTCACCCATTACTCACCTCCCATAATAAACTCACCATACACCCAAACAATCAAACAGGCCCCTCCCCATATGAACTTCCATCCTTACACACTTGAACCACAAACCAAAAACCATATTCAGCATACTCGTCTAACCCACCAAAATAAGTCACTCCATAACCTAGCATTATTAATTAATAAATCCAAACACATATAGAATGTATACAAATAACATACAAATATTAAATAAATAATTCATAAAATAAATTAAACAAGTAAATAATAATAATAAAAAAATAAATAAATAAAAAAAATTAAAAAAAAATAAAAAAAAAAATAAACAAAAAAAACAAAACAAAAAAAACAAAACAAACAAACAAATATGTAAAGAAATTGATGAATATATATAGATAAACAATTAAACAAACAATAATACATAGATATGTATATATATATGTATATATGCATTTGTGTATATATGTTGTATATATATACTAATATTGTTATACAGATCTCCACCAAAAAAAAAAAAAAAAAAATTTAAAAAAATTAAAAAAAAAAAAATTAAAAAAAAAAAAATTAATGATAAAAAAACATTTTTTAAAAATCCAGAGTTACTCCCCTTTATCTTATGATAAATATATCAAGTTAATAAGTTAATTCGTTAATCTAATTTGACGAAACTCACAATTAGTAATTAATAACACTTCTTTAATAGATGATAATCGAATTCAATAGTAGATAGATCTAGAATATTTAAAATATGAGACTAATTACTTTAATTTATATTAAAATTCTTAAATTACGATAGAAAGATAAACAAAATAAAAATACGAAGATAAAACAAAAGTAAATATTCAAATATAAAAAAAAAAAAAAATAAATAAAAAAATGATATATATATATTATCAAAAATAACAGTTTATCGAACACCATACACCTAACCAACATTACACTAATATTCTAAACACCAATCATATATTTAACATAATATTAAAATAAAACTTAACTTAATTTATATTCCCTGTGAAACTGTTTTTGCTGCGGTCTATATCTGGCAGCCATTTTGTTTTGTATTATTCTCTACACAGTCGGAGAAGAATAAAATATTATTCTTCTTCTGGTCTAATTATTTTTGAAAAAGGGATGTCTTTTCCCGAAATATCAAATAGTGATTTTTAATCACCCGGACAGCTAAAACACTCTTGCTGTTATGTAAGGAAAAAAAAAAAAAAAAGGAAAAAAAAAAGGAAAAATAAATAGTAAGTCTTATATCGTATTCGATTTATTTTTATTGTTTTTGTTCCTTTCCTTTCAACTTGCATCTTACCCGGAATTGCATTGCCCACAGCCTTTCAAAAACTTACTACTACTATACCCAGCAATGCTTCAAGCAAACTACCATTCTCTACTAACACTTCGTCTAGGCCAGACACAGTTTGCATACGCCAGAGAATTATTCCGACTCTCGGAGAAACGTGCCAAAGCCAGCTGCCAGATCCGCTTCCTCAAAAGATGCCTCAAGCACAACATAACACCCAACACTATACAAAACATCCACCTACCTGCCTGCCTCCACCTACCCATACTTTACCCAGCCAGAAAATTCATACATAACTATTGTATCAAGAAAATTATCCAATACCTCCATTGTAAACTTCATCAACTCATCAACACCATCACAGAGATCAACTCCTCACTATCCACACCCACAGAACAATCAACACACAACATATCTACGGCTGTCAATGATGCCTATCACCATTGCTTCAACCTCGAGAAAAACCGACTTAAACGGAAATTCACTTGGCTTTCCCAGAAATATTCTCAACCTCACACCACCAAGAACACTAGTACCACCAGAACCTACAACTCCAACAACCACCTCACTAGCCCCCCCATGGTCACTGACCTCACCGGCTCCCTTACTACTGCCGAGACTGAGCTTCTCAGCCTTGGCCCCAAATTCATCACCACCCAAAAGCTAAACGACCACACAAAACTCAAGATCGAGACTCAATTCTGTAGAACAGCTTATCACCTCAAATGGCTCACAGCATTTAATCAACCTACCCTAGACATCCCTAATAATACAACCAACACTACTAATTCCTTCCCTGTCTACCAGCTTGACCACCCACTACACCCACCACCTAGTAACCACCTACTTGATCAAAAACTTTCTAGATTAAAACAGAGGATCCTTGATATACTCCAACAAGAACAACCCCACATCACCCCTAACATCACCAGATCCCAACGCCTTACCCTAGAAAACCTGAAAAATAAAAACCTAGTTTACTTACCCTCTGATAAAGGTAAGGAATTCTGTATCATCTCTCAAGACTCATACAACATACTCGCTCTCGAACATCTTAACAACAACAACCTATACACCCCCGCCCCCAATATTTCAGCCACATTAGTCCAAAACTCCATTAACAACACCTGGTCCCAAATCTGTCTCACACGTAACCTCCCCAAAAAATACAAAATCAACTTCACCACCAAAAATAGCAGACTTCCCACCTTCTACCACCTCATTAAAACACACAAGACCAACACACACACACAAATTAGACCTATAGTCTCTAGTATTGAAGGACCACTCTATAAAATCTCTTGGCTTCTCTCTCAACTACTCAAACCACTACTCTCCACCTTCCCCGCACATGTCAGCAGCTCCGACCAAGTAATTAGCAGACTACACTCACTCCAACACCAACAACTACAAACTAACAACTATATATTTAGCCTAGACGTAATCTCCCTCTACACCTCAATACCCGCACACCCAGCCATAGACCTCATCACCGACCACATATCTTCCTCTGACAACCTAGAGCTCTTCGGACTAACACCTACTGACATTCACAATCTCTTATACATCATCATCGACAACACATACTTTACCTTTCAGCAGCACACTTTCAAACAAATCTCCGGCCTCCCCATGGGTTCTAGCCTTTCCGGTCTCTTAGCCATCACCTACATGAACCGGTTAGAACAACGAGCACTTAACTCCTGCCTCTCCTATATATTCTTCTCCAGATATATAGATGACATTCTAATCCTTACATCCTCTCAAGACGAAGCCACACAAATATTCAACACATTCAACAACACCGACCCCCACATACAATTCACCATAGAACACCCAAACGAGTCCGGCTCACTCTCTCTCCTTGATTTCAACCTTAACATCACCGAAGATGGCTCTATACACACTAACTTCTATAGGAAACCTGCCTGCAAAAACCTTTTCATACACTATAAGTCTGCCCTGCCCACAAAAGCCAAATTAAGTTATGCCCATAATGAAATTACCCGAATACAAAATAAATGCTCTTCTGCTGCTGACAAAATATCACACACTAAAAACTTCCACCAAACCCTCCAAAATAATGGCTACCCCGCCCCCACCATAGCCCACCTAAATAAGCCCAAAACACGTAGACACCGCACCCTCGCTAACACATGCTTCTTAAAACTCCCTTTCTTCAGCGATAAGATCACCACCTCCATCCGCAAGGCAATACATAAGGAAAACCTTAACATACAACTAACACATACTGGCACCTCCTTACGCCAACATCTATCTAATAAACACACTAACCACACACCCGAACCCTGCTCCCTGGCCAATTGCCCTATCTCCAACACAGGTCTGTGCCTTCGCACTAACTGTGTTTACAAACTACAGTGTAATAAATGCAAAAAATTTTACATCGGCAACACTACAAGACCGCTACACTTGCGCATAAAGGAGCACTTGAATACCCGTATATCCTCTTTCCACAAACACATAGAGATTTGCTCAAACACTCAGCGCGATATTCACGTCTCCATCTTAGCGTCTGTCAGAAACATCGGTGACCTTAGAATCACAGAACCAATCCTCATCTCCAGATTAAACCCCTCACTCAATCAACGTCACGAGCTCTACTCACCTTTCATTCTATAATATCTACCCCCCATCCACCAACCAACCCCCATATCTAACACTTAACAGAGTCCGTTTCCACCACTTCACCCATTACTCACCTCCCATAATAAACTCACCATACACCCAAACAATCAAACAGGCCCCTCCCCATATGAACTTCCATCCTTACACACTTGAACCACAAACCAAAAACCATATTCAGCATACTCGTCTAACCCACCAAAATAAGTCACTCCATAACCTAGCATTATTAATTAATAAATCCAAACACATATAGAATGTATACAAATAACATACAAATATTAAATAAATAATTCATAAAATAAATTAAACAAGTAAATAATAATAATAAAAAAATAAATAAATAAAAAAAATTAAAAAAAAATAAAAAAAAAAAAACAAAAAAAACAAAACAAAAAAAACAAAACAAACAAACAAATATGTAAAGAAATTGATGAATATATATAGATAAACAATTAAACAAACAATAATACATAGATATGTATATATATATGTATATATGCATTTGTGTATATATGTTGTATATATATACTAATATTGTTATACAGATCTCCACCAAAAAAAAAAAAAAAAAAAATTTAAAAAAATTCAAAAAAAAAAAAATTCAAAAAAAAAAAATTAATGATAAAAAACATTTTTTAAAAATCCAGAGTTACTCCCCTTTATCTTATGATAAATATATCAAGTTAATAAGTTAATTCGTTAATCTAATTTGACGAAACTCACAATTAGTAATTAATAACACTTCTTTAATAGATGATAATCGAATTCAATAGTAGATAGATCTAGAATATTTAAAATATGAGACTAATTACTTTAATTTATATTAAAATTCTTAAATTACGATAGAAAGATAAACAAAATAAAAATACGAAGATAAAACAAAAGTAAATATTCAAATATAAAAAAAAAAAAAAATAAATAAAAAAATGATATATATATATTATCAAAAATAACAGTTTATCGAACACCATACACCTAACCAACATTACACTAATATTCTAAACACCAATCATATATTTAACATAATATTAAAATAAAACTTAACTTAATTTATATTCCCTGTGAAACTGTTTTTGCTGCGGTCTATATCTGGCAGCCATTTTGTTTTGTATTATTCTCTACACAGTCGGAGAAGAATAAAATATTATTCTTCTTCTGGTCTAATTATTTTTGAAAAAGGGATGTCTTTTCCCGAAATATCAAATAGTGATTTTTAATCACCCGGACAGCTAAAACACTCTTGCTGTTATGTAAGGAAAAAAAAAAAAAAAGGAAAAAAAAAAGGAAAAATAAATAGTAAGTCTTATATCGTATTCGATTTATTTTTATTGTTTTTGTTCCTTTCCTTTCAACTTGCATCTTACCCGGAATTGCATTGCCCACAGCCTTTCAAAAACTTACTACTACTATACCCAGCAATGCTTCAAGCAAACTACCATTCTATATATATATATATATATATATATGTATATATATACTTAATCACAACTGTAATAATATACGTATTTTCATCAGCAAACATAATCAGAAAGATCCGAGTAAAAATAAAAACGCAAATACATTTAACAATGATCGCACCATGCCTCAAATTTGTGCAATAATACAAAAATATATTATAATAACGCGTAATGAGAAATATTGTCCAAATGTTTACTACCAACTATAGATAAAATGAGACGACGTTTTGGTTGTGTCGAATATTCTATCTCATATTATTATAATTAATTACAATCGTCTAAGATATAAAGTGATAGTAACCTTTCCGATAGTTAGATATCTAACTCTACATAATTATGACAGTTTTCAATAAATATTTGCGGAGTGTGTTTAATTTGTATGTTTGATTGTTTAATTATTTTTATATATAAGGAACATTTCTCTTATGACATGTAGATTCAGAAAGTTTCTCTAACTGAAATAATGTGGTTTTTCATTCAATACATGCTGTTGCATTCGAAGCCTTGAGAAATGAAAACATACTTAATATGAAGGAAAAACAACAAAAGACAACTTTGTTTTCGAATATAGACTTGAAACTATTACACTTTTCTTTAAAGGAAGTATAAAGTAAATTAATAAACATGAATATTATTAATTTGAATTTAAAGCGACACCATTAGCTACTATCTAGATATATACGTACCCAGCGCTTACATTTTGTTCACATACTATGCTTCAAATAAAGGAAAGTAACTGTGTATTGCTGTATACAGAGTTCCTTCTTTTCATTCAGATATATCGTCCGTATAAACATTATTCCTTCCCAGTAAAAGTATTTTCTGGAAGGAGTAAATCGAATTACCTTTTATTCTTACTATCGGCATGCTACAATGATCCATCACACGAAATGACGAACCAAAATCAAATATTAATTTTGTATGAATGAATCCCATGGATAATAAAAAAAAAACTGAAAAATAGACTATCTTTAGTTTATCTATTTAATTGTATACGGTTATTCATTTTTTCCACGAATTATTTGTCCACCGTTAATTAAAAGATTTTCGCAATATAAGTAAAAATATGAACGTTAGTTATATTGTCAAAATATGTTTAAAATCCTATATTTACATGTATTCTTGTATTGTTATTATTACACATTAATAAACTATTTAGACTAATATTAATATTCTATCGATTGACTTATTTAAAAATGATTTCATCTCACCAAGTTATTAGTTTTTCATTGATAAGCTAACACTGCCAATATAAAATAAATGAAAATAACTGTGACTTAGTTCTTCGTAGTAAAAATGTAGACGATGTCGGTGATTATAGAACCAGCTTGTTGGCAAATAAATAATTAAACACATTTTTTTACAAAATATAACAGTTTGTTTATTCGATGCCCGACAAGTTTCAAAAGCTGGATCCGCTTCTCAGTTCGTGATCGTTGTTGTAAGTTGATGAAGATGACTTCTCTAGATAGAAAATCAAAGAGTGCGGTGAGCGCTGGTTAAGTGGGTGACAGATAGATAGATATGCCTCAGTGATGAACTGTATTCATATATCGATAGTTTGCCGCAGTCCTGTGATTTTTGTATCTGCTAGGCTTCTATTATAAAGAACAGCGACACCAAGTCAAAAAGATATCTTTCTGATCACGTCATATTCCCAACCTAAATACATATATATATTCGTAGATCATCTCTTGTTAAAATAGACTTTTAAATCGATCTCATTCCATATCGATCACAATTGATTTACAAAACCTTGAATATGTAAACTCTCAAGTAAATATTACCTAGAACGAAATGTAATATATTGAATATAAGGACCAGCAGAAAAATACATACACATAAGAGTTTGGGAGTTACGGGAGATAAATATATGGAGTTAATATATTTATCTCCCGTAACTCCCAAACTCTTATGTGTATGTATTTTTCTGCTGGTCCTTATATTCAATATATTACATTTCGTTCTAGGTAATATTTACTTGAGAGTTTACATATTCAAGGTTTTGTAAATCAATTGTGATCGATATGGAATGAGATCGATTTAAAAGTCTATTTTAATTGTATTTATTCGCTGATTGATTAATCAGTTGATTAAATCTTACTACTTTCTGTTAGGCTTAAACGGGCTAATTCTGAGTCATGTAACTTCAAATAAATACACTTCAGGGTCAGTTTGTAAGCCAACAATCTAATAAGACATTCATAGTCAGATAGATATAAACTATATTTGTGAGATTGATATTTACAACAGAATACAATTTCACAACTATACACGCTAAGTGTTTTTCATTGTTAATATATTCGTAAATATCCCACGTGACTGGTGTATTTATTAAAATAATAACAATAATAATGAAGAGTGGCAAAAATTAATCGTGGACGAGTCCATTATGGGTTGGTCGTCGAGTAAAAAAGAAAAATACGACTTGATAACTGTTATAAATGAGAAAGTTCCGCAGTGGAAAGTAGACTTGAAAGGGGGCGGTCTCAGAAACGTGAGGAGCCGGAGCTCTTGGTGATCGGAGTATCGAAGTACCGGCAGAATGGGAGTTTACCGATTTTCATGGCACCAATAAAGTTTTATTGGCTATGGTACCCAAGCCCGTCTTGCTGTTAGGCTTTCGTGTCCGATGACTAAAAATGCGACTGATAAGCAAGTTGGTACTCCTGACTTGTATTTCATTAAACAGACAATTGGAAGTGCTTGTGGAACAATTGCTTCAGTTCACGCTTAGAGAAAATTGCTTCCCAAACGGATGTATATATATAAACGACTTTCTAGCGGAAACCAAGTCTGTGACCTCGGCAAGAGAAAGACTTTCATGAGACAAACGTATGTCAAAAGATTTCTTTTGTATGCGTGTGTGTAGCCGGCGTAAACCATCCTGTGATCAGAAATAAAGAAAACTAAAGGTTTTTCATATACGTTCTGTTCTTGTTCATTCTTGTTTGATCTTTACGGGTACCCCGAAAGAACGAGTAATGCAACACATTCCCCAACTTAATAAAATACAGTTAAATGCTTTATAAACTTGTTAACATTGATTGATTAATTTTTAACAAGAGTAAAACCTGATTTTTTAACAGCGAGAGAAAAACCTGATCTTAAAAGCGCATATAATAATAATAATAATAATAATAATAATAATAATGATGATGATGATGATGATGATAATAATAATAATAATAATAATAATAATAATAATAATAATAATAATAATAATGATGATGATGATGATGATGATGATGATAATAATAATAATAATAATAATAATAATAATAATAATAATAATAATAATAATAATAATAATAATAATAATAATAATAATAATAATAATGCAGAAAACTATAGCATAATATTTACTAGTTTTCCACTAGTATAACTCAGCTTTTAATGCATCATTTTAATCGTTTTAGAGATACATAGTGCGATGGGAAGAAATACACGGAATTCTCTCTTAACTACAATATAACTGTTTCAACAAATGATGGGGAATATTCAATTTGTGTTTTAATCCTTTCTGATTGATTACGATAGTCTCAACTATGTTTAGGTAAAAGTTCGACCAAGTCTTATACCAGTCATCGGAATTTTTAGCTGAAACAACTTTTTGATGCCAACAAAAATATTCTCGACGTACTATGCCTGTTGATAGAACGGTACACGTGCAAGGATAATATAACCCTTGAAGTGTTCACACGTGCTGATATATTATCTAACCTGTCAAATGTGTTTGGTTGTGATAGTCTTTTAGTAGTCCTACTCTAGATTACAAGCTTCAAGTCGACAAATCAATTTATGAAGAGCATAATTATTATGAATGGAAGAAAGATCATCTTTATGGAACGGGTACACATTTCGAGATTGTAAACTTCTCTAAATATAGTGAATAGACAACAAGCCTGAGCAAAAGAAGAGAGAATACGATAAGTATGCTGTCTCAACGTTGCCACGGTAATTGGAGATTGTCATGGAAGCGGGACAATGCAAATAACTTAGCAGCATTCAAATCATACAATAATGCTTTAAGATATTGAGGGGATACCGCGATCAAGATCTAGTTTCTTGTTATAACAATTGTTAACGGTGCGATGGCCGAGAGTTTTACTTATATTAAGTTTCTTCATTTTGGGTAATATGAAAACCAGTAAAGCATTGTACAACTTGTATTGCAAGCACATTTCAAACGTTAAGCAAGTCGTGGAAATAAAATAAAAACTCAATGGGAGAGAACGGTCTTCCTTGACTTCCGTAATTAATTGAAACGATGGACACAAATGAGAAAGAGGGAAAAGTGTTCTGCCTTATTCGATGATCGGAAAGTAAATATGCTGCTCATGAATATGGAAGAAATTTGTCGGTACTTGATATTGCTGACACTGAGAAAAACCGAAATTATTGCCAGTTCCATAATGTCTACAGTTTTCTTTGACAAAGAAAGGTTAAGAATCCATAGTAACGTAATATAAACGTAGAGACGTAAATATTTACCTATTTTAACAGTAAATACACACACTCACATATACAAAAACACACACACACACACACACATATATATATATATTTATATATATATATATACATATATATATATATATATAATGAAAAGTAACACATAGAAAGCGTCGATGAAATGGCAATAGTAAGGAGAATATTTTGAAAAAAAATATTTTGAAAATATATTTCTTCAAAATATTTTGAAAAATATTTTGAAAACCTGGACAACGCATTAATTATGTTTTTTAAAATAAAGTATTTATTTACTTTAAAGACTTGAGTACTTTCTGTGATATACACCCTTGTCAAAAGTATAAGCATATTTTTCTCTTCTTTTTTCGTTCAATCTACCTTGATTGAGACATATTTATGGCAGTCAAATTAAAATTCGTCTTGATGTTATCGACGATTAATATTGATATGCCACGGTGTGTAACACGCGGTTACATGAATAAGGTAGAATGAAAAGTCACACATGGAAAGCGTTGATGAAATGACAATAATAAGGAGAATATTTTTTAATATATATATATATATATATATATATATATATGTATATATATATATATGACGTAAAGAAAGAGCCAAATTACCGCGGGACATCTTTACGGATAGCATAGACAAGACCCAAAGCCCTACAATACACGGCATTAGTATCGGATTAAAACAATACTCAACAACGTATCTAGACCATGACAAACGGATCTACCTAGTGTTGCTTGTGTGTTTTATATGTTTAACTTATGAATAAATTCGTTGATTTTAAGATCTACACAAAATGAAAACGTTTAATACAGTTTTACTTTATTTCTCGTGAGATAGTTTAAAGTATGTTTTAAGTGTTTTTATATGCCTATAGTCGCTTATGAAATATAAGCTCTATTAAAAGGCGAACTCTTCTTCTGGATAAACTCTGAAGTCGCATTATGTACGTATGTTTTTTTAAATACAAATTTAACAAAGCGTAACTTTGGTTGTAACCGATGAAATTAAAGCGTTTTGTCTGACCCTATTTCTCTTTTCGCTTTTTACGTTTCAACTCGGTGAACCTGGAACATACAGGAAGTCAGAGCAACAACACTTCTGCGCTGGATTTCAGTTGTGTACGCCGAACTGGAATACCTACAGTTCAACTTAAATAACACACTGATATGACCACAATCGACCGTTGGTTGTAACACTTTTATTTGTTTCATTTATTTATTAATTCATGCTACGATATTTTATTCAGCTTATTTATGTTAATGGTAAAACCTATCGTTGCTTCCTTGCAAAGAAATAAATATTTGCAACAAGGTTGGAGTATAATCAAGATTATAGGACACTCCCAAGTACATTGCGATCACACTTTCCAGTCCTTGCGTCCAACCCATGAGAATAATGTAGAAAAAAGTGTAGATATAAAAACTAACTGATATCTACCGTCATATGCTGTCGCTTATCTTCACTATCACATATACACGTATAAAAAACTATAAAAACGAAGCAGTCTACTTCTACAAACACATACATGTATACACATACATGTATAAATCTACATGTATACATATGTATAGTTTTGATCATTCCAATTATAGACACCCTCATGATATTAAAATGATATATTACGTATAAATATTTTTTTCAATATTTACTTAAATAGTACACAATAATGAGTAGGCCTTATTATTATTATTATTATTATTAGTAGTAGTATTTTTAGTAGTAGTTGTAGTAGATATATTTATGGCAAGTAAGCTACACAGAATATTTGTGTTTCATTCTCGAGGAAAAGCATCAAGCTAATTTCTATTAGCCTGGAGATTTCCCGCTGGAGATGGAACATAGACATTTCTGGGTGTCATACTCGCCATTAATGGATTATGCTCCGATGAATTTGCTACTCTGGTGCCCCCTCGACGTAAATTCATTAGACTAACTCGACAATCAACTGCATCTCATTCATTCACTGTGGAGGTCCCCAGATGCCGGAGAGGGTTCTACTCAAATAGCTTCTTTCCTCGTGCTGCTGGTCTCTAGAACTCCCTTCCTGTCCCCTGTTTCCCCGACAGTACTGACATGCAGAAATTTAAAACTTATCGCAATTTTAACCACGTACAGGCCAAAATCGATACACGTAAGGACCTCGGGCAATAACTAGACAATTAAATAAACAGTAAGGAAAAAAAACAAGCTATTTTAAACAACAAATAATTTATTGAAGAAAAAGAAAAAGGTAAAATGAGTTCGGCAGAAAGTTCATGTTCAAAGTTCACTTCATAGACTGAATTTAAGTTCCGATGGACACACGGAAAGGCTGCATAAATAAAGTCCTAATTATGCTGCCCGAAGGCTTATTAACTTTGCTAGGAAAGACATGTCAGAAAAAAGAGAAAACTTACTTGAAAGAATTTTGTTAGTAAAATAAAAAAATACCAGAAGAATATAGAAAAGTCCTTTTTGTTCGCGCTGTTTGTTTCCTTTGATTGTTCATTTTTTTTATAGACATCGCATCGTTTCTTCGATCGACTCCTTTTGAGAATAGTGGCACTCTTCCACGTCAACTCTTCATTTGGAGACATCTTTCGGAACACACTTCGTTTTGTCTTTTCCAAAGGCACATTTGCCTTTCAAATGAATATCTTCCTTGTTTCTGTTTTTAGAATTCAGTGGACTTCTCCGTCCAACGTAAATATTCAACCTCGAACACTAGTTGAAACTCCAACTTCATTGAAGATTTTTACAGGCATGCTCTCTACATATTCCTGTTTTAACATTCTTGTTTTTAGGACTTCTTCATGTCCGAGTTGAGTCGACCGACCTCTCCAGCTCGAGATCGTTTCAGCAACTAACTTGAATTTCGCGGTTATTTCAACGGCTTCCGGCGTCAAACGCCCACGCTTCAGACACCGACACGTGCCATCAGCAGCAGTCATTCATTACAAGTTCTTAAAAAAGGGGGGTTTAGAAGAAGAAGAAAAGAAAAGAAGAAGAAGAAGAAGAAGAAAATAAATTTCTGACACTCTCCCGAACAAAAAAAGAAAAAGAAAAAGATCGCTCACTTACAGTCTAATAGTAAACATAGTCAGGATTCTTATCCTTAACATATTTTCTACCTCTCTTAGGTTTAGAATTCTCAGCTCCATCATCATCACTGCACGAATCCTTATTTTTCCCAGGTCTCACTTGGTACGAATGAGATATAGATAGCTCCATAGGATACAAATGCTCAATAGAATGCTCACTACATGTCTCTCCCTTCTTTATCAAGGCAGAGCGAACAATTCCGTCAGACCCCCGAGTGAGCTTAACAACTCTACCTAGCTTCCAATAGGGCCTAGGTTTAACGAGATTCCTAACTAGGACTATATCATCTACCTTAATTTTGTTACCAAATTCCGCTTGATGCAAATCCACTCGATTTGGGGGCACTTCTAAACAAGAATCGTTTTCAAGGTTCAAGAACACGGTTTTCCCAGGAGAAAAACGCATAAAGGCACTAGGAGAGATGACTTCCAGGGAAGCATCATCGCTACAACGATAAGTCAAAGGCCTATCATTTACCGCTCTTTGTATATCAGACAAAATGGTTAGCAGTTGAAAGTAATCCAACCTCTTGCGACCAATTGTTTTGAATAGACAACACTTGACAGTTTTTATCAACCTTTCCCATATTGCTCCGAACCAAGCAGAATACGAAGGAATCCTGCAGTGTTTTATATTACACATTTCCAAATCTCCTCTGAATCCATCAGAGAGAAGAACTTCTTTCACTAAGTCGCACCCAGCAACAAAGGATAAAGCATTGTCTGAGTATATGTGTGATGGCACACCATATACATTGAAGAACCTCAAAAAGGCTAACACTACCGATTGAGTACTCATTTCTTCAACCAACTCCATATGTATAGAACGCACACTAAGACAAGTGAATAGCAATATGTACATCTTTTTTACTTTACTACCGTCCTCTACCCACAGGTGACCCGTGAAGTCTATCCCCGTATGGTAGAAAGGTCTGATAAGATTAACTCGATGCTTGGGTAGGTTTGTCATCTTAGGATAACGAAAAGACAAGGAGTTAAACTTCTTGCATACCATACAACTAGCAAGAACAATCTTTACGGCCTGCCTGGCCTTGGGTAACCAAAACCCAGAATTGCGCACCTTATCAAGCGTAGCAGCAATCCCCAAATGCTTGCATTTTATGTGACACTCCATCACCAACAAACTGGTTAGGTGACACATTTTAGGCAGCAGAACAGGACTTTTCACTTCTTCGGAAAAATATTCAGAGTTTTCTATACGTCCCCGACAACGTAACAAATTGTTGTCATCCAAAATTAGGTTCAACTTATTCACCAACAAAGGAATATTACTTTCCACTTTACTTTTCAGAAAACTTATTTCTTCAGCGAAAAACTCACTCTGAGTAACCTTAATCAAATAGGACTTTGCCTCAGATGTAAAATTGACATCACGCTTATCGCCCTTTAACTTGGCAATAAATTTAAACACAATCTCTAAGGTACTTATCAACCTTTTGAGAGAAGAGAATCTTTCTAACTCAACCACACATGAGTTAGAATCCCCATTCAAGCCAGTATAAGCAGTTACCAAGGTCTTGCATTTGTCACTAATGCAATCCAACTTATAGTCAGGCCACTTCAACTTTTCTGTCTGTAACCATACTGGACCTCTAATCCAAAAGTTTTTATCCTTTTTAAACTTACTAAAGGAAACGCCTCTAGTTAACAAATCTGCAGGGTTTTCACTAGTACTTACATACTTGAACTTTAAGGTATAACCCTTACAACTTATCTCATTCATAATGAATTTTATATCCTTCAAACGATTTTTAGTGAACTGGCACTTAGTGTGTACAGATTCAGACAACAACCAAGATAGCACTACCTGTGCATCTACAGCAATGATAATTTCCTCAAACAGCTTGGGAAACAATTCAATCAAAATAAGGAGATGCTTAATTCCCAGATATACAGCTAGTAATTCCAACGTAGGAAGAGTTCTTTTAACAGAAGGAGCCACTTTGGCTTTCGCATAAAATAGCCTGGCCTCTCCTCCCTGATACATATATTCGACTATGCCATAAGCAAGATTCGAAGCATCACAAAACACGATCAAGGTAACAGGCGAATTGGTTTGTACTGAACATCTTTCAAAACCAATTTTTTGAACATCTCGGAGATTTGCCTGAAAACTATTCCAAACAGACAACAAGCTATCAGGAACTACCTGATCCCATGCCACTCCTGATTTCCAAACTTGACTTAATATAATTTTTCCTTTTATAGTTATAGGCAATACTAAACCTAACGGATCGAATACAGACGAACTAACGGATAGCATATCTCTTTTTGTGGAGACTGACTTTTTAACTTCACCTTTGGAGATACCAATTTCGTCTGACTCAGGGTCATACCAATACCCCAGTACTTTCTCACAGGGCACTCCATGAGAAGAGTAATTGTTATCCGCTCGAATGCGAGCAGACACCAATTTACTGTTACTACAGCACGTTTTCAATAAGAAGCTTCCCTTTTCCATGACATTCACAGCCTCGGTATAGAGTTTCAACAATTCATCAGGAGACCCATGTGTTTTCACTAGATTATCTACGTAAAAGTTTTTTAACAACATGTCTCTACAAGGACCCGATGAGTGCTTCTCAACGTGGTGCTTCACTACGTAACTTAAGATGAAGGGACTAGACACAAACCCGAATATCTGAGTTTTGTATCGAAAACACACTAATTCATCTTTTATTTTTAAAAAGAAACAGAATCTATTTTTGTCAAAGTTATTCTTTAGTCTAATCATCAGAAACGCCTTTCTGATGTCAGCCAATAATACATAATTATCTGTTCTAAACTTGAACAGAAGTTCCAACATGTCAGTATACAGATTTATGCCACTATAAGCACAATCGTTGAGAGAAGGTTTATTATTTACCCTCAACGAGCAATTGAAAACAGGCCTAATCTTAGTCGTGCACTGCACATCATTTTTAAAGACTAGCCGGTGCGGTATCCACGTATACTTGTAGAACTCCGAAGGAGTCGGATGGATTCTTTCAATCACACCCTCACATTCCTGGTCTAGGAAGACTTTGCAATACTCAGAATATAAGTTCTGAGAGGATAATCTGTCCACTACTTTATCTAGGACAGCTAACGATACTCTATGGTTAGCGGGTACTTTCTTTAATTTATCTAAGTCCCACGACAAACCTATGTAGCAATTATTATCTCTGTATTCAATAGAGGAGCTGAATTCTTCTATTTTCTTTCTGTCGTAATCACTACTAACTTCATTAACTATCCCTAATGATTCCAATTTGAACATTTGCTCAATACCTCTGTCCACGGAAGCTCCATCAAGACCATTCCAAGGATCCAGATGGTTGGACTTAGGTTCTAGAGCAAAGTAAACATGGGTCACATCACAAGAAGCATGTTCACCGATGACTTGATTATAATTTAAACCAATCTCCATATGTGGTTCAAAATCAGAGGGGTCGCCAAATAATATCATACCTAGCGAGGACTCAAAAGCAGAACCATTTTTAATCTTTGTTAATCTTAAGGGTCCCAGAAATCTAATCACATCAATCCCTATCAGACCGTATATTTCAAGAACATCACTTCTCAATTCGGAGAAATCAGCAGCAAGTTTAACGTCGCTTTTCTTCAAATTACTGATCACCTCCTCCAACCCTTTCATTTTTAAGGACAAATCCAACTGTTCATCCATCAGAAAATTGATACTTCTCGCAACATCGGGAAAGGACACCTTCAATGTTACTTCATTCAAGTCTTTCTCTTGGCTACCAATAAAGGTCTTTATTACGTATTTTCGACGATGCAAGGAAGACAACTCTTCTTTCATAAATCTATCAGAAAATCTTTTACCCATATAAGACCGTTCACTACCAGTGTCTAGCAGACAATTTACGGTGTGAAATTCGCCACCTACTTCAACTGTGATACCTATCACAGGCAACAATGAAGAACTACTCTTCAACCTGCAAATATTTGACTTCACACAGGTTTGAGAAAACTCGGACACAAGGCGGACAAGTGTCCCGACTGTTCGCACGACCAACACGTAATCTTATCGTTTTTTTCATAAGGACACAAATTCTTCAGATGATATGAGCTAGTACACCTAGCACATAACTTCAATTCGCTACATCTTTTAAGTCTTTCTTCGTAAGAGGGAAACTTATTACAGTCACGAGACAGATGATAATCGTTTCTACAAAAACAACACCTAAACTTAACCTTATATGTTTTAACATGAAAATTTTTCAACGTGGAAGGTTTCTTTTCAGGTTCGAAAGGCCTGAATTTACTCTTTTCCTTAAAGGAATCAACTTTACGATATCTCGAATCGTGTTCACAAAATTCCAGTGTTTTAAATATCTCAACACTATTCTCCAGAATTTGGTTCAAAGAGGGATAATTTCCGTTCACCTTATGTATTAATTCTGACTTAAAGGAAGTTGTCAGTTTATTGAATACAATGTGACTTAACAAACGATTTCCCGGAGAATTACTCTCAAAGAAATCCAAACCGAACGAGTTCTTTAACTCGTACAATTGGGTTTTCATCTTAGTCAGGAATTTCTTTACGACATTATTATTATACATGCGATTTTCATTCAACATGGACGAAAATATAGAGTCGACGATACACTTTTCGTCTAAGAACTCTTTCGATAGCAAGTCCAAAGCTACTCGATAATTTTCATCTGATACAGACAGATGTTTTATCACATGAAAGGCATAACCAGAAAGATGGTTTTTCAATATCACTAATCTTAATGCGTCACTATCAAGATTAGCTACACAATTCAAAAATTCTCTATGGAAGTTTAGATAAGCTAACTTATCCGTTTCCAGATCCCTATCGCTAAACTTGGGACAAACTATTTTAGGGGTTAAATCGATGCCTTTTATCCCCTTACTAATCCTGGAATTCTCGTCAACGTCTTTTCTACAAGGCTTAAACGTAGTTAATTTTTCTATCACTTGTATTTTAAATAAGGCAGCTCCCTTATTAAAACTTTCCACTAACTCATCGTCTACACCATCAGAGAGATAAGCATCCATAACTTGTTCCTCCAACCGAACTACGTCTTTCAGATATTCATCAATCTGTTCTTTACACAAAATATATTTAGATTCTTCTATCTCACTAGAAGATTTTAACACTTCAAATACGACTAATATCTTATCTTTAGCGTATTTTATTTTTTTCAACAAGACATCTGCTGTTAAACTCGCCATTTTTCAAATCCCTCCCCACCGACTCCTTTCTACATGTACTAAGAGAGGGGGGGGTTACTACAGACAGTGACACCTACACTTGGCGCCAAATTTTCCCGCCAACTTAAACTGAACAAGACAAGATGGCTGACTCACCACGTGGAGACAATAAAATGGCGACACGCACGCGCGCAAGATAAATTACACAATGAACTCAAAGCAGCGACGAAGATAAAACAGAAAATCATTAATTGACTATAAAAGCAGCTTCTTCAGTCCAGTGAACCTTGATAAGTCTATATACAGTTTGGGCACAAACGACTACCTTTACAGTACAATAAAATAGTGTTTATAGAACCACTCCCAAACGATAGACAGAAAAAAATGGTCTCGCTCACTATTCTTAGTAAGACAGAGCGTAGAAACCATTAGGCCGAACGCCTCTGTGTTTAAACATAGATACAGAATAGAACACAGAGACCTAGATTTTATTTATGCAGAATATCGCAATTTTAACCACGTACAGGCCAAAATCGATACACGTAAGGACCTCGGGCAATAACTAGACAATTAAATAAACAGTAAGGAAAAAAAACAAGCTATTTTAAACAACAAATAATTTATTGAAGAAAAAGAAAAAGGTAAAATGAGTTCGGCAGAAAGTTCATGTTCAAAGTTCACTTCATAGACTGAATTTAAGTTCCGATGGACACACGGAAAGGCTGCATAAATAAAGTCCTAATTATGCTGCCCGAAGGCTTATTAACTTTGCTTGGAAAGACATGTCAGAAAAAAGAGAAAACTTACTTGAAAGAATTTTGTTAGTAAAATAAAAAAATACCAGAAGAATATAGAAAAGTCCTTTTTGTTCGCGCTGTTTGTTTCCTTTGATTGTTCATTTTTTTTATAGACATCGCATCGTTTCTTCGATCGACTCCTTTTGAGAATAGTGGCACTCTTCCACGTCAACTCTTCATTTGGAGACATCTTTCGGAACACACTTCGTTTTGTCTTTTCCAAAGGCACATTTGCCTTTCAAATGAATATCTTCCTTGTTTCTGTTTTTAGAATTCAGTGGACTTCTCCGTCCAACGTAAATATTCAACCTCGAACACTAGTTGAAACTCCAACTTCATTGAAGATTTTTACAGGCATGCTCTCTACATATTCCTGTTTTAACATTCTTGTTTTTAGGACTTCTTCATGTCCGAGTTGAGTCGACCGACCTCTCCAGCTCGAGATCGTTTCAGCAACTAACTTGAATTTCGCGGTTATTTCAACGGCTTCCGGCGTCAAACGCCCACGCTTCAGACACCGACACGTGCCATCAGCAGCAGTCATTCATTACAAGTTCTTAAAAAAGGGGGGTTTAGAAGAAGAAGAAAAGAAAAGAAGAAGAAGAAGAAGAAGAAAATAAATTTCTGACAAACTAATGTAAACAGACATCTTGCTGCGCAGATCCCAATTCAGGCTAATCCCCCCAACCTTCTCTCTTTTCTTTTTTCTCAGTAGCCCCTTACGTCTACAGTGGCGGCCTGCCTTGTTTGGGGTGAACCATGTTAATATATATATATATATATATATATATATATATATATAAGACAGACTTAACATATCAACATTTTTCATTCATGAGCATTTGATTAAATATCGAATGCATATATATTTCTTTTAATGTTTATTTCCTGTAAAATTGGGCACGAATTCCCCCGACAATTTGATATATTGGGATTGATATCTTCACCTTTTGTTGAAAAAATATGTCAACACATTCTCCATTCTCTCTTTCCCGTTCATTCTCGTTCTTTCACATTATTTCAATATAAAAATACACATGAATATTTTCTTCATTCACATTAGGCATATAACTCATTGCATGTTTTTTACATTTACTTCAGACATATGTCCGGTGTTTATATAAAGTGTTTTCCAGTAATTAAAATATTTTTGAAAGTTGAGCGTTAATAAGGAAGCATAAAAATGGCGGCATGAATCATTATTTATCATTGTTTGACATCTGCGAAACAATAAAATAAAATATATTTTGAAAATAAAACTTTAAAAAATTTGTTTGTTCATCTTTTATTTATTTTATGGTGTTCATTAATTTATTGCATTTACCGCCATGTTGTTTGTTTACTGAAAATAACATTATTCGTACACCACATAGGCATATGCACTTAAATTATTTTTCACCAGTATTGCAGTAATATAATTGAAGTACTTATGTGTATGAAAGACAATGATTAAAACATCATAATTAATCGGTTATATGCTGTATATATATATATATATATATATATATATATATATATATATATATATATATATATATATATATATATATATATATAGTGAAGATAGTATTATTTGTCATGTAAGACAGAAAAAAACAATGTAGACATAGACACAACATAAAACTAAATTGACTACAAAAGTGGTTTAAAAGGTGGGAAAATAAAAAATATATAAAAGTATAAAAAACATATTTTTAGAGTGTTCGTAGTATTAATTATTTAGAGTAGTCAGGGCTCGTAAGATGACTACCAGAGCTGCTGTTTCGGGGATTTAAATTTATATATATATATATATATATATATATATATATATATATATATATATATATATATATATATATATATATATATAGTAAGTTATGAAAATATATCTATGGCAATTAAGCTATACGTCGGATTAAAATGAATGGAGAGTTTGTAATTGGCTTACTAGCGAGACTAAACACCATGTGTATATATAAATAGGGTCACCTATTAATTCGATACAACAAAGAAACAGGGATGAATAACCCCTACGCAAAACAGAGCAATATATATATATATATTTGCTAATAGGCAAGATTCTTCCATAAAAGAAGAATTTCCAGGTGTAAGGTTTCCAATATCGTAAATAAAAGATGAATACAAAACTATCGTTTGAAAACAGTATATTCGCTTACATTATATCAACAAACGATTCGACCGATATGTCAAAATGTGTCTAGCCATACTGATTAATCTTCAAAAAAACGAAACACATGTCTTAGATAACAATATATACATGTAAGATATAATGTGGAACCATTGAGCTCAGGTTAGATTTTTTAATTCTGAAAAATGTAAGTGTCTTCAGCAATTTTAAAAGATAAAATAACAAACACCAAAATATATCTATCTATTCTCGGTATCTGTTTCATCCCTTTTATTTCCTCTTCAAATATGTATTAAATAGTAGTACTACTTGTGGTGATCTTTTAATTTGTTTTTATTGGACTGTTTTACTCTTGTGTTATCCAATTGCAGTAGTGACTGTTTGTATTGTGTATAGATCTTAAAATCAACGAATTTATTTATGAATTAAACATATTAAACACACAAGCAAGACACTGGGATAAATTGCTTGCCATGGTATAGATAAGTTGATGAGTATTTTTTTAAATTCTGCTAATCATGCCGTGGATTGTCTATGCTATCTGTTTGTTCTTGTTTTCGTAATAGATCCCTGACGCCATGATTAAACCAGTCGTTATTAAAGAAAGATGAACAGACGTTACTTTTTGACTGACCTTCGCCGAAAAGGTGAAAAAATTCTCAAAATAGAATCAATCAATTTAACAAATTCTTGATTTCTGTATAGATTATCCATTCTATAAAAGAACTCTAATTTCGACATTAATATCGGAACATTTGCATTTTAATTTGAAGCGCGGATGAGTGTCGCCCTTCGAAAATAGATTGAAAACAATGGAGCCATAAATGCCATAACTTTGTCGGCTGCAAACGAAAAAGAAAAGCGAATGAAAGTCGATATATTTCTGAAAGTGTTAAATCGAACATTCAAATGAGGAACGCTTGAATTTTTATTAATATATTGACCGATAATTAGCAGCCGATTCTTAATTACGTCTATTGATTGTTTAATAACAAAAATGGCTTTCCATTAGTTTGGTGGCCAATTCAAAAATAAAATTAGCAATGAACGCTGTTTCTTTTAATCATGGGAACACATCTTTTATTTATTGTTTTACGGCGATTCATCTTCTTACTAATGAAGAAATGAAATTACTTCTTTGACCACCAACCGCATCAACTTTTGAACACTCCTATAAACATATGAAGAAAATAAACGCTGACGTGTCTGCAATCGTTACAAAACTATTACTCCAATGAAAGAGTAAGCGTATTTAACACTGTGTGTGTATCCGAAGGCTTGCACATTTCAGTATTGGCAGGAGGTCATTGACTTATTTTATTTTCTGTCTATATTATCTATCATAATCTAATCTAGATTAGATAAGAATATACATATATGTGATTTATTCTGGAAAATGTTAAAAGTAAATAAAAAGAAGTCAATTATTTGACTTAATAAAAACAGTAGCTATATGAGATGATATATTTAGTTTTTTCATGAGCTCTGTTGACCTGTGAGTCCTAAGAGCACCATACCACTTTAGCAATAGCATTTAACACATAAAGAGATCATTACTTGAATAATGCTTCAGTATTACATTTTTAGTGTTTTCGTTATTATTTTGAGGACTTCATCAGCTGTACGGAAGTGGTACAATTAAGTACGTGAACAGAATCCAATGATACACATAAAATATTCTTAAAAACTTAAGGACTTTTTACTCTGACGTAATCTAGGTATAATCAATGATCGTATTCTTTACAAAGGGAACTCGCCCAAATATTCCCGTTAACTTCAGTTTCATTAAATGTTACTTCAAGACTGAAATTTAAAAAGATTTCCTAATAATCTAATATGAGGGGTCACTTCAGTTTTTATTTTTACTTACTTTTCCTTTTTATTTGTTATATCTAACTTTCTCATAGATTGTTCGATTTAGGGTCTTCTTATGATCTGTCAGCCATTTCCATCCAAACACGGCGAGGTAAGTTGATACTAAAACGGGTCGATTTTAGTATCATATCATTTTCTTTAAACCTTTCTCTGAATAATCCAGGTGCGCAATGGCAAACTTCAGATCGGCCTGTACACGTGTCTACTTGATTGAAGTGACTTTGCGGCTACTACATGAGTCTAGTCCATTACAACGTTGTATATTACTTCCGGTCGTCTTCGTGACAATAGTCCACGTAACATTGAGATCATCACTGATATTTTCCCGTGTAAGTCTGAGTTGTTCCCTTACTTTTTTATCACCACATTCACAGATATTGTGTGGAGCTCCAGGCCGAGGGAGATCTAAAGTCAGTTGAAGTTTCTTTCTTTTGAATAATTATCGTGCCAACAGTTTACCCTTGCTCACTCGTCTTTGTACAAGTATACTCTCTTGTCCTAAATTTCTTCGGACAATTTGTTCGCATTGCCAATCATGGAGATATACTAGTATCACTCATTGTGACAATTAAGAGGAACACTCACCGTCAGGAAAAAGAATGGGGTGCTTCGCATGTCGTGTCTGCGGATTAAAAAACGGGCTTCTCTTCATATGGGCAGATTTTTATGTTGGTCGCTTATTTGCATATGTGGAGATCAGCTGATATAAATGAAGAGGACAGCTGGGAAGCGAAGAGAAACGATTTGGATTAGAGAGAAAAAAGCGGAGAGAAAGTGGGTTGCACGAAATTCGGTTGGAAATTGAATTACAGTCAACACTATTTTATTATTATTTTATTTTTCTGGTACAGTTAGTAAACATTCATTGAAATATTCTGCGAACGTGTGTATATTATACAGGTAATGATTATTTTATTAGGAATAATAATCGAGTAATTTGAAAAGTCTTTGGGGCTTATTGGTTTGTAGATGGTGAATGTCTTTCTTCAATAAATTATAAAAGGTTTCTATTTTTAGTAATGTGGCAAATTCCCAATATCAGAATGAGACAAGATTCTTAATTTTTCGGCTCTAAATTCTTAAAAAATGATTTAATTTTTTATTTGTAATTTTAATTCATATAAATTTATAAATCAATTTATATTAATAAATTATATTAATAAATTAATAAATTAATAAATTATATTAATACATTAATAAATTATATTAATAAATCAATTTATATCAATGAATTATCTGTTCGTGTTTCCTTTTTCTATTTTTTGTTACTCAGATTTTTCTCTCAGATTTACCTATTTATTTAGTGATCGATTTTGCATCTAAAAAACGTAGAGAAGCGAGAGTTATATAACTACATAAAACATGAGAAACAATAATATTCTTCATCCCAACGAGAAGAGTTCTGGTATCGATAGCTTATCAGATAATTGCATAAATAATATTAGTTTATTTTTAATTAATATGGAGGCTGGGTTTGAAAGCAAGTAAGAACTCTGGAAACTTTCAAATTCGCTGCCGCATCATATAACCTAAAAAGTGTCTACAAAAAATACCTCATATCTGCGAATACGGTTTTTGCTTCCATTAACTTTATACGACCGATCAGTTTATTTTCAGGTAAGACATTTTTATAATTATACATTATCAACTTTTTAAAAATTGAATAGAAACTTACAACTGTTCAAGTAACAACAAAATGTTCTGCTTCAACAGACAGCATTGTGTTAGATGAACAACTTCTACTCGAAAACGAATTCCTTTTTGTTTGTATATAACTATTTATAGTTAGTTCTTTATACATTCCCATGTTTTGAAATACCTCCATCGTTAATTACCCGATCATTATTACATTTTTAACACCGCTTCTAGGCGTAATTGTAGTTAATGTGGGGTATATGTGGTTCATCTTAATATTGAAATTAAAAGAGCAAATAATAGTGGAATCCCTACGTGAAAATTCAGATACATCCGATTATTTTAAATGTTAATAAGTATTATATATCAATTGATAAATATTCACCAAATTTGACTTTCCTTAGAGAATTTCAAAGAGTTTCTTTAGAGCATAATGTGGGTACAACTTTCTCTTTTAAATTTAAATATTTCGGATTTGCGATAAATTTTAAGCAAACCCTTAAATTATAGACATTTTCTAGAATCGAAATCATGTAACAGATTTCGATCTACATTAAAAAAAAATGGATTCTGGATAATAAATTTAATAGCATTGACTCTTTATGTTAATCTGTACACATGCCATACAATTGGTGCGAACTAAACAAAGCCACATTTACAAACATAAACGGGACCTAAAAAAACAAGAATCTTACTAACGCCCTAATCATATACATACACACTTTTACTCACAATTTGGACTTCATAAACTGCACCCTTCTCAAGACTGAATCTTTTCTACTACGCCGCAGGTGCATCTAAGGTGGTGTATTTTTCTCCGCACACAAACTACCGCCAATCTTAGACTCGGATCTTATTACTTAAGTAAATATCTTGTAAGATCCGCACTGAAACAATTCAATATACCTCGCCACTGCATAAAAAAATCCGATCCCAGTTAAAGTATTACTCAATACTTCATCCATGTTTCCATTACTTTTTCTTTTCTTCATTTTCTTTATCTTACTCCCCCCTTTTCCCATGTTAACGTATTTGTTGCACGCCCTGTATGATTTGTTTAAATTGTAACGAACGTGCCAAACGCACCCCGTTGTGCGTCTTCTTGTATCCTGATGTAACGTTTTAAATTTTTATGTTTCTGAAGATGTTCGTTGATCCGAGGGAAACCAGTAA
>OY744529.1:115240953-115273453 GCA_963556195.1 Sepiola atlantica
CGTCTGTATGTTTGGTTTCAAGTTATATGTTTTTTTTCAGTGATTATTCGTTTGTTTTTGATTGGAGGGATTGTCGTCTGCATTTTCTTAAAAGACAACAGCAACAATAAGAACAATAACGGTAAAAAATCAACAACAACAACAACAATAAGAACAATTACGGTAAAAAATCAACAACAACAACAACAATAAGAACAATAACGGTAAAAAATCAACAACAACAACAACAATAAGAACAATTACGGTAAAAAATCAACAACAACAACAACAATAAGAACAATAACGGTAAAATATCAACAACAACAACACCAATAAGAACAATAACGGTTAAAAATCAACAGCAACAACAATAAGAACAATAACGGTTAAAAATCAACAACAACAACAACAATAAGAACAATAACGGTAAAATATCAACAACAACAACAACAACAATAAGAACAATAACGGTTAAAAATCAACAACAACAACAACAATAAGAACAATAACGGTTAAAAATACAACAACAACAACAATAAGAACAATAACGGTTAAAAATCAACAACAACAACAATAAGAACAATAACGGTTAAAAATCAACAACACAACAACAATAAGAACAATAACGGTAAAATATCAACAACAACAACAACAATAAGAACAATAACGGTTAAAAATCAACAACAACAACAACAATAAGAACAATTGTTATATTATGACGGGCCCTGTATTTCAAACGGGTAGATAAACTAGTATCAAATAGCTAGTTTTGTTATTCGAAAAATAGGTTTTGTTTCTGGACTCAGAAATGAGTCAGAGAAGTGTTTGATTCAGGAATAGTCAAAACAAATCTAGAAACCTGACGTGACCTTTGAGTCAGAGATCAGAGTGAGACGGTTTTGTCCCCTTGGTCTGCGTGGGAACGAGAATCACGTGACCACAGAGAACAACAACTTAGTTTTTAGAATCAGTCTGTGTCTGGAAGCGAGAGTGTTCAGATCGGTTGCGAAAATGTAGCCGGGAAAACGGGCAGGGCCCCGCTGTGGGAGGGCCAAAAGATATCCCCAGAAGAAAAGAAAATAGCCCGAGTGTGAGAGAATCGAAGCCGGAATCCCCCTGACAACAACCGAACCGAAAAGTAAGAAAATGGTGTGTTGAGAATAAATAAAATTGTGTGAAATATTCCCTCAAGAAAATCAGTGTCTCGTTTGTTCCTTTTGTCTGAGACATACTTCTTCCTTTGATCGAGACGACACAGCGGCGAAGACTAGACGAATCACGGGCCAAAGAAGAGAACAGAAATCAAGGTAACCTTTGAGATCTATTTGAGATTTGTTTGAGAACTGTTTTAAAGACGTTAAGATACGTATAAATGAAAGAGGCTATAAATGAAAAGATTTGTAATTGAAAAAGGCCTGAGATGCCGTAAACGGTAGTGGTTTGAACAGAGGACGTTTATTAAAAAAAGGTTGAGATGACGTGAAAAGATTCGTAATGAAAAAGGCCTGAGATGCCGTTAAAAGATTTGTAATTAAAAAAAGGCTGAGATGCCGTAAGTTGATGAGTGAAGATTTAGGACTGTGTTTACGAAATTTATAGAGAAAAAGTGATATACTGTTCGAAATTTTATAAAATGAAAATGACTATGAAAATAACCATGAGAATGTCTATGAAAATTGTATCATCGGAGGTGCTGGGGGGAGAGATTGAAGTCACTATTAATCCTCTCGTGAACATTTCGCGTTATTTTCGGCCGGTGAGGTGATTTTGGAGAAATGCCTCAGTCCGGAAGGATCTCTGCCTGAAGTAATAAAGAAGTTCTCTCTCCCCCCCTTTTCGGCACGTTACGTTTTGATGACTGTAATGTAACATCCCCTGAATTGGTTGCCGTGACCTGCTGTTTCCACAAGAAATAGGTTGAAACGAACCGCGTTACCACAACGGAAGTCTTGGGGTCCAGAAGCGAAGACAGAGACGGAGAGAGAGAGAGTGATGTCAACGAACAGTGAGTACCTCGTAATTTTTATGTTGAATAGATAAATTTTAAAGAAAAAAAAAAAAGGGAACTCTTACGAAGAAAGTAATAGAAAAAGGAAGAAAAAAAAAAAAAAAGGAACGAGACACGAGGGAAAAATTGTTAAGATTCACAAAAAAAGAAAGAAAAAGGAAAGAAAAGAACGCACGCACACACAATTATTAGATTACGCAGAAAGAGATTTTGTTAATTGTTAAGATTCACAAAAAAAAAAAAGGAACAAAAAAAAAAAAAAAAGGAAAAGAACGCACGCACACACAATTATTAGATTACGCAGAAAGAGATTTTGTTAATTGTTAAGATTCACAAAAAAAAAGAAAGAAAAAAGAAAGAAAAGAACGCACGCACACACAATTGTTAGATTACGCAGAAAGAGATTTTGTTAATTGTTAAGATTCACAAAAAAAAGAAAGAGGAAAAAGAAAGACACGTTTTGTTAGTTGTTAAGATTCACAAAAAAAAGAGAAAGAGGAAAAAGAAAGACACATTAAAACAATTGTTAAGACTTTGTAGGAAAAGTACATTCTAGTTAGAAAGAAAAGGACGATTTGCCGTAATTATGTTTTTTTGTGTGTTGTGTTTTAAGAATTTGTTGCTGTAATTTTTTTTCTGGTTTGTGTTGGTGGGGGACAAAGGCGGTGACGGGCGAAAAAAAGAAAAAAGGAGAAACGAGGGAGGTATGCAATTGAGAAAGAGAGGAAGAAGTGAAATGTTAAAAAAGGGTGGATGTGCTGAAATGGCATGTACACGCGAGGACGGAGTGTGCGTGTTAAAAAAAAAAAAAAAGAGAGAATGTGTTGGAAAGAGAGAGACAGAGACGGAGAGAGCGTGGAAGGAGAGGGACCGATGTGCCACCCTGTGGCCGATGTCTTTTGTTTTTTGGAATGTGTGTGCGTCCTAGAAAGAGAGAGAGAGAAAGAAGAGAGAAGAATTGAAATGTTAAAAGAGATTGTTTAAAAAAAAATGTGCGCGCGAGGTCGGAATATGCGTGTTAAAAAGAGAGAGGGAGAGGGAGAGAGAGGGAGAGAGAGAGAGAGAAAGAAGGCGCCCGTGGGCCTTGAAAACTGCTATGAAGGTGGCAGAAAAATAACGACGACAACGACGGGTGATCTGGTGGCGTCCGGGCTGGAGTTTGGCGGCATGTCGGCCCGCTGTGTCGGGCGCTGTTCTCTTTTCCCTTTCTTTTTTGAATTGTATTGTATTGTGTTATGGAGATATGTTCTCCATTGGTTCTGTCGGTTTCGGTTTTATTTTTTTGTTGTTGTTGGGTGGAATGAATTTTATTTATTTTTTTTTTTTTGATGTATTTTGATGTATTTTGATGTATTTGTTACATGGAGGATTCCGGGTTTCCAATGCTTGAGTGAATGAGATTTTACTATTTAGAGGATGGTGAAATTTAAAAATGTAATTGAAAAAAAAAACAGTTCTTAAATTGAATGAGTTTGGGTCAGCCGGGCGATTTGAGTTGATTAGGTTCGGGCAGCGGGAGTTGGTTTGGGTCGGATCGCGGAAACCCTTGGACAGGGTTAATTTTATCGGGAAAAATCCCCGTGTACAGAGTATGTACAGGCTTGGAAAGTCAATGAGGGATTCCCGGCGTTTGCTCGTATGCTCTCTTTTATAGAGTACCCATGGGTTAGTGGCGAGGCTTGTGGTAAAGCCTGCATACGTTAAAATTGCGAACGGGAGAATGACGGGGATATGGTCATTCTGTGGGACCACGAGAAAAGGAAGGTGGTCAGTTATGGAAATTGTTGTTTTTGTGACCCAGGTGTGCCCAACTGCGCCGATAGAGTGTGTGAAAGTTGTGTAAAATGTTAAGCTTTGAAATTGTGGTCCCATTTTTTTTGTGGATTTTGGATGTTTGCCGACGAGTGTGCTGCGAGGATACCCCACCCCCCCCACCGCATAGATAGGAACACGGGAAGGGAACGCATAGAATTGGTGTCTGCTCAACACCAGTGGGGATGGAGTTAAGCTGGGGTGTGGTGTGACTCGGGTGCGCGCGTCGGGGCGGATAGAACCATGGGGATCGATTTTTAAAAAAAAGAGGTACCGGGTGTTAATTGGATTTAATTATAAGATTATAGGTTGGGCCTAGTTTGTGGTCATTCGGCGTGTTCCGGGAGCAGGATGATTCGATGTGACATTTCGCTCAATACCGTATCGACTAGATAGATCCATGGGATGGGGTCCTCCACGTTCAATGAAAAGGGTTGCGAGCTAGGGACATGAGTGATTGTTCGCGGACGTTTGCGCCGGGGCACTGGAGTGTTCGGAGTATATGGTCCAGATTAGACAGTGGTAGGAAAACGGTACCTCTTGTAATTTTGAGAGGCTGACCATTTAGGTTTACAGGTCAAGGAAAGGAGATCTCTGTTTTTGTTCTCTTATATCGTCGTTGTGTGCCGATGCTTGTGAGTGCAAGAGTGAATTGAGTGAATGCCCATGTGTGAATACTCCGGGGGTCGGAGGTCGGACCGTTGTGGCTCGGCGGCGAACTGAGTGGATGATGGGCGATACCGCCCGGGGATGTCATGACGGAGAGCTGGTCTTTGGATCGTGAGAGAGACTCCCCACATCCCATGGGGGAGGGGTCATAGGACCGATGAGGTCCACACATGGTGGGTGCTTTGCGGGATCGCAGAGAATTCGTACCATTCATTTCTCACAGTGTCTTTGTCCACTACTGTTGAACTTGAAGGCCACATACGGGGGGTGCTTTGCGGGATCGCAGAGAATTCGTACCATTCATTTCTCACAGTGTCTTTGTCCACTACTGTTGAACTTGAAGGCCACATACGGGGGGTGCTTTGCGGGATCGCAGAGAATTCGTACCATTCATTTCTCACGGTGTCTTTGTCCACTACTGTTGAACTTGAAGGCCACATACGGGGGGTGCTTTGCGGGATCGCAGAGAATTCGTACCACTAATTTCTCACAGTATCCTGGTTCACTACTGTTGAGCTTGAAGTCCACATACGGGGCGTGGGAGAGGATTCCCTGAACCCCAGAGATGAAATCATGGGCCGGATGGAGCGGCCGGTTGGAGAGATTGGACGATCAGAGGTCCAGCCGTTTTAGCCCTTGGTTCTGACCAGACCCTGCAGTGGGGGTCCATATATAGCAAGCGGCATAGCGACGATACCTTCAGTGAGCTTCGAGACTGACCATTTAAGTTTACAGGTTAAGGAAAGGGGTTTCTGTTTTTGTGCCCCCATATCGCGGCAATACGCCCGATCAGCAATCGGCCGTGTACCGATGATTAGATGAATATGTTCGTGTGTATTTTTAAAAAAAAAGTGTTGGTGATGGATTTGGATATTTGTGTAAATTTCTTCAGGGAAGAAATTTTGAAAGATAAGGTGGAGAGGAGTGTTATATTATGACGGGCCCTGTATTTCAAACGGGTAGATTAACTAGTATCAAATAGCTAGTTTTGTTATTCGAAAAATAGGTTTTGTTTCTGGACTCAGAAATGAGTCAGAGAAGTGTTTGATTCAGGAATAGTCAAAACAAATCTAGAAACCTGACGTGACCTTTGAGTCAGAGATCAGAGTGAGACGGTTTTGTCCCCTTGGTCTGCGTGGGAACGAGAATCACGTGACCACAGAGAACAACAACTTAGTTTTTAGAATCAGTCTGTGTCTGGAAGCGAGAGTGTTCAGATCGGTTGCGAAAATGTAGCCGGGAAAACGGGCAGGGCCCCGCTGTGGGAGGGCCAAAAGATATCCCCAGAAGAAAAGAAAATAGCCCGAGTGTGAGAGAATCGAAGCCGGAATCCCCCTGACAACAACCGAACCGAAAAGTAAGAAAATGGTGTGTTGAGAATAAATAAAATTGTGTGAAATATTCCCTCAAGAAAATCAGTGTCTCGTTTGTTCCTTTTGTCTGAGACATACTTCTTCCTTTGATCGAGACGACACAGCGGCGAAGACTAGACGAATCACGGGCCAAAGAAGAGAACAGAAATCAAGGTAACCTTTGAGATCTATTTGAGATTTGTTTGAGAACTGTTTTAAAGACGTTAAGATACGTATAAATGAAAGAGGCTATAAATGAAAAGATTTGTAATTGAAAAAAGCCTGAGATGCCGTAAACGGTAGTGGTTTGAACAGAGGACGTTTATTAAAAAAAGGTTGAGATGACGTGAAAAGATTCGTAATGAAAAAGGCCTGAGATGCCGTTAAAAGATTTGTAATTAAAAAAAGGCTGAGATGCCGTAAGTTGATGAGTGAAGATTTAGGACTGTGTTTACGAAATTTATAGAGAAAAAGTGATATACTGTTCGAAATTTTATAAAATGAAAATGACTATGAAAATAACCATGAGAATGTCTATGAAAATTGTATCATCGGAGGTGCTGGGGGGAGAGATTGAAGTCACTATTAATCCTCTCGTGAACATTTCGCGTTATTTTCGGCCGGTGAGGTGATTTTGGAGAAATGCCTCAGTCCGGAAGGATCTCTGCCTGAAGTGATAAAGAAGTTCTCTCTCCCCCCCTTTGCTCTCGCTACGTTTGAATGTCAGTAGTTATGTAACACAATAACGGTAAAATATCAACAACAAAATCACCAATAAGAACAATAACGGTTAAAAATCAACAACAACAACAACAATAAGAACAATAACGGTAAAATATCAACAACAACAACAACAATAAAAACAATAACGGTTAAAAAGCAACAACAACAACAATAAGAACAATAACGGTAAAAAATCAACAACAACAACAACAATAAGAACAATAACGGTTAAAAATCAACAACACAACAACAATAAGAACAATAACGGTAAAATATCAACAACAACAACAACAATAAGAACAATAACGGTTAAAAATCAACAACAACAACAACAATAAGAACAATAACGGTAAAAAATCAACAACAACAACAACAATAAGAACAATAACGGTAAAATATCAACAACAACAACAACAATAAGAACAATAACGGTAAAAAATCAACAATAGCATGTAACAATCCAAAAATGAGAAACAATCAGTAAAACGCTTTTGATATGGGGTTGACATTTGTTGATGTTTTTTTCCGTAATTGTAAGCATACATCACTAATTCATTTAGTTTATATCTATCTGTGGTGTTCACGTATTCATTTATCATTTATTGAAACATAGATTATTATAAAGTGTTCCGGATATGTAAATCCATTGATGGATTTACATATCTGATGTAACGGACAGCCGCTTGAAACGCGTAATATAAAATTATAAAATGATATAATAACAAAATAATAAATAAATGTTGAAAAAAACATTTTACAAATGTTGGTAACCTTACTCCTTTACATATATACTTTTCTCTCGTTGGAACTGCACTAATACTGCACTACGCTCTTATATATATATATATATATATATATATATATATATATATATATATATATATATATATATATATATATATGTGTGTGTGTGTGTGTGTGTGTATGGACATGAGACTTCGAGGCAGTAGCAATGCAATGTTGAGAACCGGAAGGTGGATTACTGGATAAACAAACATAAAAACAAGAGACGGTAAATCTCAGATCAATTCATTTATACTTAAAAAATTAACATATAATGACCGTAAATTGTAAAATTGGTCGGCTTACCGCTAAATATTTAAAGGTCCGGAAGAGTAGAAACTTTAATCATGTCGAGAGTAACAACCTCTTTAATTCAAACAGAAAACAAAAATTGGACCGACTGTGTCAGTAGAAGAAAGCCAAGAAAACGCTGCTATTCAAAAAAAAAAACCATCAACATGAGATTCGCAGAAAGTCAAGGCTCGCAGAAATTGAAATCCTTAAGATATGTAATTAATTATCAAGATTAATTAATTTAGTTAATGTTAACTATAATATTTGCATTAAATTTATATTGTTGTTTTTTAAATATTTATTCATATTTTATTTAATTTTTTTTAAAATTAAATATTTAAGATCTATTTTAAGTGTTGCATTGTAAATATAGGTTCGGATCAATAATCAGGTAATGATCCTGTTAAGCCGATAAATGCATTAAATGTCTAACACTTTACATGTAGTATCAGACAACAGTGACATATTTCCTAGATTAAACAGTTTTACACGAAGAGGGCTGGTAATATAGCGCAGCAATAAACTAGAAAACAAAATAAATAAAAACGAAGGACAATAATAAGAGAAATCAAGTTCGAATATGAGTAACGTGATATTCCAACTTTATTTATGACATTTCCGTTTCCGTTCTTTGTCTTGAATTGTAGATATTCATTATGTTTAATGTTCAAGTGGAAGAAAGTGGAAGAGTTAGTGGATATATTATCTCGTGTACGATTAGCGGTTGCATTAGGAGACATGGAGGACATAAAAAAAGTTTAACGCCGAGTTGGAATTTCGGATCATAAGAACGCAGGAGAGAATACAAAACGGCGGTAGTAACGCCTTATATTAAAAAAAGCCGAGGAATCCTGGCACTATCATCTTCCATCGTTTCCAAGGAAGCGGCTAGGATACAAGATGCTTAATATGGACTAATAAGAATGGTATTAAAATATCTGTACGCTTAATAGACTGCCTTTCTTCCTCTGTCTGTCTGTCTGTTTGTCTGTATGTCTGTCTTTCTCTCTCTCTCTCTCTCTCTCTGTCTCTCTCTCTCTCTGTCTATAATCAGACAATCAGAGATCGACGTAATTGCGCTACGATGATGCAATTAATTGCAATATGAAAGCGGTATGGAACTGCAAATATCGTTTATCTACCTTAACTTTGTCAAATTTTTTATTGCTTTTATAAGAAAATAATGATGATGATTCATGATTTTACATGAAAAACTCACAGCAACAAATGTAAAGTTCTACAAAGTCGTATTCTTCTATCGCTGAATCCAAAGAGCTTTTCAGTCTAGTATTGATCCATTGTTCATTATTATCGATTGCAATTTTTAATAATGTGGATTTTATTTTTGGATATGCACGTGTATTTATTCTCTACCCACTCACGAACATATTTGATAACACTCAAATCGGCCTACATAAAGATTATTGAGTGACTATTATATGAGACACTACCAAGGTCAAGTGTGAAACTTAAATAAAAATTTTATTTGAAATGATAAAAAATAACTCAATCTCAAAGCATACATTTAGGATAAAATAACTAACTTTTCAGATAGGTCCTACGAGATTACCCCAATCTTTATGTTATACCGTCTCTAAGAGGTACATAACTGCCCATTAGTATTCTGAAACGTTGGATAATTAAAGTCATAAAGTACTATGATTTTTTTTGGTTTCATGGAAATTGCTCATGACAAGGCATGAAGCCACTTGATGTAAGCAGCTAACAAGAACAAAAGATGATATTCGCAAACACAAGAGATTCTTATTAGCCTTAGTCTTGAAAAGATCAAGAATATAAGTAGGAGAAACACAGTCAGTAAAGAAGATAGTTCCACAAGCATACAGTTCTTGATAAGACGCTAGTGGAATATAAACACTTATATTAAACTGAGGTGTAAAAACAGCGAATTCATAGAGATCACTAGACCGACAAATCAAACGAGCGAGAACGAAGTAAACAGGAAAAAAAATTCCCGACAATTCTGAAGATCACAAACCATAATATTATTTATAGAAAAGACTGGGAATAGAGACATTACCTCTATGAGACTGAGAACTTCCATCAGTCGAAATATGACCAAAGTTCTTCTAACATGATTTGATAGTTGATTTGTAGAGAGTGTGAATAGACTCAGGGGTGTGAAAGTGTTCGTAGCGATATAGAGAGAAGACTTTCCGAGAAACAGAAAGAGCAATGGGACTGTAGGAAAATCATTTTCGGTTAAAATTGATGTTTTCTGAAACAGCAAATTAAATTATATATATATATATATATATATATATATATATATATATATATATATATATATATATATATATATATATATATATATATATATATATATAGTATGTTTAATATGGTTGAGGGCAATGCAAAGTCCCGGGTAGGATGTAAGCTGGAACGAACAAAAATAATAAATCGAAATGGGACTTAACATTTATTTTTTCTTAAAATCTTACATAACAGCAAGTGTGGTGTTGGCTGTTTGTGTGTTGTCCGGATGATTATTAAAAATCATTTATTTAATCTTTCGGGGGAAAAAAACTTCCGTTTGTCAAAAATAATAAACAGCAAAGAATAAATCCGTCTGTGTGGAGAATTCACCAATGTATATATATATATATATATATATTTTTTTTTTTTTTGAAAAAACATAACAATGATGGTGTAAAATAAATAAAATGTATTTTAATCTTAGCTTTCGAGAACATACTTCTCCTTGTCAAAGAGTGTTTTTCTTTTCTTCTTTTTCTTCGTTGTCCGATGGAAATGGACTTCGGGTCAGAAAATCACGTTATGTCTGAAGGCGAGGTCGCGCCAGTTTCAATAAGAAACAAAGGTTTGAAATGGCTTAAAAATATGTCTAACTACCCTTTCTTACATATATATATATATATATATATATATATATATATATATATATATATTGATTTTATTCCAATAGTTGCGACAAAACAAGTTTTGTTTCATTGGTGCAAATAGCGACCAACTCATCGGGCGGGCGAAGGAATTCAAATGGCATAAATTTTAACTTCAACTTTAACGGGAGATTGAAAATTGAAAATACATTGGAGGGGGAGGGGGACAGAGTTGGGGCTTTGTCTATCCATTTGGCAGGGTATAATCCAGCAGTTTGGAGAGTGCTCAACTGGTTAGGAGCAGAGTATAATTAACTTGTTACAAATATCCAGGGGGTATGAATCCGAAGGAAGTTGAAACCGGGTTTATGAGAGTGCTCAATGAAAATTCAGAGCAAAATATATATTTTTTGATTTTATTCCATTAGATATTCCATATTTTGCTCTGAATTTTCATTGAGCACTCTCATAAACCCGGTTTCAACTTCCTTCGGATTCATACCCCCTGGATATTTGTAACAAGTTAATTATATATATATATATATATATATATATATATATATATATAAGAGATATTATTTTTGGCTGATATAGATATTAACTGTAATAAAGGTTAAACTTTTAAAGAAATTTGACAACAATCTGTCCTCCGATGTCATTGCAGGCCACTAAAGCCCATTAGGCGTTCCCTATATGGCTTGCTGAGATATATAATTTATAAGAACACAGAAATATACTACAACTAGGCACAACTCATCTCCAGTGAATGTTTACAATTATTCAGATGGTGATAGTTACTTTGTATTAGCGTGTTTGACAGTATTTTCGTGGGTTATTCGATCGCAATGTACATTAAAAAACACACAGAAATTTTTACCTGGAAGAAAGAACAACATTCACCGAGGGCCGACCCTGTCGACCATCAAGCTAATAGTTTGTTCTTCTAGATGACACGACTTGTATATTTATATATTGCAATTTATTTCAGGTTTGTTCGTATATATGTCAACTTCAGGTAGAGGATTTCTTTGACTGTTATCCTAGCCCAGGGATATTGCTTGTGTATCGTATATGTATAATTCTGCACTATTAATCACGTAGTACGTGTTATACATTTACTGTGAATAAATGTTTCAATTGCCTATTACCGGGACACCAAGCGTTTCTGCTCATATAGAAACATATAGAACGTAATCTTTTATCCAGGGATTTAATAAACGCATTGTATATTAGTGTTTTTTGTGCAAATATAGGCCGTTAAGGGACGCGCTAAAAAGTATTTCTCCATAGTCTCAATAGAAAATGGAAGAACTATACGGAACAGACACGACTTTGAATCGATGAAGAGAAGCCATCAATTTGATGAACTTTTTTGGGACCGGGAAAAGGGTTAACACATAGCTAATCGAGTTAGTGCCACTTTGTCGGAGTTTAAATCAAATTCACTGACAGCTTCATCACACCTGCTCGCTAGTCCGAAATTAGCCATCTTTGTCATTCTGCTGCAAGACAGAGTTCAAAGTTGTGTGTTCTGAACAGGCAGTTCTCACTTTATTTTTTAGCGAAAATCTATCTTCGCCTATGTCAGCGTCTAGCTGATTTTCAAACCAATCCATCAACAGCTTCCCCATTTTCCCGAACGTACCCTTTTCGTTATCATCTATCGTCACCTGCGTATTCAATCGAAATCGTCTTTCGTTTGTTTTAGAGTTTTCTCTTATCACAACGTTGCTCTATTTTCGTTTTTGCCAATTAACTCTCATTCACAGGATTTCCTGTTCAATTTTATTTGTATTCTTCTTATTCCCATCTTTCGTTGTGTCTTCGTTACTTTCTTTGTTTCTATTTGTTAGTTTAAATATTTATTTGTGATTTGTGTTTTAAATCTCGTAAGACAGTGATGATAAGTTCAAATGCCATCACATCGATTATTGTCATATATGTCTTGACATTTTTAGATGGATGAATAGCAATCTGTTTTCTATTAATTTTATAAACTTAATCGTAAACAATAGGCATTGTGTTCCTGAATTAATAACCCACAATTGTTGATTTGATGTGGAAAAGAATAAACAGAACCAATCCCCTACGATTTTGAATCTACTATAAATAATGTAAATATTTTTTGAATCAGGAAAAAGAGTGTTCGCAAAAGAATTTTAATTGTTAATGAACAAAAAGACATAATCGCAAATCATTATTTCATCTGGATCTCCGTTTCTCCCCCTTTCATTGTTTTTCTCTTTTCTTGTTTATCGTTAAAATAATGTAAACACATATGGTGATATTTATTATTGTTTATAATGGACGATTGCAATCTTTGTATTGTGAGTTGTTTATTATTTTCCATAATGAATTAATATATATATATATATATATATATATATATATATATATATATTTCACATTTATTTCTTTATTACTTTCTCCCTTTCTACTGTTTATTACAATCGTACTTTATTTATTCATGCACTAATTTTTGTCGTATTTTTTTCTCTTTTCTTGTGTCCATCTTTCTATTTCACTTTTCTTTTATATTCTCTATTTATTTATATTAACGTTGTCTCTCTCGTACTTTCCTAATCTTTATTTCTTTTTTACTGTATTTTTATGATAAATTAGAATAACTTTGATTCGTGTCGGTTCGTTTTCTAAAGCAAAGAGTTGCTTTGTATTGAGCAAACCCCAATTGACGATGTTCCCTTTTTCCCCGCTGCTGATTGTTGTCGCTTTTCGCGCCTCCCAATCTCGTTTACTTCCTTTATTCCCTCGTGCCCGAACCAATAAACATAAGAACCAGCGCGTAAACGGAGTTTATGTCACTTTCCGCCATTTTTATAAATCACAAATCACCTTTTTTGACTTGGCCAGTAAATAGAACGAATCGTTCTCACCCTTCGTTCTCATCTTCTTGTAACTTCGCTTGTTTAGACATTACCTCCGAAAACCTCATTAGATACAACGAGTCGTTCATATCTGTTACGCAATAATAGGAAAACATAAGAGAAAAGACAGAAACTACTAAAACAGTGGACGAGAACGATCGAACAAAGTAAAGCATATACGGAACCGATGTGTATAGTTAATGGATAACAAGTAACAACGCACATAAATGTGTAGAAGGGTGTACATTATATATGGGTACCTGCGTGATGATGTTCATTTGAGGTTTCAATAGGCTTACTTTGTTAGCGTACATGAATAGTTTATATCAAATCTAAATAACCAGTCATATTGTGAGAGTAATGTCAAACCTTGTTTCGGCCGGATGCACTTCATCCATTTTCTGCTTACAAAAAAATCATCTACAGGGTTGATAAATTAGTTCATTCGATAATAGCGTAGACTTGTTTGTTATGAAAAGAATAAGATCACATATTCAAGAGATTATTATCAAGGAAATAGGATTGACATTTTCATTTTTCTCCCACGTCAGCATCACGACCTAATGTTCGGCGGGCGAAGGGCTTACGTCCGCAAATAGATGTCAACATATACAATGATTATACTAAGATGATTTATGCGCGAATAAAGAGTGAAGTAATGCCTGCGTATATGATAGTTTAATATGTTATTGTACAAGTTACAATGTTATGTTAGATGAGAAAAAAAAACAAACAATAAGGCTTGAAACAATTATCAGAGAAAGAAAGAGAGAGTCAACAGATGACGATTAGAACGGAAGTGACGCCGCCGTTACTGACATAGCGTTGCCACTAATGATAGCAAGGGAGATGCGTTGGAACAACCAGGCTGACTCACGGGGTTCGTGCCTAGACGTTGAAATCCTCCGTCCAATCTCCTGAACAAATTTAACAGTCTCGGAGGCAAGCACACCCGACGTTATGTTATTATGTGCGTCTGAACTTGATTAATAACATTTAAATAACTTGGATGTTCAGTATAAATAGGTTAATAAAAAATAAAGCAAGAGTACACACACATAAAAACAATACCTTTGCGTTGTTTATGTCTCTACACATTTGTGATTCATTTTGAAGTGACTGTAGGATTAAAAAGCTACAACAATCCAGTGCCTCTTACACGTAAATATACTAGACCAACCCGACAATCAGCTAAACTCCATCCATTTATTGTATAATCCCCCAGATACCGGAGCTACTTCTACTCCAATAGCTTCTTTTCTCATTCTGTCGGACTCTGGAACTCCCTCCCTGGTCATTGTTTCCCCGAATGCACCGACATGAAGAAGTGTAAAACTAATGTAAAGGACATCTCGCTGCACAGCTCGCAACTTCGGATGTCACCCAAAACTTTCACCCCAATTCTCAATAGCCCCTTACGTCTTCAGTGGCGGCTTGCCTTGTTTGGGGTGAACTGTTCAAAACGTGAGTTTGTATTTAAAATAAATATACAATACTGTAGTGATAGTTATGCTTTTTATTGGTCCGGTGTATTAGCAATGTGACAAATATTTGGAAGATTTCAATGTATTACATAATTTACTCTTTGCCAGCTAATAGGGATATAATATATTACATACATTTCTGAGAAATAAATAGTATCGATTTTAGATTTGGACACACGAAATATAATAGTCACACACGATTGTCAAGAGTTATGAAACTCCAATGTAATAATTAGCGTTTAACAAATATGCTTCACATAGAGGTTATTCGTGCAAGTTGACAATATCTCGGACATAGTGCACCATGAACTGATGTTTTACTTTCATTCTGATTCAAATTTAAAACATATTAAAACATATTTAAATAAAATTCTAATTATAGATTTTCGAAAACCTTTACTTTTTTAATTTTTAAAACTATTTGACTACATATGCTAATAAATCTATTTCCAAAAGAGATATATGTTAAATACTGTATACGAATATAGTAATACATTTATTTCAGTTTGAACTCAAGATAAAAAATAAGTTTTTACAAAGTTCAATACTTTAAAATAAACTATGCTAAATTATGTAATTAGTTTAGTTTCATCATTCTAATTTTAATACAGAGTTGTTATCGATGTTGATGGTAAAAACATATGTAAAAGTCAACAAGCTATGCTTTGAATTAAAAACATAGTTTTATAGCAATTATGAGAATTCATACAGTTTTGGCTTCATATTTAATTTAATGTATACATCAGTCTAATCATGTTTTTCAATTCTTAAATTAAATAAAAAATCATTATTCTATAGTGTTGTTGGTTACATTAATGTGTATTTCCAAAATAAATGTTACAATATACATACATGTATATGCATGTAATATATTTTGCAAGTGTGTGTGAGTTCGATTCGAATACTTATGGCTCTTAATCTCTCTCTCTCTCTCTCTCTCTCTCTCTCTCTATATATATATATATATATATATATATATATATATATATATATAAATACAAATAATTCTTTATTTCATGTAGAGAGAGGTTTACATTCTTTAAAAAAACTGTTTTTCCTAAATGCTACGATAGAGTGCTAGAACAGATAGGTGTGTGTAAATATCTGTTTCCCGCTGTTACGTCCAATTAAAAAAAAAATGATTCATCTCTTTACTAAATGATATTCTGTTCAGTTTTAACCATCATTTTTACATCTACAGTGTTGTCCCGTCGTCCATCTTACAAACTGGTTAACCCTTATCCTCGAGTAACTTCTGATAGGCAGTAAATAACTAGTACACACACTAACACTTCTGATTCAGTTTGTGGATAGTTTCTAAGAAAACTCAAGTCTAGGTTCTGTACATTTCTCGTACCTGGAAAGTAAAACTCTTTATAAATTCTGGCACTCCAATAAAGAGTAGAGTTTTTAATCTTTTCGGACAAGATTTAATTAGATTTTTTGCTCCACTTTTAAAACACACATACTTGACTGGATTGAGCATATTATTGGTAGGAGACAAAATAAATGTGCCAGAATTATTTACTTTATGATGTAGATGTAGTGTTCTAATCTAAAAACCGATTAACTCACAATTTATCTTAGGTCACATGACAATTGCATTCGTCGACCGACAACTTGGCACTCTCTCATATTTTAGTGAAGCGTGTTGTATGTGTGGGTGATACTTCCTGAGATGATGTCCTCTTTGGGATAATTTTTTTTTGGGATGATGTCCTCTTTGGGATGATGTCCTCTTTGGAATGATGTCCTCTTTGGAATGATGTCCTCTTTGGAATGATGTCTTCTTTGGGATGATGTCCTCTTTGGGATGATGTCCTCTTTGGAATGATGTCCTCTTTGGGATGATGTCCTCTTTGGAATGATGTCCTCTTTGGAATGATGTCTTCTTTGGGATGATGTCCTCTTTGGGATGATGTCCTCTTTGGAATGATGGCCTCTTTGGGATGATGCCCTCTTTGGAATGATCTTCTCTTTGGAATGATGTCCTCTTTGGAATGATGTAGTCTTATATTGGCCATTATATTAAATTTATGAAACAGAAGCGTCACATGTCTTAAACTTTCATTATAAGTTAAAAACATTTTACAATTTCTATTGTCTTTCTATTTTGGTATTAGATTCAGAAACATCTTCTTTAGAAAAAAATAAAATAATTGATTTTCTTATTTAATATTTTTATTAGCTATTAATATTTTTTATTATTTTATAAGCTTTTCATATTGACCGATTGTCTCGTTTTTATCTTCGTACGTCTTTTTTGTAATTATTCTATTTTTATTATATTCGCGTGTTCTATTTATTTAAGACGCATATTTATAAAATAAGTCAGATGATTAAATCAGAAGTCAATGATAACAAATTTTTCCTGTTTTTTTTTGTCTGCCTATGAAAAAAATATTTTTAATTATAATTTTTATGACTTTTTCATCTTTGGTTTTAATTTTATTTCTTCATTCATTTCATTCCTATTTTGTTATCAGATTTGATGTCTGTCTTTTATTTAAGTTCAAATATATCTATGATTCAAGCGGAAATAAGCGATTGTTTAAAATCGTCTCTCCTGACTAAAGTTGTAGAAATGTGTATGTAATAATATGATGAGAGTCTTAACGTAGATGTAGAGTTATGCTAATCAGAAAGTTGGATGAATGTATATCGACTCGAAGTCGCATACGGAAAAATAATAATAATTAAATTGTAAAGAAATAAAGAAAGTAAAAGAATACTTTTGGAGAAGGATCAAGATCAGAACATTTTTTGTCCAGAAAATGTATAACACAATCTTTTTAGAGGGGCATACTGGATGGAGTGGAAATAGTTTACGCAAAGATCTGGGGGCTGTTTGTTTATTTGAATAAATATAAAATAAATCTAATTAGTATTTTTGATAAATACTGTTATCTTATTCAAGGGAGATAATCTGACCCTACAGGAAACTAAAGTGAACATTTAGTTACTCTCTTACACGAAGATCATCACATTTATCAAACATATTCCCCTCGTGGTACATGTAAACCCTTAAAGAACAAATCAAATATCGAACCTCAAAAACAAGATGGCGCCAATTTATATATTTATAGATATAGATAAAAAATAATTTCATCATAAACAATTTTCAAATTTACCTAGTATAATATTTTCCATATTAATTATAAAGTGTGTGTGTATGTGTGCTTATCGCTATTCGTAACTTATTATTTTTCATTTAATATCAATCGATGATTTAATGTAATCATTATGTAATTACAAATATTTAAATAATGATATCACTGAAAGTATATCCAATATGATGCATTTCGGTTTATTTGTATACACGTCACTCACCTTATTTGCTTGTTAATAAGTGAAAACTAAACAACTTCGTGCTTCTTCGAAACCGGAGGTAATTTGGAAGTATTTGAACTTTCGAATAGAAAGTAACTTCTTGGTTTTAGACTCTGTATATCACAAAATTGAATGTTTCATATTTCCGCGGTTCTCTTCACTGTAATTTTGTTTCACATTTTTGGAACGTATGCATCGTAAACGTTCGCCAAATATTGGTTTCAGGAAAACTCAGCCTTTTCTTGGAAAGTAAATTGCAAAAGTATTAACAACACAATAAAACAATCAAGTGACGATTGAATAATAATTTCGTTAGATAAGAAATGAAGAATAAGGTAAATTTGAATGGCAGGGGAATTGAAATATGAAAACAATCGAAATTATTCGAATGATTCAAGAAAAATACAAATTACACACGCATATTGATCAGCTACAGAACAGTTTAAATAGAAATAAAGAGAAGAATGAGTTCATCCTATGTCATCAAAGAAAGTCAGAAGAGTCTCCGGTCACCACGAACAAGTTACCTCTAATAGATCTCTTAGAAATAAACAGTTCAACTGAATCCGACATTCATTACTCATATTCGGTTGTTTCTCAGCATGTACACTCCTGTTGAACATTCCTGACTGTTGACCATCTCGTAGCTGTAATCAAAATTCGGTTGCGTTCTTCTTGCATTAAGTAATTTTATATCAATCGTTCAAAAGAGTATTTGACAGAGTGTTACATTCTGGTCTGCTTCACAAACTTCAGGGTTATGGTATCAGTGGTGAGGTTCTTGAACTTACCAGGTATTTTCTTACTGTTCAAAGCTTGCGAGTAACTTTGAGCTGTCTTGCTTCATTCTCTTTCCATATCAATGCTAGTGGCCCTCAGGGCTCTATTCTAACCCCAACACTGTTTCTTATCTATATAAATGATCTACCAGAGAATATATTCATAAAATAAACATCAAGCTTGATAATAACACGTGTTATTCTAGTGTTGCTTCACGCCCATCTCCCCCAGATCAGTCGAAATATGCAGCTGATCTAGAAGGTGACCTAGGTTCATTTGTGGACTGTTTTCATCCTACCTATAACCTTGGTTTTTCCACGACTAAGGCTTGTTTCTGCAATAATCATAGTTCATTTGTGTTTGCTCCTTATGTTAAGTGGCTTAATGCCTTGTCTGGAGCGATTTCCATTTAAAAAAACAAATTAACATGTTCTTATAACAAAATTCTTAGTTTCAGGTTTTTATCATTTAGCAGGAAATCAAAAAGGAGGGTAAAGCGAGGCAAAGAATTGGAGACATAAAACGCGTAACTTGAAAAAATATTACTTCAATAATCTTACCGCACGCCTTGACAATTGAAACATTACGTTTCCACGTTCCTGATTTTACAGAGTCCAGACTTTGCGTTCCTATATTCCTCGATTGATGTCACTTGTGCTAAGCTTGGTTTTCCAGACAGAGTCGATTTGTCTAATACTAAATAGCCTGATACATTCTGACTCCTCGACAACAAAAAAACTTGTTCATGAATTATTCGATTAATTTCTCTCTGCGAATATTTTCCAACAAAAATAAACACTAGCTAATATATCCTCCTATATACCCAACACATATCCGTGACACACGACAATTATTTTAGATATTTATGATCCCAAGTCATTTCAAGCAAAAAAAGAGTCAAACCCCCAACCTCAAAGAGCCGAATAGAAGCAGATATTTTACGTTTTTATTTTTCTTCTCCCAATTCACTCAACGCAACTGTCGAAGCATATCGACTGCCCCCCCCCCACGTGACGCACCCTCAGAGTGTTATAAAACCTATCTCACGATTTTTGTTTAGGAAGCCTCTGCATCATATTCTGGCCGGATATCGTTTGCAACTTTAGCCCATCAGATAGTGCGAAATTTGCTCTGCATTTCCTATTTGTTTGCAAATATCTCAGCGCGATCATCTTTATATTCGAAGGTAATTCCCGATTTCTCACGGTAATGCCAAGAGGATTTATATATCACTAGATGCCGGCAACCTCACAGCCACGAGGAGCGACTAGTAACACCGTCTTAGCTCTACGACTTTATTGTAATTAATTCAAAACGTTCTCACAGATGAGATGATTTATTTGCCCATGTTCAAATACTTGACAGGACGTGATACAGAAAGAGACACTTAACAGGACGCACTTTACCTCGTTAATCTTCATGCTCATCAGAAAATCTCAAAACATAGGTCTTCACGCACTAGATGATTTTTTTTAATAAAGACTCTCACATCACGTTCTGAAATCCCTCGTCTCACCCCTCTACCGCTTATATTTTCACACCCAGAGCTCATTTCTCATAAAAACGTACAAAATGTCGGAACCGTTCTGAAGCTCTCTATTTAATACATACTATTTAAGATTTATTTTGTTAATTTCTCCTAACGATTTTTGAACGAAATAAAATGTTGTTAATGCACGCAAGGATAACACCGTCTTAGTTCTACGACTTTATTGTCATAGCATATTTACTCATGTAAGTCTCTGTTAAAAATTAGTAATGAATTTCTTTATGGCTTCCTACAATGACTGGAACGCATCGCCTAACGACGCATCAATAATATCACCAATTCGTTTGCACGTGTGTCAAAAATCTCATTCGCCTCTCTTTTTAATTATTCAGTAATTAGCGCATATCACCCCAAACTGCATATTTCTAAAATAAACACAGATGATTATTTACTGAACAGCTCATCCTATTCGTATTTATGACCCAATTATTATTACTTTTAGTAAAAATTTCTGCTATCCGACAACTGTCATATTTTCTCTTGCCGTCCTAGAACTGTCCGCCATCATATATTCCTTCCAGAAAAAAAATGAAAATACCATATAGCATATCATTTGACTAAACATAAAACATAAAATGCTAATTTGTAAAATTTTGGTTATTCGGACTACATTTCTGATCTTGAGTGTTATCATCACAACATTTCGGACGATGTCACCTGAAGAAGGTCGGAGGTTACAGCGGCCGAAACGTTGTGATGAGAAATGTAGTCCGAATAACCGAAATAATACAAATTATCAATCATCATCTAAAAAATTCAGAAATATAAAAAATGTCGATTTCACAATTTAAAATATCTCTTCAAAAAAAGATTAAAACATTAACACGTGTTTCGATATTCATTTTTTATACTTTCGCTTCATATAACTAATGTTAGTATCTTATGTCTTTTATCTAATAACATGTTGTACACGTATTTATACGGTACAATCACGTTGACACATCGGTTCCCGTTCGACTACCGTAGTTAAGCGACGCTGAGCCTGGCCAGTACTAAATGGGTGACCATTTGGGACTACCAAGTCATGTGTGTGTGCTCTTTGTTTATCTCGGCATTGTTTCCAGTTGTCTTGAATTGCTTTCCATTTGAATCAAGCAGTGTCGATTCAGGAGAGGTGTTGTAAGTAATTGCGCAACCCTTGCTTCATGATTACACGTGCAGGCAAGGGTGTCCATAGTCTCTCTTGACTGAACGAAGGGCTTTGACTTGACACCTATTTGTCCTATTAATACATTTATTTTTGTACGTGTATGCTATTTCTCCTTTCATGTCCGTTTCTGTTTTTGTTCTTGTTCGTATTTAATGTTTTATGTGTGTTGTTGTTATAGATAAAGAACGTTCGAATACTTACATTATTTCTCTCCCTTCTGCCTCGTAGTGAAGTATTATACTTTATATTGAATCTTCTTTTTGTTTGCATTTTACTCCTAATTTTTCGTCTCCCTCCCTCCTCCTCTCTATGTCTTTGTTGCGCCTCCTACTCTACCTATCCACATCAACTGTGCCACTCGCTATCATCAATATGTTTGACTCGTTTTAGCTTCTTTGGCTTTCTTCTTTTTCTACTTTTTGATGTTCACGTTGTGCATACTCGCATTTGTTTTAGGTTTCCCGTTGTAAAAAGCGTCTTTTAAATTGAACATCCTCACGCGATTAACTAAAAAAACACACACAGTTCTTAGTTATTAACAGTTCAACTCAACCAAACACAGCTTTCTCGTCTTCAGACACTTCCCAGTTGACTTGTCTGACTGTAGACGATCTCGCAGTTACAATAAAAACGTTCGTTGCTTTCTTTAAAACTTAATTCATGTCATAATTAATTCAACACGTTCTCACAGATGAGATGATTTATTTGCCCATGTTCAGCTTAGGATGCAACCAAAATACTTGACAGAAAAAGACACTTAACAAGACGCACTTTACCTCGTTAATCTTCATGCTCATCAGAAAATCTCAAAACATAGGTCTTCACGCACTAGATGTTTTTTTTTTAATAAAGACTCTCACATGACGTTCTGAAACCCTTCTTCTCACCCCTCTACCGCTTATGTTTTCACATTTTCTCATTTCTCATAAAAACGTACAAAATGTCGGAACCGTTCTGAAGCTCTCTATTTAATACATACTATTTAAGATTTCTTTTGTTAATTTCTCCTAACGATTTTTGAACGAAATAAAATATTGTTAATGCCCGCAAGGATATTTTAAAAAATCACACGATACCAAGAGAACTGACACGGACAGCTGTTTTTGTAAAGTGATACTATACCGCTAAGAAATATACATACATGTGTTTAGACACTATCCTCGGTTTGTACTATACAATAGTTGTGAGGTTTCAAGAAAGATGAAAAACCTAATGAAAGAGGGCACCAGAACGTTCAGAAAGTACTGGTAGTTTTCTGGAGATGTTTTGCCACTAAAATTCGACAGAAGACTAATGTTCTTGGCAGCTAAAAAACTATCATCAAAAGGCTGTTGCGATACCGCTAAATAATTTCTAATGATTACCGAAAGAAGCAGTCTTCCCTGAAAATCTGAAGGGACTTGTTGTCACTCAAACTACATAAAATGCTACTGGTTATTGTCAGTGAACAATTACTGAGAGTAACTTCTGTGATAGCTATTGGGTGAATAAGAATAATGTTGTCCTGAAGGGTGTGAGAGGACGGAAATATATCAAAGAATGATAACACCACACTCCCCTTTTAGACGAGCATGGTATTGATTACTCTGATCTTGATGACGCTTATTGCTACTGAGTACTGTGTGAGAATCAATTACGGTACTCTTATAGAGAACGTACAGCGTTACCTTGCCTTCGCGTCATAAACGTTCGGGCAAGTCACGGAAGCAGCCGAGAGTTGACGAGGCGAAAACTGCAAAATGATAAATTGAAGACTGGCAGACGATAAATTCAGACGCAGAAAACTAAAGTTAAGTACATATATAAAAATAAAGAACGTATAAATCATACCTAAACAACTGTTATTAATAAGATATTTTTGTCAATAGCACCATTGTTAATCAAATGATTTTAAATAAAATGTTTCTTTTTGTACACCGAAAAGATTAGAAAGATGATTTTTTTATATAATGAAGAAGTAAAATACTGTTGTCAACCAATTTCTTGTTTGTTTGTTTTTCAATGTTTTTTTTTCAATGTTTACTTTTTGACATATTCTGGGTTAGGGTTGAAAGTTAGTGTTTCGCTAGAAGTGGCCGTTGCTGACAGAACTCAATGAGTCCTTTGGAAGATTCAATTTGCTGACACAGATCGTAAAAATTCATTTTTTACGCGCTGCAGATCGTAAAAATGAATTTCTTCTAAAAAATATCGTCTGCTTGCTTGCAACCTAAATGTATAATGCCCGCTGCAACCTGATTATTAAATAGTTTCGTCAACTTTCGGGCGTTCTATATTAGAGTACCTAAATTACATAGAAAACATCAGCCGTTATAAGAAGGAAATCACCAATTGGCGGCTGTTTTACGTGTAAATGAAAAACATCTAATTTAAACGTAATTATACACCTATTCAGGATTCTGCGTTTGAGAGGAATAATAATAATAATAATAATAAAAATAATAATAATAATAATAATAATAAAAATAATTATAATAATAAATAGTAATAATAATGACAATAGTAATAATAATTAATAGTAATAATAATGATAATAATAATGATAATTAATGATGATAATAATGATAATAATAATGATGATGGTGATAATAATAATAATGATAATAATTAATAATGAATATTAATAATAATAACAATGATGATAATAATAATAATAATAATAATAATTAATAGTAATAATTATGATAATAATAATGATAATAATAATAATAAGTAATAATGATAATTAATAATTAATAATAATAATAATTAATAGTAATAATAATGACTAGCGGGACCCTGTGGAAATTCCACAGTGTTTTCTACATCAATCTGTATAATTTACTGTTAATAATATTATCCGGTGGCTAGAAATATGCACATATTTTACTCACAAAAATTTTGCATGACGGAATGGAAGTATATATATTTATTTATATTACTCGGTTGCCGGGGCAAAAGCTGTCTCTTCACTAAATCTTCTTAAATAGGAGTGTCAGATCGTGACACACAAAATAAATAACACACACTCTATCGTATTAATATATAAATAATAATAATAAGAATAATAATAATAATAATAATAAGAAGAAGAAGAAATTTAAAATATTAAAAAATAAAATAAATAAATAAATAAATACCGTAAGCCTGAAACCGGCCCATTTGGTAAGCGTTTCCGCTAATGAAACGGGATACCAGAGTTCTATCCTCGGTTGAGTCATAGCAAAGTCTAAAACAAACATTGCTAAAACTCTCAGTATTATAAGGTCAGGATCAAGGACAATGAAGCAGTCCTGGGAAAAGAGTGGCGCCCTCCCCTACATCTCGGGTTAGCCGCTAATGTAAAGAGATCCTCTACTGTAATCGGACAATTTAGCCTTTTATAAAGTCTGAAAGTAGCGACTACCTAACCTGAAATAAGCGAACGCCATTTTTGTTTGACGAATTTGACAATATAACTAAATAAATATTTGAAATAAAAAAATTTATTTCTCAGATGTTAACTATACAATATCATTGCCCTTGTCTTATTTTTACGTCTCTATTTGGTACTTTGTTACATGGGGACCCGGGCTAACTTTGACCCTGACTCTAACTTTAACCCTAACCCCCAATGATCCTGAACTTTATAGGTAACCCTACCTCCCTCCCTGACCCTAACCCTACCCCTAACGACGGGGTCAAAGTTAGCGCGGGTCCCAATCTAACAAAGCATCATCTATTTGTTAGTAAGTTACGCTTAATTTTATTATGAGCACCCCTCGGATAAGAGTAAAATATTTTTTAAAAATTAATAATTTGCATTCAAATAACGCGTGTACGATTGACACTCTACTAAAAAGGGTTGATATACCGTAAGAAGTGGCAGGCTTCCGAAATAAAACGAAATTATACTTGTTACTTTTTTTTTCGATTAGATTTTCTTTTTTATTTTGCTTTGAATCACGACTTTCCTCACTTTCGTTTTTGTTAAATTTTTTTTTACTTTTTGCGATTTATTTATTTGTTTTTATTGCGTTTTCACTTTTCAATTACGTTTATTCTCTCTCTCTCTTTCTCTATCTTCTCCCTCTATCTCTCTCTCACGAACACTAACTTTCTCTTTCTTTCGTACGCGCTCTCTGTGTTTCACTGAAAGAAAAAAGGAATTCCACAGTGTTTTCTACATAAATCTGTATAATTTACTGTTAATAATATTATCCGGTGGCTAGAAATATGCACATATCTTACTCACCAAAATTTTGCGTGACGGGATGGAAGTATATATATTTATTATATTACTCGGTTGTCGGGGTAAAAGCTGTCTCTTCAGCAATCACTATCGGTCGCGACTCCCCTCCCCCGTTGTCAGGGGCAAAAGTAAATACTAAATCTTATTAAATGGGAGTGTCAGATCGTGACACAAAATAAGAAACTTAACTTCTCAGATGTTAACTATACAATATCATTGTCATTGTCTTATTTTTTACGTCTCTATTTGGTAGTTTGTTACATTGGGACCTGGGCTAACTTTGGCCCTGACCCTAACTTTAACCCTAACCTCCAATGACCCTGAACTTTATAGCTAACCCTAACCCCTCACTGACCCTAACCCTAACGACGGGGTCAAAGTTAGCGCGGGTCCTAATGTAACAAAGCACCTTCTATTTGTTTAATTGCGTTTTCACTCTTTCTCTATTCCCCCCCCCCCCTCCCTCTCTTACCAACACACACTCTCTCTTTCTTTCGACCACGCTCTCGGTGTTTCACTGAGAGAAAAAAACAAAACAAAACAAACATTGCTTATTGTCCGTTCAAAACATTTAAAAAATAAATACTGATCCCTTACCATCCAAAAATAATAAATAAATGTTTTAACACTTTAAGAAGTGGTGCAAATAAAAAAAAAATACTTAGTTCAAACTATCATTGAAAAAAAAAACATTGTTTAACGTCCGTTCAAAAACAACAACAACAACAAAAAATAATAGACATGCCCTAAAAACGGCAAAATAAAAAACAAAAAATAGTTTTAAGTTTTAAGCAACACAAAAAAGTACTTTTTGACTGGGTGATTAAAAAAAGTGTATTATTTCTTTCCCTTCCGCTTGAAATCTAGAAAAAAAAATCTTAGCGGTTGGTTGAGATCGAACTATAAACCAGTCGGGCCAAAGACAAAAATACTACCTCGCTTACCGTTGCGCTAAAGGGAAATAATTAAAATATTATGCAGAAATAAGGCTAATTAAATGTTATTAATAATCTAGGTGTGGCACGCATGCGCAGAGCGTTTGCCGGAAGCGTGACACACGTACGTACACCTTAGCGTATTAATATATAGATAATAATAATGATAATAATAATGATAATAATAGTAATACTAATAGCAGAAATAATAATAAGAATAATAATTAATAATGATAATTAACAAAAAATAATAATAATAATGATAATTAATAGTAATAATAATGATAATTAATAATGATAACATGATAATAATACTGATGAGTATAATAATAATTATAATAATTAATGATGATGATTAATAAGTATGAATAATAATAATAATAATAATAATAATAACAATGATAATAATAATGATCATGATAATGATGATGATGATAAATAAATAATAATAATAATTAATAAAAAAAAAAAATAATAATGATAATAATAATAATAATAATAATAAGAGTAATTAATAATAATAATTATTATTATTAATGATAATTAATGATAATTGTAATAATAGTATTAATTATCATAATACTAATAATAAAAATGGTAAACATAATACTAATAAAAATAATTAATAATAATAAAAATAATTAGTAATAATTAATGATTATAATAATGGTAATGATAATAATAGTAATAATTATTATAATACTAATAATAATAATGATAATAATACTAATAAAAATAATTAATAATAATAAATATAATTAGTAATAATTAATGATGATAATAATGATAATGATTACAATAGTAATACTTATTATAATACTTATAAAAATAATGATGATAATAATAATTAATAATAATAATGATAATAATGATGATAATAATAATAATAAATATAATTCATAATAAAAAAATGATGATTATGATAATATTAATAATAATAATAATAATTATTATTATTATTATTATTATTATTATTATAATAATTATAATAATACTAATAATAATAATAATAATGATAATGATAATGATAATAGTAATAATAATAATAATAATAATAATAATAATAATAAATAATAATAATAATCTTGTGCCACTCCAATCCCAGAGACGCCCCGAATGCTCGTTGCCAGCGAGTAATCAATGGTAAGCAACTGTTGTGATAACGCAAAGTTATTTGAAATAGTTAGGGTTATGGGGTGGAGAGTACTGGGAATTTGGGAAAACTGTTAGAACTCAGACTCCAAGGAACATCACCGGTGATTATCAGTGAGTGATCGCTGATGATGGCCTGTGTAAGAGCTCTTTGTGATTAAATAATAATAACAGCTTAATAACGCAAAGTTATTTGCAATGGTTATCGTAAGGGGTGGAGAGTACTGGGAATTTGGGAAAAGTGTTGTGATTACATAATAATAACAGCTTAACAAGAAAAATAAAAATAAAATTCAACGTAGAAATTTAGATGTGATGAAATCACTTGAGTAAGCGGGGAGCTGTACCGACCTTGACATCTTGGACGAGGGAATCATCAAGTTTATGAAGATGAACCCAAATTAATTGAATAAATACTTGTGCAGTGTTTCTAGTAAGATTGAGCTCTCATAAACTGGACGAAATAAGATCTCAGTTACTTCGCTAAAAGATCCCAGAAATGTATTAGCATAGACAGCCAACTGCCGCCAAAAAATAATCCTAAATGACTATTGTAAAAAATGGAAAGTAGGGGAACGATGACTTGGAACTCTTACAGATTTGAGGAACAATACAATGAAATGATAACAAAATAAATTAGACAAAATATAACTAGCCTCAATAACACCGTTAACATCAGAGCCAAAGTATATAATATCTGGAGCAGCGAAACGGGAAATAAAAATTTAAAAAAGAAAAAAGGAGGAAAACCACGAAGATGGATGATTTATACAACTGATTAGATGAGAATTACGATAAAAGGGATACTTATAGTTTCGCTATGGGTATCTGAAGGGAGAATTGACAGACAAACTACACAATAAGAATACATTAAATATAAGCCAAGATATGAACGTCCCAGTAATGTAATTCCCGAGGACAACGACAGTAAATCACAGTATACGTGAATGAAGAGAATTATCATAAATGCTATACGAAACAGATATTAATATTGTGAGAAAGCTATGCAAAAGTTTGCATTTTTAACATGTAGGTAAATGGTATACACATACACACAGAAGTAAGTAGAAGAAAACAAAAATCATGACACCACCCATCCCAGACTCTAAAAAGGAGGAGGTAATGCCTTGGAGGATTGTATCATAACAACAGAACAGATACTACACTACCCCCACACCTCTAAAAAAGGAGAAGGTAATGTCTGGGATGGGTCGTATCATGACAACAGAAAATATATTACACTAGATCCACATCAATAAAACAGGAGGGGCTAATGCCTAGGAGGATGGTATGATGACAACGGAACAGATAGAACACTACCACCACACTTCTATAAAAACGAGGAGATAATGCTTGGAGGGTGGTATCATGACAACAGAACAGATACTACACTACTCCACACCTCTAAAAAGGAGGAGGTAATGTCTGGGATGGGTGGTATCATATATATATTACACTACATCCACATCAATAAAACAGGAGGGGGTAATGCCTGGGAGGATGGATGGTATCATGACAAAGGAACAGATAGAACACTACCGCCACACTTCTATAAAAACGAGGAGATAATGCTTGGGAGGGTGGTATCATGACAACAGAACTGATACTACACAACCACCACACCTCTCAAAAAGAAGTAGGTAATGCCTGGGAGTATAATTTCGGCTTCAGAAATACATAATCCCCATTATTAATAGATAAGATGCTTCGTAATAGAAGTAGGAGTAGAGTTTCGGATTCAGACGAACATACACATAATATCCATTATTAATAGATTACGTAATTAGTTGTGTACAGTAATTTGATTAAAACTCGATGAATTCTACGAAGGGAGAGCTGGGTAACTCCCACGTAGTTTTATTGTACGATCATTTATCATTAGCATGGGTTTTAGTTATGTGTACAAAGCTGATTGACATACACGCAGCCGTGAATATTTTCGTCTTTTATGATTATATATGATTCGCATCACTTGAACAACGCCAAGTCCTTTCTACTTTTATTAGTAGCATCGACATTTTCGTTATTAGCGTGTTACTGTGTCGCGCAACGTATATTAGATTGTTACAAATATGTCAGCGGGCAGATAATTGTGTTGACTTCTTAGCTGATGACTTTTGCCACGTTTGTCAGCCAAGATATTCGCTGAAATATAACTTAATCTATCAATGTGAAGTTTCGCTAGCGGGCAGACCTCCGGCCAGGTAAACTAATAGAAAAGTGTGCGTGGCGTTTGGAGAGTGATGCGCGGAAGAGCGTCTCTTGGGCGACATTCGAATGATGATTGAAAGAAAACGAGTCACCGAAGAAGAGATCACAGATGGCTACCATTTCTATGATCTGCACGTAGACGACTGATCTGAAGTGTAGAAGAGATAAATTTAATAAAAAGGCCGTGATTGTTAACATAGACAGAATGGAAGTAGAAGAAGAAGAAGAAGAAGAAGAGAATACGTTCGTTAATCTTTGGAACAAGAAGGAAAAGACTGAGTAGATATAAAAGAATGCATATGAACATATAATTGCTAGTTAACACTATTCATATATCTTGGGTCGCAGACGTTGATTAAATATACAGTTTAGTTTAGAACGTTATTAATAACAACATAACCGGAGAAAATAAAAAAATAATACTTTGTGAAGAATGACGAACAAGTTAAGAAAAAACGATCCGAAATATTTAAATTATAGAAACAAAAAAAAGGTAAATTGATTGACAGCAGTCAATGACGATCCGAAGTCTCCATTTTATTGGCTACTACCCTGAGATAAAGCAAAAGCACCACCCTTTTTCCCAGAGTAATCACCTGATAATTCGCCCCCCAACTGTCTCTGTGATTTATGATAAAATTAAATAATTGGATATCAGAAAAAAAACACCTAGCCTTGATCGCATCGCCGTTGAAGATTTTTGACCGCTACAGAAGTTCACTGTATAATAGCTTATGTATAGATAAAGCCCATTTATCTAATGACTATGTAGACGGTATACTTATCGTTCTATACAAAGGGGAGTGTGCGTAATCGGATTGTAGTAATTATCAAAGGAGTATGCCTTCTTGAAGCGGTGTGTAAATACTAAATGGTACGCCCGTCGCTTATCCCGCAATGAAAAAGTGGCTTTATACTTTCTCGTTAATAAATAGATCTCATAGTATCTGATCGAAAACTATAGGAAGTTTGCGTCGAACAAAGCATAGAACTCTACTAGTTTGTTGTCGACCTGACAAAACGCTTGGCCACCGTAAATAAATAATCTCTATGGACAATTGTTGGTAAAATTGGTTGGACACAAGGATACGCCACAATGATTTGCCAACTTCATCTAGACAATAAGGCACTTTTCCACTATCTTAACAAAAGCGGGTGATAACAATGTTAAACTAGGGCTAAATTGTTGCACCAACGTTGTGGTCAATAAATTTAGGATGTATCTCTCATAGTCTTTGCAGAACTGAAATATAAGTGGTCTAATCAATTTTCGAACCATCAATCGGATCTTCAATCTCTCTTCAAACTTGACTTAGGAGGAGTCTAAATATTAACTGGCAATGGTATACAACAGACATCACTATTCTACAGTAAGCTCGTGTGTAGAGCGAAAAAGTATGTGTTATTCCTTATCGGTTGCGCTGTGTCGGACAGTTAGTAAGGATGGACAATCATAGGCTCCTGAAAAAGTATATAAAGAACTGTAATCGGCTTGGTTAAAGCATATCCATGACAGCTGTGTCAAATATAGTGAAAAGCAAATACATTACTCTATCTTAACTAGGCTTTTCGAAAGCGGTCCAATCCGAACGAGCTAGACCAAATTCGGGGCGAGCTCTTGTGTAATTTATGTGGCAGAGTCTGTCTATAGCTAATCGACTAGATCAAATACGCAAATGTCAAACAGATGAACAATAAAGTCATGCAGAATCAAATAGAAGTAAGCTTGGAGGTGCTGTCTGTTGGTAAACTTCGTAAATAACTCTTGGCTCCTGAACATCTTCTTGCACAATCCTATACAGATAGCCTTCTTCAGTAAAAAAGTTGCAATATATATTTGTGTTATAATGGAATAATTCCAGGAAGAAATCCGACAATCATGTAATTTCGTGTTATTATATTTTACGTTATATATATATAGATATATAAATATATTTCCAAAAAAACATCATTTTTGTGAGATATATTTTTTACGGTCCGTTTTATTTGTCTTGTGCCAAACATAATTGTTATGTTAATATAGTTTCTGCAACATTACACATTCATTAGAAATATATATAAATATATATATATATATATATATATATATATATATATATATATATGTGTGTGTGTGTGTGTGTCGATACTCAGAATGAGAATACTGCGCTGGCATGTCGATTTTTATATTATTAAAAAGTTAGATCCGATCAGGTGGAAAAAAGTCTGATCTTTCAGCCTAGTTCACGTTCGGGAAATAACCTTTGCCTGAAATACCAGAAATTCTCCGCCTGATAAGATCGTAGGTTCTATGAACTATTGATCGATTCCATCGACATGCCAGCTTAGCGGCT
>OY744529.1:115278453-115300953 GCA_963556195.1 Sepiola atlantica
TCTTCTTAGAAGAATGTACCGGATGTTTTTGATTGTTTGCGTTGATGTCTTAGAACAATTCTTTAGGGGGATTAGAAACCACAGGTGAGATGGTCATGATTTGATTTACTCGGACTTCAAAACAACCATGTTGTTATTTGCTCAAGAAAAAGCCACGTAGTTATATATTCCACACATGGAAATTACTTGTGTGTGTATGGATGTATAGATTCAAAAAACACTTTTTTAAAAACACTTTGTTTAAAATTACAATTACGTAAAGATATAAAAAGAAACAAATACATTCCCAGTCACACCAACAGTCAACTTCCTTTCACATCAAATATGTGTATATATTTGATGTAGTGTTGGCTTTAGAATAAAACACTAACCCATTTTACTATAACAAATGGATAAAAATTACTTGATGAATTTTAACTAATATGTTTTATATTTTACTAACAATTGTTTGACGTATTGTTCGCTTTGGAATAAAAGATTTACCCATTTTACTATAAAATATAGATAAAAATTACTTGATAAATTTTATCTTATATGTTTTATATTTTACTAACAATTTTTTGATCTATGTGAATATTTCTTTATGTTTTTTATTCATTTTTGACAGTCGACCGATTTTAGATTCATGTGAAGAAGTGAAATACCCTACGTCGAACTTATTTCAATATGTAACAAAGACTGAATATTTTCGTAAGATACGTGACATTTTTGGTGAAATGTTTGCATTCTACATTAAACAATTTATAAACTTAGAAAAGTTACTCATGGTTGGGTCACCGTGTATCACGTCATTGTAATTTCGAATCTTAAACCAAACATTTGTTTTTGTTCTTTTGTTAAAGCGTTCCTGCTATTTCCTACGCCAGTCATAAATGTAAATTTTATTTTATTTTAAAAATACATAAAAAAATGTAATAGATCTGTTTAACTTCTATTGTTAAATAATAAATTTGAAAATCTGGTTACGAAACCTAGCATAGATAGGTACTTCAGCATGTATATATATATATATATATATATATATATATATATATATATATATATATATATATATGGTGTGGTGGAGTTGTTATCCACAGGTCTGTGTGATGCGTTTAGTGCTACAGCGGAGCGTACTTGTAGTTGCATGGGCTTCCTACTCTTGCTATTTGCTTAGCCGCCGGATAGCCCACTAGTTGTGCGAAAAGGGAGCCGAGTGAGTAAGTCTCCCCTGCTGGTATATAGCCTATCCCCAGACAAGACTCTAGTCTGACCTCCTCGTGGTACACTATGGTAACTGGGTGCTTTGCGGCCCCAGGTTAATAGACTAGAGATCTCGGAGTAGGTTAGAACCCCAGAGGTGCAGTGTGCAGGGCCTGCTGGCATGCAGATACGTCCCGGCACTCACCAATCTAACCCCCTGCCACTGGGTAGTTGTCTGTCTCAACCTCTCTCTCTCTCTCTCTCTCTCTCTCTCTCTCTCTCTCTCTCTCTCTCTCTGTATATATATATGTGTGTATGTGTGTATATATGTATATGTATATGGCGCCGGATCAGGGAAATTTCCAGTTTGGTATCTGGGGGCGCGTTTAACCCACTAGGAGAGATGCCCTCTAAGCCTTTGTTAAGGCAGGTGTCTAGGAGATGGACAACTCTGATGTATAACCTGAGGGATGTTGCTGACTTTTTCTGTGGCACTCATTTGCACCGATCTTGTGCAATCAACAATTCCAAAAAGTGTGGATGGTCCTACACAAGCCTTCACCACTTAAATCAAATCATTCGTGTGGGTTTTCTAGCAACTTTTCTAAAATCGACATGAGTATTTCTGGGTCCACTGGCGAGAGAGTAAAGGCGACGGGGACAGGCAAAGGATATTGCTGGAAGTCTCTAGCTGGCGCTCTACACAGTGGCGGCTGGTGGGTGATGGCCGTTTGGCACAAACTTTTGGGCAATTGTGCCGTTCGTGTCCTCCACCAGTGACAAAGCAGGCCTATCTAGGATCAGCACTGCTTTCCCTATTTCAGCTGTCTAGTTATCCAATACAGCAGTCAGAAAACAAAGAAAGTTATGAAGCTAAACATTGGATCTTGGAATGTGCGCACATTGCAGGATAGTGATGCGTCACTAGAAAGGAAAACGGCCCTCGTATCAATGGAATTAAGGAAACATGATGTATATATTGCTGCCCTTAGTGAGACGCGTCTGCCTGGTCACTCACAGCTGTGTGAGGTAAAAGGTGGATACACGTTTTTCTGGGCTGGTAAACCAGAAAACGAACCACGTCAATCTGGCGTAGGGTTTGCAGTGAAGACGGAAATTGCTAGATCACTTCCAACACTCCCAGTAAGTAATTCAGATCGTATTATGACCCTAAGACTTCCACTAAAAAACAACACATTCGCAACACTTATCAGCTGTTATACCCCTACTATGAATAGTTCATATCAATGCAAAGCTGATCTTTACAATGATTTGCGTAACTTAATCTAAAAAATTCAGCATAAGGATAAGGTTGCTTTGATGGGAGACTTCAATGCTCGAGTGGGGCTCAACTTTCAAACATGGGCTGGTGTTCTGAGTCACCATGGTGTTGGAAAAATGAATTCAAATGGATTGCGACTCCTGACGTTATGCAAAGAATTTAACTTCAGTGTGACAAACACGTACTTCCAACAAAAGCATTGTCGAAAAACATCATGGATGCACCCTCGATCAAAAGATTGGCATCTCATTGACTATATAATTACAAGAAAGCCCGACCTCAAAGATTTTAAGATAACACGCTCTTTCCATAGTAGCTGTTGTTTATCAGATCATGCGCTTATAGTCGGCAAGACCATCTTCCATTTAGACAGGAGGAGAGTAAAAAAGTCTTCTGTTCCAAAACGCCTAAATGTTCTGCCTCTAAAACAGGCAGATACACAAAATGAGCTGAAGGAAAAAGTTACGACCGCTATAGCTTCTGTAGAGGTATATAGTGACGTTTCAAGTTCTTGGGATTTATTGCGCAATGCTGTTTATGACTCGTCTGCTGAGGTTTTGGGCTTCCCTTTGCCGAAACATCAAGACTGGTTTGATGAAAACAACACTGAAGTGCAGAAGCTTATCGACCAAATGCATGTTTGCCACAAAACATGGCTCGAGGACAAAAATTCCACAGTGAAAAAGAAGGCGTATAGAGCTCACAAAGCACAAGTTCAGAAGGCACTTAGGGCATTGAAAGAGGCTTGGTGGTCATCCAAGGCTGCGGAACTTCAGGACGCAGCCGACAGGAAGGATTCTAAGTCATTTTACTCTGGGCTGAAAGAGGTGTTTGGTCCTCAAATGAATGGTTCTGCCCCAGTTTTTGCTGAGGATGGAGAAACACTGCTAACTGACAAATCTGCTATCCTTAAGCGCTGGAAGAAGCACTTTGAAACTGTCCTAAACTCTGCATCGGTGACTGACGAAAACATCATTTCCTCTCTTCTGCAGCATCCCGAAATTCCGGAGCTGTCTTTTCCACCTACAGTTCAGGAAGTATCTCAAGCTAAAAAACAGCTATCGTCAGGGGCACCGGGTAGAGATTGCATCCCCATTGAGGTGTACAAACATGGCGGAAGAGCACTCGAGGAAAAACTGACCATCTTGTTTGTGGAGATATGGAAAGTTGGCGGAGTCCCACAGGACTTTAAGGATAGTAATGTCAAGCATCTTTATAAGAGCAAGGGAAGCAGGAATTCTTGCGATAATCATCGCGGGATATCTCTGCTTTCTGTTGCAGGTAAAATTCTTGCAAGGTTGATTCTGAACAGGATCATCAGACATCTTATTGATGAGATTTACCCAGAGTCCCAATGTGGTTTTCGCTCTGGTCGAGGTACAATCGACATGGTATTTGCCCTTCGTCAAGTTGCTGAAAAAGTTCGTGAAAAAAATCGGGAACTGTACATGGTTTTTATTGATTTGACAAAAGCATTCGATACGGTCAGTCACGTAGCACTTTGGAAAGTTCTTTATACGCTTGGAATCCCCAACAAAATGCTTGATGTCATAATCTCCTTTCATGAAGGGATGAAAGCACAGGTCGTTTCCAATGGGGAAACCTCAGAGCATTTTGAAGTAACCAACGGTACGAAACAGGGTTGTGTGATGGCACCTGTGCTGTTTGCATTGTTCTTCTCGGTGATGCCTCAGCCATATGCGGACTTAGTTTGAAGGACAAAGTCGCTAACACCGATCTTTACAACAGATGCCATATTGGTGGAATTGAAAGTTTCCTGTTGCAGTCTCAATTGCGATGGGCTGGTCATGTAGCAAGAATGGACGAAGGGAGGATACCTAAAGCACTGATGTACAGTCAGTTAGCTTGTGGTAACAGGAATGTTGGTCGGCCCTTGCTGAGGTACAAAGATGAATTGAAAGATGCGCTGACGGCAATTGGAGTACCCTCCCCCCCCCCAAAAAAAAAACTTTGAAGCCTGTATTAAAGACAGGAAGACATGGCGAGCAGCTTGTTGCATTGGACTGGAAAGATTCAACGAGACCTGTGTGGATAATATGAGAACTGCCAGAGTTAGGCGAAAAGCTAGAGAGAGTGCTCCACACCTGGAATCTGATTACTCACACTCTTGCACTGTCTGCAGCTTTCCTTGCAAGTCTCTTGCCGGACTCGGGTGTCATGAACGATCTAAACACAAATGAAAGTTGTTGGAACCTCATACGTCGCAATCGACGGTAGAGTCCACCATATATATATATATATATATATATATATATATATATATATATATATATATATATATATATATATATATAGTGAGCTATGAAAATATATTTATGGCAATTACCTACACAGAGGCTCCCGCGTTTCATGCCCGGGGAGAATCTTCAGGTTGAGGATTCCTTTCGGGGATGACACGCGGGAAACTCTGTGTAGCTTAATAGCCATAACTATATTTTAATAGCTTACTACCTAGCTCTTCTTCCGTATCGAAGTAAATACTGCTAATTGATACATAAAAAAATGATATCTTATAAAATGTTATGTGGATACATGAAATACTAATATATATATATATATATATACATAACTATTTATATAAAATGCGTATATCTGTACAGCACATAACTATGTATATATGTGTTTATGTTTATGCGTTTATGCATATATATATATATATATATATATATATATATATATATATATATAAAAATATGGATCTATATTAAAACTTATGTATGTATATAGTAATGTGTGTATCTGTACGTATATATTCATATAGATATGGAAATAGGAATATTACATATTAATATATATTCATGAATATATGTGTATATATATTTACATATATGTTATATATATATATATATATATTAATATATATGTTCAGAAGTGGTATACACACGCACATACACACCTATACGTACGCCTACATAAGTATATATATATACATATATACGTAAGTTAATATGTGCTTTGGTATGTACATATTTAGTTCGATGTCTATATGTATCTAAATGTGTATGTATTGTACGTATTCATTGATATGTTTGTATGTACGTAACTACATTTATGTATTTATATATATATATATATATATATATATATATATATATATATATATATATATATACATGAGCTGAGTTAATTCGCTTCGTCTCGGGAGAAAAATATGAAAGTATGGGACTGATATAATCGTTCCTGATAACAATCGTTGTCTTCCTAGGCAAACTGAATACGTTCTACATCGACCTTCACAGAACAAACGTATGGTCTATTTGGTGCTGTAAACTGCCGATAACATTCGTTTGCCCCTTTTTATACACACTAGGTCGTGTAATTAGGTAAGCCTTTTACTGGTTTACTGAATTCAGACCGATATATTTTCTAATAGTATGTCTAACATGAAAGTAGACCAAGTATATATATATATATATATATATATATATATATATATATATATCTTTATTTATACAAAAATTATTGGTTACATATGTGCATACATGTTTCAGTCGTCTTCTTAAATAAAGAGTTAACTTTTTCATTTATGTGAATTTCTCTTCCGGTGTGAGGAGGTGGGCTCTCTATTGGAAAATACAAATGAAACATGTATGCACATATGTAACCAATACTGTTTTTAAAAAACATCATACTAAAACAGGTCCACTTTTTAAACAGCACTTTTTATAAACACTGGGCTTTCAATTAATTACTATCTATAGAAATAATGTAATACACTTACTACATATACATATATATATATATATATATATATATATATATATATATATATATATATATATATATATATAACATTTAAAGTTAATATTTTTTTAAGCATCTAATTGAAATTTTATAAAGAATAAGGTAAAATAAATACCTTTGAAGCATTTAAAGATTCGATATCAATTTTAAAGGAAAAATAAACCGAAACCGATTTTTTTTTCTTTTTAAAAACTTTAATTTTTTTTTTTTAAATATGAACTTTAAATTCTATATCTATCTCGTGTGCATTTACGGTCTCATATTTGAAAGTGGAAAACAACAACATCCCCTAAGCCCGTTTACACCAAAGAAGCCGGGAAAATCAAAATCCAATAAGATCAGGATATATAGAGACACTGAAAAGGCCAAGATTTCAATTGGCGAAATTATTTGTATCACTATGAACTAAAAAAATGAAAGTTTATAAAAAGAAAAAAAATCGGTTTCAATTTATTTTTCTTTTAAAATTAATATCGCATCTTCAAATGCTTCAAAAGTATTTATTTTACCTTATTCTTTATTATATATATATATATATATATATATATATATATATATATATATTTGTACGTGTATATATATGTATATATACATCTATATTAGTATATATATATATGTATATATGTACATGTATATATATATGTATATATAAAGATATATATATATATACATATATATATATATCCATTGATATTCTAATGAACTAACACAGGTTAACTGCAACATAGATTCACAATGTAGTTTGTTTTTGCATAAATTTAGGCATGCCAGCTATGAATTATGATATGTTGAATAATTGTAACCGCATGCATATACACCGATCCAATCTGAAGAGCACAAATGAACACAGATATTTGTTCTACGTAGAATGGATTATTTCAAACTGGTTCTGCTGGTACATAATAAAATCCTATGATATTGCAACCCTTCTACCTCTTCACAGAAACCTGGTATCAGCAAATTCTAAGAAAATAGATACTTATAGGGGGAAACATATAAGCACGATCCATACTTCGACTGGAATCTCGAGCAGGCTAATTGTAACTCAAATCCAAAAGGAAATCAAGACCGTATCCAATGAGCATTCAATAGTAAACATTTGTTGCTCGAAGGCAAAGAAATTTGCAATGGCGATCGAAAGAATCAGTAAATACTGGAATCCGGTAGCTTTGTATTAACTCGGACCTCATTTAACGCAACCTGTATTTGTAAGTAGGCGATCACTTGTAATGCCTCGGGTGAGAATATCTAGTCACAAAAAAATTATAAGATATTGAAAACCGTAGATTGTAAATTTATCCAGATTTAATGCGCCTATATATGACTTTACTAACAAGAACCTACTTATAAAAACCAGGAAACACACAAGAGCCAGGGTCAATGAAATTGGCGGATTGCCAGTTTAATGATGAAGACTATAATGAGAGGTTTGTTAATGAAGAATGTAATAGACAGCATTTGAACATCTATACTGACAGTGTATGACCATTATCTGTTGAAATTCGGTTTTAAGCAGACCAGGTTACAGTCTACAGGGAAGCATTATCATGACAATGTGTTAAGATGACAGGAAGTGTTTGTAAATAAACATTTTTGTTGTAAATACGTTTGGTGTTGTTACTCGGAGGACGATAGGAATATTCTATTCAGTTGTGATAGAGATATGTGTTTTATAAATGTTTTACAAAGAAAAGATAGTAATTCACTTTGAATGGAAATAAGAACATTGGGAACCCTCTTGGACAATGACATTATCCGGATGACCGTCTCACAACGGCTGGGACTCCGTTTGTGCAACCCACACCGGTGTCGTTGTGGTCAGGTCGTTAACGAGTTTGCCCTGCATCCTGTCTTTCGTCGATTTAGTGCCGGCCGCCTGCCTCGCCACTCTGCCTTTAACGACGTAGTCAGGCGAGGTCTCGACTCGGCAGGTTTTGCATCAGCCATTGAACCAGTCGGTCTGGACAGGGGTGACGATCGCAGCCCTGACGGGATGACTGTGTTTGCTTTCCGAGAAGGAAAGCCGCTGATCTGGGACATCACCTGTTCTGGCTCCTTTTCACCAGCAGGGATTGCGGAATCCGCGCGGAAGACCGGCACGTCGGCTCTGTTCGCCGAAACAAGGAGCGCGGAAAATACAGCTCGCTCACTGACCGTTTCGTCTTCCAACAAATTTCAGTGGAAACGTCGGGTGTGCTTGGCCCCGAGACTGTTAAATTTTTTCAGAACATTGGACGGAGATTTTCGACGTCCAAGTACGAGCCCCGTGAGTCAGCCTGGTTGTTCTAACGCATCTCCCTGGCTATCGTTCGTGGCAACGCTATGTAAGTAACGGCGGCGTCACTTCCGTTCTAATCGCCATCTGTTGAATCTCTCTTTCTTTCTCTTCCCCTCTCTATCTACTTATGTCTGAATCTGTCTCTTTGCCTCTCTCTCTTTCTCTCCCCCTCTCTATCTACCTATGTCTGTATCTGTTTCTTTGCTTCTCTTTCTTTCTCTCCCCCTCTCTATCTACTTATGTCTGTATCTGTCTCTTTGCTTCTCTTTCTCTCACTAACTTGCCAGAGATTGCTGTCAAGTTGAGTAAATAATAAAATAAAGGAAAATTAAAAAAAAAAAGAATAGATAAATAAGAGACTAGGAACGTATTTTCGATGTAGAGAACAGAATGAAACATAGCACAATATTGCGAATTCTTGTTTGTATTAGAAACACGAGTCAGTTCATTTATTTCTTGCGCGAGAGTATTCTCCAACTATTCTCTAGAAAACATTACAAACATTTCATTTCAATATAGTTCTTGAGTGAAATTCAACAATAGGAACTTATAAATGCAAACGGATATACGTAAGACAGAATCATAAACTCCCTTATAATTTCCATTTTAAAGTGATCCCCACGTGTCTAATCTTTTTCGTTGGGAGTGAGGGGAGGTTACCCTGTATGTAGTGTACCTGCTATATCTTTTCATATAGAGCTTCATAACAATAATAAATATTTAAAATGGACTTATATTAATACTTTCCTGCAGTTTTACGGTAGATCCGATCCTCAGAAATACATTACTATTCAATTTGTAATTTATATTTATTCGACTTTGATATGTTAACATGAATTCATCTTGACCTTTGATTGAATGAGTTGCTTTTAACATAGTTCAACAACTGCCTGTAAGAACTTTTGACACGAAGTCTTAATTACTTAGTTTCAAATGTTCTTAACGAATAAAACAGTTAAAATAATTTCCCTAGGCTTATCCGTAATACTCGTTCTCATATAACGTCAATTTATTTCATATATATTATCAAATTAATCAGATGTTTAAAAGAACATAGAGAATTGGTTCAAGTCAGTGTATGGATGGGTTGGTTTTCGAACGACCGTGAAGTCATAATCTCGATATGTCGACTGACGCTTTGTGTTACAATAGTTAAAAGAGTGAAAAATGCATGAACAGCCTTGGCATGTTACTCTACTAAAACCAAATATTCCTTTCTTACCAACATAGTATCAAATTGATTTCCCAAAAATACACGACATTCGTGAAAAAGAAAATAATATAAGTTTAAAATGAGAAACGTATTTTGTTAATATTCACAGTTTTGTTTACAAGCGTATAAACATGCCATCTTTATTATAGCAACATACATATTCATTTGTTGATGGTATCTATGGTTTTATATATTACTCGGAGAATACTCGTCCAAGACAAGTATAATATATATATATATATATATATATATATATATATATATATATATATATATATATACGAAATGGTTTCTTTAACCTATCACCCTTAATAAGCAAGATCATCCTCACAGAACAAAGACTCTTGCCTGATCAGTGATAACTTTTATTTTCATTACTAACCTTCATGACACTCTTCCATTTACTCACACCCTTCCTTTTTCTCCTTGAATCTTCACTTTCTCCTTACTGTTTCCGTTTTTCCCTCACATTTTTAACACTGCAGTCCAAATAAACGTTCTAATGTTCCAAATATTTCAAATATTCCATACCCACCCTTTCAATCACCGCCCTCCTCCCCCCTCCACTCCCCTACTCATTGCTATCATTTTCCAAATATTTCAAATATTTCACACCCTATCACAACAAATCCTCCCTCTCCCCCTCACCAATCCCCCCTCTCAACTATTTTCTCCCATAGCCCCTTCTTAAATTCCCTCATTTTCTCAAAACGCTCTCTAAGACCATAACTTTCGCCCATCCACCAAAATCACAGCCCCCCCTCCTTCTCTACCCATCCTCCTTTCCCTGCATACACCCCCATACACAAACATTCCAACTTACTTTTCCCCTTCAATCTTGACCGCAGCCATCTGGTCAAACACCTCCCTCCACCCTCTCCTTCACTCCCTCTCTGCCATCCACTTTACCCCTGCTCATCCCCCACCTCTTTCTCTTACCACCAGCCACAGTAGTCCTTGCTCACCCCATCTTTCCATTTTTCCCCACTCATTTTCTTCAACATTCATTTCTATTTCTCCAACAAGTACGGACGTCCACCCAGTAGTGGCCATTATTTTATTTTATTTTTCCTCCCAATATGTCTACCCTACATGTATCTGTACTTGCATGACATTTTTCTCTATATTATCATCCTGATGAAGTCTTATAAATAAAGACGAAACGTTGATGTACACATAAAACACATCCATTTTTTTGGTTTTCCTTTTTCATTTTTCCATCACGTCGGATTACCTTCATCCTTCTCTTCCCATATATATATATATATATATATATATATATATATATATATATATATATATATATATATATATACTCCTGTTTTCTGTTTAAAAGCTTATTTTAGTCCATGAAACGGATAATAATATGAGTAAAATGATTAAAACTAAATAAGACAAAACATACCTTAATCTAATTAACACTCATTTCAACACTAGCAATGCCTTCCACAAAACATACATTTAAACTGAGTTACAGCTGTGGAGATAACCTTGAAAAAATATTAAAAGACACAATGATAACATATTAATTACATTAACACACCCTAACCCTAGTAGAACTTGTAACTGCATAAATAAACCTAACTGCCCCCTAAACCAAAAATGATTGTCAACTCAAGTAGCTTATGAGGCATCTATCTCTTCAACTCAAAACCCATCCCAAACAAAATTTTATGTTGGAATAACAGGAAATAATTTCAAAGAACGATTTCATAATCACAACCTCTCTTTCAACAACCCTAATCATCCTGGCCAAACCTGACTATTCTTACATTATCATAAACTTAAAATAAAAATAAAACTCCTATCATTAAATGAAACATCTTTAAAAAACTAGCACCTGCAAGTCACTCAACACACCATGCCGTCTATGCTTAAACGAAAAATTAGAAATTATCCGTTTTAAGGACAAAAATAAACTTTTAAACAGAAAACAGGGGACTTCCATCGACTGCCGATACAGTAGACTTTACCTCCTTAGCAGTCCCCATACCCCATATTAATATCTTGTAAATCCAATATTAATCGTTGACACATAAGTTTTTCCTATGTAGTTTCTCTAATTAGCATCATAATTTCATTTTTACCCCCTATTCTCTTCTAACTCTACTTACACTATCATTACTCCCCTCCAACACATTCTACCCTCCCTTCAACCACATTATAAACCCCCCTCCTACCCATCTCTTCCCACCTACCCCGTAATCGCACCCACCAGAATAACTATGGGTTAGTAACGATTTACCTATTCTACCTGATTGTTTCTAAATGCAACCAGTAATTTTACCCCTACTCTTACATCCATAAATACTACTTATACTTTCTCCCTTCTATGACAAACTACCCAGAATATAACCCCCTTATTATATAACAAAAAAATGACCTATTGACTTTTCGGCAATCTTAATAATTTATGAATACTACATCATCTTAATTGCTACTCTGTCGTGCTTTTATCTTGATTATCCTTTATATATTTCCCTAATACCACCGTTTATAATATCTATACTAGCATTGCCAAAGATAAATAAGAACCTACACTAGATTTTTTAAGGCTACTATTAGAAAAGTATCATCTTAATTACTATTATCCCTATAGTTATTATTTACTCACTAGAAGTTATCACACCGGTCATCGTCAGTGATCGCCCACTGCCAACAACCTTTGGTATTCCCTGGAGTCTGAGTGACAGCAAGTCTCCTCAGACTTCCAGTATGCTCCACCTCTTTTCGTTCATCACCGCTGATGACCTTGCGGTATCGCAACAGCCACCTACCACCGATTTCCCGCTGATAAGGGCCATTGGTCCCCTCTGGGGCCCGAGTGGCAACAAGCCTCCCCAAGGTCCCAGAGCTGCCCGCGCTCTTCCAGTGGAGGTCTGGTTTGCGCTTTCCCTCCTCGACCCTCTGTCCATAATTTTCGTGGCGTCAGCCTATGCTTGCGTCTCTCTCGTGCGGTTGTATTTTTCCCGGTTCTGTTGTCTTGTGCTTCCATGTGTTTTGTTCCCATTCGTTGCTTATGTGGGTTGGCATTCGAGGACATTTCTCAGGATTGTAGCTGTTTTGATCATTACTGTCCTTTGTATGGTCTCAGTTATCCCTTTGATTCCTATTTCTCCTAGTCTTTTCTCCATGTTTTGGGGGACTATTCCTAGTGCTCCTATGCTTATTGGTGTTATACTGACTTTCTTCATGTTCCACATGATTATTATTATTATTATTATTTTTATTATCATTATTATTATTATTATTATTATTATTATTATTATTATTATTATTATTTGTACTCACTAGGAGTTCTCACACAGATCATCGTCAGTGATTGTTCACCGACAACAACCAGTGGTGTTTCCTGGAGTCTGAGTGACAACAAGTCTCCCCAGATTTCCAGTATTCTTCACCTCTTTTCGATAACGATGCGGTATCGCAACAGCCTCTTACCATTGATTTCTCGCTGTTAAGGAAATTGGTCTTCTCTGGGATGTGGGTGTCAATAAGCCTCCCCAAGGTCCCAGCTTTCTTTGCACTTTTCTTAGTAGAAGTCTAGTTTGTGCTGTCCTACCTCGGTCTTCTCATCCTCCTCCATCCTTTACAAATATTTTGTCGGGTGTAAGCCTAGGCTAGCACCAGTTAATAAATAAACAATTAAATAAATAAAAAATAAAAATAAAAATTTTTTAATAAATAAATAAAAATAAAAATTTTTTAAATTAATTTTGTTTAAAAAAGTTTACTTTTTTTTTATTTTTTCATTAAACATTTTTTTTTCCTTTCTATTCCTTAATTTTCCTTATTTAATTTTTTTTAATTTTATTATTATTTTTTAAATTCTTTTAAATTAAAAAAAAATTGGGATGGGTGGGGTGAGGTAGGTAGAGAGGTAGGAGCTCATAGTGTTTCTTGTAATTTCTGTTTATTTGGTTCATTTTTGTGTAGTGATAGCTGAGGCCGGTGTAATATATTGGGGGTGAGGGGATTATGAAGTGCTGTTTCTTGCAGTTTCTATTCCTTGGCTCTTGTGTTTTTTTTCGTGTGGTTTTGTTTTCTCCGTTGTAAATTCCCTGTGACGGGTTAGCCTTTGTAGCTTATGCAGCTGTTTTGATCATTGCCGTCGTTTGTATGGTGTCGATAGTCCCTTTGATTCCAATTTCTCCCAGTCTTTTCTTCAGGTTTTTTTGGGATTATTCTTACTGCTCCTACGATTATTGGTATTATACTATCTTTCTTCATGCTCCATATTCCTATTAGTTCTCTGGCTAGTTCTGTGTATTTACTTCGTTTTGCTGTGTCTTTGATCTTCACTCGGTGGCCAGCTGGAACGGCGAAGTCTACGAGTTTACAATATATTTTTCCTTTTTGTTTATTATAATAACATCAGGTCTCCTTGCTTGTATAAGTTTATCTGTTTGTATATCCATGTCCCAGAGGATTTTGTGTTCTTCGTTTTCCAGTACTGTTTCTGGTTTATGTTTTACCATTTGTCTGCATATGTTGATATCACTATTCCCATCAGCCTTTCCGTATGTGAAGGGAGATGCACCTTGTCTCTTCCAATTCACTCCCCGCAAACAAGCTCTGTACATATCGGCTGGAATAAACCTCGTTAGCTACATAGAGCTGATCCATACTATGGAACATCACCAATGTAACCCACCGTCCGGGTCTCCGCAATCAACCTCTGATCACTCCCCCTTTCTCCGAGAGAGAGAGAGAGAAAAAACTAAGCACACCCAACATCGGATCTATCATCCACCTGTTTCTTTCTATTTTTCTGATTTGAATAATCTGGCCGACTATCATATAATTTTAATTAGTTACTGTTTTTTTAATATACTACTATTTTAATACAAGGAGGGGCAAACAATAAAACATTAGCAATGTTTTCGGCTAAACCGAAAAAACAAGGAAAATTAATCAAATGAGTCTCTCTGCTCGATACGATACACTTAAATAAAAAAATTCTACACAACAAAATTGAGCAAAACATCTCCATCGACGACAACATAAAACAATACAAGAAATTCTCCCCCCCCACTAAATGCATATTTTAAACATGGACAAAAAATGTATGTGTGTATGTATGAGTTTTTCATATAATTATTATAAAATCGTCCTATTACATATGTTTTGTTTTTCTCACTTAATACATGCCTGTATTTTTTTTCAAAAGTTAATAAATGTGTGTGTGATTATAAATGTTCTTTCTTTTTTTCTTTTATTACTGTCTCTTTCTTAAATGTTCTTCCTTTTAGTAATTTAATCTGAATATACTTACATATTACGTTGCTCTGCCTTGGTCATCTATTTTTGCTCGTTTTACTGTTTTTAGTGTTTCCTCTTCTTTGGACCACACGCTGTCATATTTATATATGTTTTTATATTTTATTCTTTCTATCTGCACCCGTGGAAACCTCGGTTCTTTTCCTATGTTCATGCTTAAACAACTGGATAATTTTAACACCAAAAAGGGATATATGTTACATAGCGTTTAATTTCTCGTACCTTTTCTACTTCGTCGCGGAGGGGTGTCGTCTCGAAGTCGTCTAGTGGTTGGGTTCTTTCTTCACTTCTGTACTGCCGTGAACATCGCCGTCCGCTGTGTCTACAGCAACACTTTTACAACACGATCCAGGAGGCAAACAATCTTTTAAACTTTGATTAATTTATTTCAGGCTTCAGTTTACCGTCGACAATGGAGATGTTTCACTAATGTTGAGAGAGAAACCAAATTACTACTTTATCGAAGTTAATCCCTAGCTTAAGTCCTTAGCCATTCAAGGAGAGGGGAAGAAGGAATCCCATGCTTGTATTCTCTTAGGGAAATAGATTCCCATTTTTCATTTCGGACTACATAGAGAAATAGTCTGTTCGGCTTGCTTCCAAAAACCAGACTGGCAAAACTCTGTTTCCCACACAAAAGCTCGTGACGTCACAGAGCCCCTATGCGGAGATGCACCTTGTCTCTTGACCTGTAGTCTCGTAAACGTGGTGGACCTGTCAATGTTTGTGAGCTACAACTGTAAGAACCAGTTTATTTTGCACTCGACTGTACGAGTCAACCCGCACTAAATTGCACAAGCCAAACCAAACTATCCCCAACACATACATCCACTAAACATGCGTCGAGTTTCACAGAGCCATTATCCAACATTAGAACGTAATTCAGCTCTCATGTAACATCCCAAACAAAAAAAACTCAACACTAAAGACATATTTCTAAAGACAACAAGACTAACATCGCCTGAAGATATTTTGACGATTCAAATGGAAAGTACTCACAAAAATAAGAAAATGAGAAAATTTTATAAGAAACACATGGAACTGACATACAGCAAGTTGACCGAAACACTAAATAGACCATTCAGAAAATGGAAAAAAAAGGTCTTATCAAGCAAAACCACTCCGTGTTATTGATTATATTATATATATATATATATATATATATATATATATATATATATATATATATATATATATATATATATATATATACATACATATATATATATATACATCATATATATATACATCATATATATATATACATATATATATATACATATATATGCATGTATATATACATATATATATATATATTATATACACATATACATATATATATATATACATATGCATATATATATATATATACATATATATGCATGTATATATACATATATATATTATATACACATATACATATATATATATATATATACATATGCATATATATATATATATATATATATATATATATATATATATCATCACCTCCCTTCAATTACAATTCGGAAAATTGAAAAAAAAAGTCGCATCAAACAAAACAACTCCGTGTTATTTAATAATGTTTGCCTAAATATAAATATATATATATATATATATATATATATATATATATTGCATATATTCGTGTTCTACATGAATTAAAACCCTACCACTATATATAGTTCCCCAATTTACAGATAGTCTCGTTCTTTGCCAGTTTTGCACTTTTCGCTCTTGATAACGCTCACGCAACAGTTGGGCGAAACGTTTAGTTCGCAAGGTCTTTCTCTGTTCCTTTGCAATTTTTTCTGTCGGATTATTTTTTCTGTCGGATTATTTTTTCTTTTCATCTTTTTCATATATATATATATATATATATATATATATATATATATATATATATATATATATATATATATATATATATATATAAACATATATATATATACTTAACGTTATCTATAGAGGGCTTTATTTTGAAATCGATAGAGATAGATATAGATGTTTTGCGAATGTTTTTTATTAATATATCTATTTCAATTAATATTCTGAGTGTGTGTGATGGACAACACGAATGTATATATTGTAGAAAATATACAGAATACAGATTCCTTTTTATTGTTTTCTCTATTTCATTTTCTTTCAAAGATGTAGCTGATGTCTCATTTGCATGCATCCGACTAAATGACATCCTTAGTCGTGATACGGTGTTTGTGCATTTTGTATCGTTGCAAAAATAATTGATAGTGTGTCATTTTGTTTATATGATCGAGATTCCTGGGTTGGTTGAGTTAGCGTAGAAAGTGTTATTGTTTATCGAATGATTTATCAGCTAATGTCCATAATAATCGATTGATTGCAAGCTTGTTATCCGTGCACAGTGGATTGTATCACAAAGTTATATAATTTCATCATGTTTTAAAACGTTGATGCTTGATGACGTCACAAATGGCGTAGAGACTACAGGATGACTACTTTAAAGGCCGTTGTGGCCACTGAATTAACAAACATGACATGATCAATTAAATCGGATAAGGTGGAATAGATTCTTTACGTTATTGAAGGGAGGTGATAAGTGTTGGGAGGATGATGTAAAATGAAAAAAAGAGGGAACATATAAGACAAAAGAGGGTTAAATGAGAGAAGGGCATGAATTATAAAATATAAAAAAGAGAGAAATATAGAATAGAAAAAGAAATATAAAATAGGAAAAGCACATGAAACGAATTATAATCAATATATATACATATATACAGACACACACACATATATATATATACATATATATATATATATATATATATATATATATATATATAGACTGTCAGGTTGTATATGAAAAGAAATAAAATGAAGTGCGTGATCATATAAGAGAGCTAATATAATTTATTTAGATACTGTATATTACATATTTCAGCAATGTACCGCGGTTTCATCCAAAAGGGCAGATTTAGACATCTTTAGTAAATATCCGTGCCCAATGGGATCATCGGCAAGCTGAAACGATTGTAGACACGCCCGACAGGGAATGGCGTCAACAATGAAAGAAACACGTTTTTCTCTTAATATAAACTTCATAATTTTATTCATACAGAGATATACTAACGCTGCGACACTGACATGACGATATATATATATATATATATATATATATATATATATATATATATATATATATATATATATATGGGAAATGAAAAGGAAAAACCAAAAAGGATGTTTTTTATATATTCATCAAAGTTTTGTCTTTATTTGTAAGACTTCCTCAGAATGATAATTTTAAGAAAAATGTCATGCAAGTACGGGAAAATATTGGGTTGACATGATGGGTTGATTAGAAAAGGTAGTAACCATTTTTCTTAAAATTATCATCCTGAGGAAGTCTTACAGATAAAGACGAAACGTTGATAGATATATATATAGTTTTTCCTTTTCATTTCCCATTACTTTCTCATATATATATATATATATATATATATATATATATATATATATATATATATATATATATATATATATATATATTATAAGGAATTAGGTTAAATAAATACCATTGAAGCATTTAAAGATGCGATATTGATTTTAAAAGAAAAAGAAATCGAAACCGATTTTTTTTCTTTTTTATAAACTTTCATTTTTTTTAGTTTATAGTAATACAAATATTTCGCCAATAGACTTGGCCTTTTCTATGTGTCTGTATATTCTGATCTTATCAGTTCGGATTTCCCGGCTTCTGCTGGTGCAACCGGGTTTACGGGAGGTGTTGTTGTTTCCTCCACTTACCAGATTACAGGACAATAATTCATCTAGTCTGATGGATTATCGAGCTAAGTGTTGTTACTTGAGGTTACATCATTAGGAGATAGTGCACTATTCTTCGTATCAGCAAGTGTAGAGCCGTGCTGAGGGGATCTTATTTGTGCTGTGAATACTATTTTATTTTGAATATTAGGTCAACGTTTGATTGTAAGGTAAAATATTACCATGTTAGGTTGTCCTGACAAACTCCTGTACAGAGAGACCGCACAAAGTCGAGGATGGCGTCTAGTAGTTTATTCAAATGTGGTTGCAAATGTGTAGCACAATAATGTTGATATGAATAAAGACTGTCATGCCATATATATATATATATATATATATATATATATATATATATATATATATATATATATATATATATATATATAAATAAAGATATATATATATATATACATATATATATAACTTCTTTCTAATATAGCAGGAGAAATCCAAGCAGAGTGCTCGATTAATTGAGGATAAAGACATTTCCGAAACAGATGACAACAGAAGCTTAAGAGAGCCGGATTGCTAAGTCTGTCTGTGCTTACAACCGACGATACGAAAGTTGTACTATCTTGTTTGTACCAATATATATATATATATACATATATATATATATATATATATATATATATATATATATATATATATATATATATATATATATATACAGGGTGATTCATAAGTCACTTAACTATTTAAAATGATTACCATATGAAGCACAAACACACTGAACTTTTGATGATTGTTATCTTACTCTCTAATTACTACTATTTGTTATTTTAAATTGGTTCGTTTATATATTTGTTTCTATACATATTTATTTTTATCTATGTAAATTTGTGTAAATCGTCATATGTGCTTTTTTATTCAGGCAGTATGTCATTTACAATTGAAGAGCGAATTTTTATTGTTATTCATATGGCCAAATTTGATGAATCTTCCATACTTGTTGAAAGGCAATGACGACCTCGAATCAAAAATCACTGCCGAGTTTGTTAAAATGAATCAATCAGATATGCTACAAAGAGTGGAGCTATGCATGCAGAAAGAAGGTTGACATTTTTAAAATTTGCTGTAATGTTAAACTCCCATAAATGAATTTGTTGAATAAACTTTCTGTTTTGTATTACCGTATTTTTTAACTTACGAATTTCAAAAATAAATAGCTAAGTGACTTATGAATTACACTGTATATATATATATATATATATATATATATATATATATATATATATATATCTATATATGTGTGTGTGTGTGTGTGTGTGTATGTGTGTGTATGTGTGTGTGTAGAGAGATAGAGAGAGACAGAGAGGAATAGACAGATGGGCATACAGACAGACCACGCGAGATATGTTAAAACACACTAGCTTAACTGACAGTACTTGTCCGTACAGAGTTTCTATTCGAATCTTCGAGTTCACCAAAAGCTCTTCCTACATTATTCCTGTCACTCAAGAAATGGAGATATATTTTTCATCTAATATGAATGGCGACCGTATATAATATCTTTATTTCTCCGACGTTGGCTTGCAATATCCGGGTAACAGCCGCTTCTGGTCTCTCTTTGGATATTATTTTCCTACCAACATTTTCCAAAACTGGACTACACCTCTTTCGCCTTCTCATATGTTTTTAAAAAAATTCTGTATCCACACACTTCTTAGGCTATTTTAAGTCATTACACAGCAACAAAATCTTTCGTCCGCCCTCGCATTTTTGTGTAAATAGATAACTTGTAGTCACGATGGATATAAGACTCAGTCGCATGTTTTATATTTTGTAATTTATGTATTCTTTGTGTATTTTTCTTTTATAAATGTATTCTTTGTGTATTTTTCTTTTATAAATGTATTCTTTTCGATTTTTTTTCTATTAACTTCGTTCTTGTTACTTTTAATTCACTTTGTACAATCTTTTCTTTTCATTAATTTGTTTTATCGACCTCGGAATTGTTTGTGTGACTTTTTTGGTTAATGTTTTTAGTGCCTCTCGCGAAAAGGAGATGCGTTCGTGGACTTATCTTTCTGCTCTGCTACTTCTGAGTTTTTTCTCCTTTTTGGATGCAGTGGCAATCCATTAACGCCAAGTGCGCACTCTTCGCCTCCGTCATCCAAACGGGCAGCACTAAGCTGGCGTCGATGGAAAATTGCCGATCGCTATGTTTCTATCTGTTTCTTCGTTTTCTCTTGGAATTCACATTTACTTCGATTTTCCCGATGATGTCTTCTCTTTTTTACTTCTCATTCATCTCATTGTTTTCATTTCGATCGGCATTGTTGGCTTTCGTTGTTATTTAAAACGTTCCCTATAACTGCCCCTTCGTGTCAACGACGCAACTCTTCTCTTTCGTCTATGTTTTTTCTTTCTTTTTACTTTATCCTATTTTGCATACAGAGGACATCATCTTCTCTCGACCTCTCCGTCAAATCCTCATAGTCCGATAGTTTCTTCATCTTCTTATTAAATCTTGTTTGTCCTTCTCTTCTTCGTATTCGTTTTTTTTCTTCTGTTTTCTTTGCTTCGTAACCCACCTATTCTTTCTTTTATTTTTCTTCCTTATTCTCTTTCAGATTCTTATTTCCGCCATTTTGTTTTTTCTTCTCTTCTTTGTCTTCTTCTATTTATATTTTTCTTTGTTTCATTACAAACCTATTCTTTCTTTTATTTTTCTTCCTTATTCTCTTTCAGATTCTTATTTCCGCCATTTTGTTTTTTCTTCTCTTCTTTGTCTTCTTCTATATATATATTTTTCTTTGTTTCGTTACAAATCTATTCTTTCTTCTATTTTTCTTCACTATTCTCATTCAGATTCTTATTTCCGCCATTTTTTTTCATCTTTTTTCTCTTTGTTTCATCATTTTTTTGATCGCTTTCTACCTCTTTTTCCTACTGTTCTACTTGTTTTTCTTACTCTGTTTCTTAACGTTCTCCTTTGACGTTTGTCGTTGTTCTTTTTTTTTGTTTTCATCCTCATCCTTTGTTTTGCTTACCTGTTCTTCTTCATATTCTTAATCGTTTCTCATCGCACCAATTTTCCCCTTTCTATTTCTACTTTATTTTTCTTTAGTTATACTCGTCTTTTTGTATTTCTTTTATAATAATCAAATTATTCTTTTTATTAAAATGTGGTTTTCTTGCTCCTTAACGCTCATCTCACCACTACACATTCTGCATTTAATATTTTTCTGTCTATCTCGTCTTACCATTATATTTTTTTTCATTCTGTCTTTTCCGCTTAATTATGTTTTTCGAACATAACCATTTTATCTACTTTCTCTTTTCTTTATTCTCCCAATATATTTTCTTGAATGCTGATGGTGGCTAAGTGGTTAACAACATCCAGTTCCTTTCACATGAAACCATTTACTTAGGATGTTGGCAACCTTCACGTGGTCCCTTCCGTAAGTTCCTGGTGTCTTTCTTAAAATAATTCTAACTAGAAAGATATGGGGTTAAGCAATATCAACTATAGACTCAACTGATTCATACGAAATGAAAGAATGGATGCATTTTCTTTATTTTTCGCCAATTTCTCCCTTTTCTCGCATTCTGATTTTATTCGGATCGTCATCGTTTTTTATTCTTAATCTTCTCTCGCCCTCACTTTCTTCTTCCTCGTCTTCCTATTCTTCTATTTCGTTTTTCTCTTTCTTTTCTCTCTTCTTCTCTTACTTTTCTTCTTATTATTTTCCTAATCGCTTTAATCTT